>KV907493.1:1337772-1804388 GCA_001990825.1 Aspergillus carbonarius ITEM 5010
GGGGGGGGGGGTATCATAGATCACGGTTCTTCTAGGATGCAGGCACCACCTCGTAAACCTCCTCGTCGTTGCTCACTCGCTCATTCCGCGCGGGTGTCGCAAGCTCACATCCCCCCGGGTCCAGCCCTACCCCGATCTGCTGCTTCAGTCGTTGCACCGCCTTGAAGATTTCCCGGGTCTTCTCCTGCGGTGTATTATTCCCATGGACTTCGTTGAATGCATGGATGGAGCGGGAGCTGGCAGGGAAGATCAGTGAGTCTTCGCTGACCAGTCCTGCGGTGTCCGGGATCTTCCAAAGGCCAAGACTCCCACCGGCATCGTTTCCCACTATATGGCACAAGGTAAGTTAAACATTGATCACTGGTCCCAATAATCAAGTAGACGCAGGCCGAAAAGGCAATCATCCAGCAGATGCTTTCTCACCGGTTCCAGGCACCGAGGGCCCATCGCCCAGTCTCCACGCGACCGGGTCCAGATGGTCTTTCTTCACGTGCTTGAACAAGAGGGCAGCAGGTAAAGATTCCGGATGCGAGCACCCTTTCCACCCGCATGTGAGCTGCTGGGACACATGAACCTTGAAGACATGCTTTTTCAACACTTCCAGGTTGTGCAGCTGGGCCTGGCAGTCCGTCCATCCACACGCAAAAACTGGATACGGAACCTGCGGCAATGAGACAGGCTGCTGCGCCTTCGAACTGCTAGGGGGTCGACCCGGTCTCCTGCCCGTCATTGCCGCCACTTGCCCGGTTGGCGTGGGTGTATTGGACTGAGACGGGGGCTGTGAAGATGGTAGTGGGGTTGGCCGGGCTTGTGGCAGCGGTGCTCGCGATGTGGGTGGAGGATGTTGCACTGAAGGGCGCGGGTGAAAGAAGCCGGGATGCGGTCTCGACACCGGCTGGGGCACTTGCGGTACTGACACGTGAGACTGCTGCGTGGGCTGCGTGGGCTGGGGTGGGCGAGCTGGTGGGTGCACTCCCGGCTGGGGTCCCGGGCGTTGTGGTGGACGGGGCAGGAAGGTGTTGTTCTGTTGAGCAGGCAATAATGAGGAAACCGGCCGAGGCGCGGGACGCGGCGGCGCTGGCGCGGCGGTGGCCCGTGGCTGGGGGGCTGGCGGTCCCGGGTCACGTGCATCCAGAGGATCAACCAGGTCCCAGCGAAAGGTCGACAAGTCCGACGAGCTGTCAACGTGAATGAAGACATCGCGCAGGCGGAGCAGATGGTGATTCAATGTCTCCTCGGTTGGATGCCGGCCCGCTGCTATCAAGACGTCTCTGGCGATTGTCCTCGGGTCATACGACTGTTTTTCGGCAGCGTCCTCCTCGCGTAATGGCATCACAATATCTCCCCGAGCCTTGAGATGACTTTTGCCCGGGGTAGAGCCGGTTATCCGAGGCGCAAAATTGTAAGCCGCGAGCCCTCCAGCTGGAAGACTCCCAGGAGGCACCTTTGCGGAAGGCATTGGTGGCCGACCAGCTTTCCCTCTAGGTGTAGCTGGAGGCGCTATGCGACGTCTCTTGGCGTCATGACCTGGCTCACTTCCATTCTCGGTGATATTTTCCTGCTGCACTGTAGGTTGCGAGGCCGAATTTGGCGTTTGCGCAGGTTGATGGGGCAGAGGGGCTGAGTCTGACGTTTGTGTAGTCGGGATAGTCGGTCGAGGAAAGGCAGACGACTGAGTCGGTAGCGCCGATTTGGCACGCGAGTTCGATGTCTGTGAACCGGTCATTGGCGTAGGATGTGCATGTGATCCCTGGACAGGCGGCATGGGTGCGGAACGTGAGTTGGGAGTCTGAGCTGGCATGGGGGGTAGTGTTGGCGGGGCCGGATTCGACGTCTTCATAAGATCCATTGGCGACACAACCGAATGTGATACTTGCGCAGGCGGTAGGGTTGAAGATACTGGCGTCTGTGTGGGAGCGGTTGTATGCGATTGTGAAGGCATGGAATGGACGGCAGGAGATGAAGCTAGTTGGTATCCAGGAGGGGGGCCCGGCTTGGACGCCTGGGCAGGTATCGGTCGAGGCAATCGAGGGTGGTCCGGCTTATACCCTTGGGGAGGACCAGTCTGGTGTGTCGGCACTGGCTTAGGCAGTTGAGGAGCGTTCGGTTTGTATTCTTGGGAAGGGGGCGGCTTCGGCGATTGCGACGGGAATGACTTCGGTCCTTGAGAGGGGGTAAACCGATACGACCCTTCAGTATGCGATCCTGAAGGTGGCGCCATGGTAGAAGCTGGCGGATTATGCGGTTGCACGTGGTGGGGACGAGAGTATGGAGGTTGGTAAGGGATTTCTGAGGAGCTGGGTCCCGTTGGCCTCACACTTCTTTCATTCGAGTACTGGTATGAATGAGAGCCGGGAGGGCCATTATGCGCAGCTGTATAAGAGGATGGGGGCAACGCAAAGTAAGGGTTTGACTGGAAGAATGATGCGGAATCGTCGGCTCCCTGGGCTTCCGGATCATATCCATGGCGTAAGTAACTTTCAAGCCACTGTAAATCTTCACTTGACATCTTGCATGGGAAGATATCAGGAAACCGGGTGCCAATTGTTCGCCGCGATCAGCATGGCGAACATGCAGGGTGGGTGGTGTGTGGGGGGGAAGGGCGGGGATGAGCCAGGAATAATCTTCGAAGGTAATCGCCGTGAGGACACCAATCTGTTCAGAACCGCAAGGACGTCTTCACGCAGGAGGGTCGGTATTGACGCGACCACAATTCCGATGGCGCGCATGGAACAAAGCTCTGGACGATTGACGATCCGGACCGCCTCACGCGGGTGGTGGGCCATGACTCTGCCCTTGGGAGAGTTGCTACGCGCCGGCCAATCAGCAACCGAGGCCGCCTTAAGCGGGATGTCATGTGACGCACATTCAGGCCTATTTATAGTTCCCTCTCTGGCAACCATTCTTCTGTTCTCTCCATGCTGCGACTTCCAGCAACACAATGCTTTCGGGTGTTATGAAACCACAATCAGCAAGTGCTTTCATCGGACGATCCGCATTATAGTCATCCGCATTGCCAACAAGGGCACAATAATCCTCCAGTGCTCCAACACGGGCAGTCACCTATGTCTACCATCTAAAGCCGTTGGTGTACATCGCGTGTCGTCCGTGAATGAGTCTGGAAGGTTGTCACTACCCAGCTCAAGTTAGACAAGCACCAAGGAATGAGAATGATCCTTCTACGACCAGGCTCTCATCTCACACATTCATGACCCAAATTACGCGCCAGATTTATCTCCTCATCAATCCCCTCCCTTGGGACGGAACCTATGGTTGAAGAGGTATACGGCTGGCGCAGAAGGAATCGCAGACACGTACCTTATCTGGACTAGATCCAGTGGTCGTTCTGCCTCGCTTGCAGACTCGCACTGATGCTTCGGCAAGGACGCTGTGGGTTTGAGAGTGAGACACATTCTGTCGCATCTCTGTAGATTTATAGAAGATAGCGGGCTAGTTAGTTCGGCCCTGGATCTCGTTATATTTAATGCAGTGGTTTGCGTTTCGAATCTTCGTGCATATGCATATCTTTCCGGATGTCTGCTCAATGGCTCGAGAAGCCTTGAGTGCAAGAAGCATGGGTGAATTACCACAAGGTGCTTCTTTATCTAAATCTCCGATCGGGGCTAACCCCAAGGCCATATTTCCCGGTAGGACTCGTCCATTGAACATATTTATACTAATGCAAGAGCATGTTGGAGAGACTGGTCACGTTGGAAAAAAAATCCTAGATAAATAAGGTGAAAGACCAGCAGTCATCATATCATACATACGAAGTTTGCAACTCCGCTCAATCGGCCGAAATCCACTTATCGTAAACGATATCAAAAGCAACATATCCGCCAACAATGAGGAAATTAGTAACATACACACATCGGATCTCCCCAAGCAGCATCCCTTATAGGCATATAGACTTATAGCCGCCCCTCTTTTCAAATAAGAAAGGGGGACAAGTCACCTATTCACTCTGCCCAACACACTTCCCCCAAGCCGGCAATCCACACCCCATGCCCACAAACAGATAGATCAAGAACATCACCACAAACGCAAGCAACACCATAAGCTTGATGTTCTTCCACCACATCCGTCTCCTCAGCCCGCGACTCCTGATGCGGAAATCATGCGCACTGCCACCCAGCCGGTCCGTCTTATCGACCAGCAAATCAATCCGCTCTCCCCTTTCTAACACCCGCTCGATGTTCTCCGTCATGATGTTACGCACGCTATCGATCTCCCGGCGTGCCGAGGCCAGCGAGTCTGCCGGCGGGGCCGTGTTATACGTTTGAAGCAGCGAGCGCAGCTCATTGTTGAATGCGGCGCAGCCGTAGGCCGGGAGGGCAGAGAAGTCCGTGCTGGAGGGTGGGTATGTCGAAAGGAACTTGCGCTTGATTTCGAGGAGGAACGCGAAGGGAATGCGGCGGCCTTGTTCGGCGGTCGCGACGACAATGTAACTGAGTGGGGCGTAGGAGTTGGGTTCTTGGCGCGCGCTGTCGTCCGTGGTGCTCGTGCCTGTGGGGGAGTCCGCGATGTAGTGCACGAAGAGACGCTCATGTGTATAGGTCAACTTCTGGGGTTGGTCGTGGCTGATCTTGGGGAGGATGATGGAGGCCAGAGAGGAGGCGGCCGTGGAGGAGGTGCCTGGGGAGGAATGCTCGGCAAGGATGGTCGTACGATGGGCGATGCAGGAGCTGTGGAACTGGTTAGTAGAAAGATTTCCGAAGGGAAAAAGGGCTGTGGAGAGATTGGGAAGCGGCGGTGCTGTTCAGTTGTTGCTGTGTTGTTGGGATAGGCAACGTACTAGAGCAGGAAGCTTGCTGGCTTCGATGAGGAGGCGGCCATGATGGCTAAGTGTTGTCGTCGTGCAGAAGACTGATCCCCAGGACTAGGACTGAGCAGAGAGTGGGATTGATCTGCGCCGACGTGTCAGGCCTGACACCGTGGCTTGGCTTGGGCTCTGGGAGAGGGAAGAATGCGATGGAAAGGAATTGGAGATAAGATCAGTGCTCTGTGACGTTGCCGCTGAGAGTGAGACATGTGGGCCGATGAATAACTAGTTAGTTACTATGAATGATGAATAAGATGCATTGGTGGAAATAACAATACTAATACAGATGTATTGATAATTTGATAAATCCAACAAGTCTTAGAATTTAGAGAAGATCGTATATTATAAATCTATAATATAAGTAATATAGACGGCATATGTTTAAAACTGATTACTGGCTTTCAGAGATATTCAGCAGCTAGTATAAATAAATATTTACCAGGTTATCTGACTGTATCAGATATTTCGTTGAATGATCTTTTCCTCCTACGCGTTCTGAGACCCCGGAGCGCCGGGAGCGACCGCGCTGTTCACAGCGGTGTTGCCTGAGGCGTCTAACACGAGCTCGATTTCCGTATCATATCGTAATCAGAACTAATTTGGTAATTTTTTGTAACTTGAAAGTTTGTTCCAGTAAAATAAAACTAAGATCTTAGATTTCTGATTGGAGAAAAAGAGATTATAAAAGAATCAGTCGTAGCTCCGGCCAATATAATCTTTACTGATCAAGAAATTTATAGTAATAGAGATAGTATGTCTTAAAAGGCAGGTAGCTGCAAACGCTGGCCGACATCCTCTAAAGGAAAATAGTAACACAATTGGTACGGGAGGTTATCCCTTTACCAATGTAGCTGTTGAAATTGAAGCCTTGTGATCAGACCATGATGGCTATTTCCGAGGGAAGAAAAAGGATGGACGGACGTTGATGTGCATCCCGGATCCAAACCAGTCGGGTGGTTCCTATACTTCTTCTTCTTCTTCTTCTTCTTCTTCTTCTTCTTCTTCTTCTTCTTCTGTTCGGGTGAGAGCTCCAGGTCACTCCCCTTCTTTGACTCGAATAACTATCCGGTCCGGGCCCACCGAGTGATTGAGGTCGCGAGTGGCAACTCCCCGGGGCCCAGATGCTCAGCTGGTCCTACCTAGATAGAGATTGGGGTGGCAAGAAGCCGGCCGACCATCAATGTCCGACTACTTCCTTAGTACTGACTATAGCAGTTGGCTATCTCAGCCCCAGCGGACAGTGCTGGATTGGACCGAAGATGACTGTCTGGTCCAAGTGTCAGGGCCCAGTGGAGTCTCAGCCCTTGTCAACCCGGATTCAAATCCCGATCCCAGTCAGCATTCAATCCTGGATCCCTTGCAATTTACCGAATGAATGACCGTGCCCACCTATTGCCCGAGTGTCGGTGGCCAGACCATAGCACGGTGGAGTTCAGCCAGGGCGGGTGGGATAGCCCTTCCTCAGCTATCTACAGGGATCGGGATTTGCTTCCGTCCTGACAGGGAGGGGGCCGCGTAGGTACTATGTAGGCAGTGCCGTCGCAAACCATCCCCGCTTCCTTCCTATCACTTCCTGTGCTGGGGGAGCCCGACAAGAATGGGCGATGCATAGCAATCGCATCATTACTGACCCCCAGTGGCAAGCTGCATGATGCCATGGCAGTCAAAAGCTCGAAATTGATTGCGAGATCGTATGAGGGTTACATCCACTCCCCTCTTCAAATCCCGATCCATGTCCTGCCTCTCTGGAAGGACCAGGGAGGAAGGGTAGCCGAGCAAGAGAAAGGCATATAAGGCCGATTTGAATCCGGTTCGGAGAGAGTCGGCAATCAGCGCCTTTCCTTTCTCTAAACCATCGAGATCGTCTCATCCTTGCTCCTCATCCTCCGTTCATCTTGTCCGCGTCTTCACATCTTCACATCCACCATGTCAGCGGCCTGGGAAGTCACCTCGTTCGCGGTGCAAACCAGCACGGCTAATCAAAAGACCGACAGCGTCTATGCCAATGGCCGGATGCAGGTGCCGGTGATTGTCACCGTCAAAGCAGTCAATGGAACAACGGGGGCAAGCTACGAGTTGACCGACGCCGAACTGAAGACGATCAAACTACGAGATTATTACACCTCGACGGAGCTTACAGGCACCTGGTTCTACTCTACCACGGAGAATGAATTTGCCCACACGCTGGGCAATACCAGGGACCCAGTCACACCCATTGCGGATGGTACCAAATCCATCGTATTCTGGGTCTCATCCACCAAAGTCGAGAACAAGAACATCGCCGCATTTATCACTCAACCGAATGGCACAAGTGCCACTACTGCCGGCGGCACGTTTAATTCCTTTGTCACCCTGACTGGGCTCCAGCGAGTGGACTATACCACCAGGAACGTCACCATTGAGGATGAAGACACAGCCAAGGGCACGTGGAAGTCCACTAGACACAGCAACAATGTTACCTCAGTTTCTTCATATGAGTGGCAACAAAACAACCATTACGTCACATCCGATGTACACCCGATTTTGAAAGCCGAGCTTCACGACTATATTACAAGTGGGAGCCAGGTCTCGAATGGCTCGTGGAGCAGTTCACGATTGGTGAACTCTTTCGCCTACCTTCACAAAGCCAGTCCCCTGGACATCTTCTATTTCTGGGTCCCCGGATTGGAGACTTCCCAAGTTGTTGGTGTGCGTGAATTTACGGACGCTTGGGACATCAATGAGAACGGGCATCCCACCGGTTATACTTCCACCGATCTTAATGCCACGGCGACGATTCAAGTCAATCAAAAGAGTAATGCATTCTGCCTTACCCGCATGAAATTCCTTGGCAACAAGGTTTGGGGCAAGACCTTTCAAAAGGATTCGTGGTTCCGACTCTATGACACCCTGGGCAACAGTGGTGACTTCTATCCCAAGGTCAGGGAGAGCACAGATGAGAATGGCGAGGTTCAATACACCCTCTATCTTCAAAACAAGAATACCGCAACTTCTTCGACTGGGCTTGCCTCGCTCCAGCCAGCCGCCAAGCTGTGAGGGTCTCTGATGAGACAACCGGTGCGATGGCCCCTTGCGAGAAGTAGAGCGGATATTGTTTTGCTTTTGTGAGAGGGTGGCTGACAAGGCGGGGTTATTTCGCTTTTGATTGTGGCTTAGCACATGGTTTTCGAAGAGACTGGAACTCCTGCGTTGCTCCAACTCACCTGGAACGCCGTCTCCCAAGTTCAACCTCGGAGGACAGCACAACCGTCAGGATAACTGGGGTAGCTAGCTACCATACCTCGGAAATGAAAGTAGCTCGCAGCGTGATTGCTTTAACCAGAACAGGGAATCACTACTAGCTTCCATCTGATTCGTGCCGAAAGTCACTGTCATAAGACCAGTCGGCAATAGTACTATCGACTAATAATCCAGTCACTAGATCTCGATAACTCGACCAGTACAGCATATCTAACTCCAAAAAGATAAGGGGGAGGGGGGGAGAACTGATGATGGATATAGGCGAAAGTGGACAAAGCACGACATAACTATCATCATCGGACTTAAACTACTATTTCTAACTACCTTAGAAACTATCAACAACCACAGCGACAGTACACAATATAAGCAGGTAAACCTAGCTATACATAAAGTACTAATACCATGTTCCTCAGTTCAATCTGAATAGTATAAACTATCATTGAGCTACTATGAGTCATCTATAAATTACCTCCCAACAGCTCCCTATTTCGCATACTACTATCTGAATATCATTATCTCAGTTTACTTCAGTTTATTCTAGTAGCTCATCCCAACACCTTTCTCGCGCGAACTTTTCAGCCATAATCAGTTCAAAAGAAAAATGATAGATTTGCTGCCTGTTTCACTCCTATATAAAGGCTCGGCTACTACCAGACTCCTAGGCACTGACTGCAAGACAAGACGGATATCCACCAGAGTGGTACAACCGCGAAGAATATAGAGATGTCTTTCAGATAACTCAAAAGTCAAAGCACCAATAACTTGAAGCTTGTTTAAAAAGGAACCTTGTTCTTTATGTTCTTCGAGGGATTTTATAAGTGCAATACCGATCTTTTTTTATTATGGTTCAAGCCAAAAAAATAATAGCCAAATTCGTTTCCTGAACTTCAACGGTAAGTGGCCTCCATCTCTTGTGAAGCTGGTAGACAATTCTTCTATGATAGTACTATAGACTTCGTTCTGACTAGATTTACATAGGCGCCCTATTATCCAAAGCTGTAACAAATCATGTAGGAAGATCTAGCTGCTACATACGTGACTGAAGAGTGACATTGTGCACTGAGCAACCCTGGATTCTGTCACGTGCAGTGGCCTACACCAACTCCCCTGTGTACACTAGTAGTGTCTGATGCGATGATGTGATACCTTATTGGGCAATGTTAACTACTATGGCCTTGGTGCCATAAACAAAGACAATCAATGCCCTCTTGATCGACAATTCATTCCGGGAAAGCTTTTACCCCCAGACCAATGTGCTCCAGCCTCTCCGAGGTCTCCTCAACAGAGCTGTCCATTATGACCGTATTGTTGTCTTCACTATCGGTATCAAAGCAGTTATCGAGGTCATCATCCGACATGTCCAAGGTTAGGGAATGGTTATCTGTATCCGCCTGTGCCTCAGATGTAGTCGATGCATGGTTTTCCTCTGCCACGAGACGCGCCCCCGAGTTCACGGACATGATATCCGTCCAATAGCCTCCCGTGGCTCGGTGAGAAGCTCCCTGGACTGTACTTTCAAAGCCACTGGCAATGAGGTTAAAGGACGAAGTGGCCGAGGGAACAGTACTCTCCGTATGCATCGCCGGCCCCGGCGTATAGAATCCGCCTGCTTCGAGATCAGGTATTCCTTGGTCCGTGAAAACGCCGCCGGATCCGTCATCGTTCCCCCCCGCCCACAGCGGGAGATATTTTGTCTCGCTGTCGGTGAGACAGGTGAGCGTGTCAGTTACATGAAAGCTGGCTTCATGCCTGCTGTTGTTCGCCATGATCTCTCCAATGTCGGTCAAATATGAGCGCACTTCTTGGAAAAGATCCATTGGGTTGAGGAAGACTGCCGTGGAACCCTCTTCAATTATGCCTGCAGTGCTCTCTCAGCTGTGTGGTCAAAGTAAGAAGACCAGGAGATTCATACCTCGTGCTTCGATCAAGGTCGCACCCGCAAGCTTACGGAATCCAAACCTTGGGCTAGTAGAATCCGTGTGGCTGTTGTACTGATTTATCTCCAACAGTATATCAGTAAGCTCAACATGTCCAATTGTCGCATTTTTTTGAGTCTGGAAAGGATATAGGTGTTCCCCCAAATCAGCGACGGTTGAGTTAAAAAATTTCTTGTCGGGGAATGCGAAACGGTCATCGTAGTTCTCAAACTTGAGCATTTTCCAGAACGTTTTACTAGCTATACGCTCAGCATAACGCATCTCATCGTAAGAATTTGCGAACTTCCGCGTGGGATAATCGTCAAAATCAATGTACCGGTTTGTTCTCGCGGCCCAAGTTATGGCAGGTTCGGTCAGGATCGACACGATGTGTCCCCGCACATATGATTTTAGCTTGGAAACAATCCTTGCAGCAAACATGCAGTTTTCGCACTCATCTCTGGCATGACGGAGGACACTCTGGAATGCCGTCAGTTCGAGGAGCCAGTGCATTTCAGTGCCCGCTAACTGGATAAATTTGTCAAGAACATATTCCATGAAGCTCTGCCCTGCATATTCGACCCTCTGACTATCTTCATCGTCCAAAGGCTCACGAAGGCGACCATGGAAAGTGCTCTGTGGCCACTGGAGTCTAGGTCCTTTTTCTGCGTTGGACAGACGGAGCAGGGCCTCCTCTCCAACAAGGATACAAAAAGAATCATGACACAGGTAATCACACTGAATTCCACAAGCTACTCTGTAGGTAATCTCTGGATAGATTTCAATGAGCCGAGAATTGTTTGACTCGTAGATCCAGGTAAGGATTTCAACCTTGATCTGCCCTTGCGTAGCCACGTCAAACACCTTTGCCAATGCGAAGAAGGTCCAGAGCTTGCAGGGTGTGTCTAGGATTGGCCTGATACCTCCTAACGCTTGTAATATGTGCAGGATACCCATGCGGTGACGAGATTCCGAATACTCGGAGGGAAGGTTATGGTCATCCTCGTCTCGGCCGTCAACATATTTTGCAGGCAATCTCCAGCGCTGGCTTGCGCGGGCCCAGGATCGTATACCTAGTGGACATGACAACTCTGTTGTGAAAGCCACCGCCTCGTCATCCGTTGAGGGAGGAGTGAGGTCAATAGCGTACTTGATCCCGTCAGGAAGCTTTCCCTCTAGATTGCGGCGCTTGATAATGCGGGCCTGCTTTCTCGGCTCGAACAGCTTCGTGAAGTAGGAAGACTCTGTGCTCAAGAGGCTCTTGCTCTGGATACGATGAGGAATGGACGTGATAGATTGTGGCTGCATTGACCAGGTTGGTCTGTATGACGGGGGATCGATAAACACTAGTGTGTCGGCGCCGTCCATAAGAAGTACGTTGATGCTAGAAGCACCCCTGTCCGTTGTGATAGAAGGCCTGGCGCCTGTGCAAGGATCGGCTTTGTGGGCGGGAAATTCCATCTTGTATCGAATTGGTTTAATGTGACGCACTCCCTGCCTCCCTAGCTTGGAGAGATGATACGATGGTAGGCACACCTTATGGTGGGTGAGACGGATAGTAAGGTGATGACAGGGGTGTGCAGATAACGAGGGGAGACTGTTATTTATTTTAAGAAAATCACCTACGTCTTGCACCCCCGATGGTTAGTTTGGTTTGAATTAGGGATGGGGATGACGACAAAGGCCTTCACAGCCTCAGTGAGCCTTACCGTTTCACCGGTGCCTACTGTCCACACGCTGGAAGAGTAAGGCTGAGCCCCCGAGACGGGCCAGTCATGTCCCCACTCAGTTGGGCCCGGCTGTTGTTGAAAGGATGGAGGGAGTCACAACACGGTAGTTGTTACTACTAAGTGAATAGGAACGTAGTAGGTGGTGGTGGTCGTTATCAGAGACAACCGAGTCAGCGGCTGGCTGCAAAACGAGCAAAACGAACAAACCCTTACTGAGCCACTTCCCATGCAAGTATACTCCGTACCTCGGACTCGGGAGGATACGCAGGCAGGGTCGCCCTCCACGAGGGCTGGCTCTACCCCCAGCCTTGTCGAGCTGGGCCTTGGGCTACATGCAAAATAAATACTAGGCCATAAGTAATAAGTTAAACTAGCAAAATTCCAAAACAGCGAAACCGGGCTGCATAGTTAGGCATCCCCGCGACCACGAGGGACTATATAAGGGTATCACGTGCGGAAAGTGTGTTAAACAGCAAAAAAGCTATGAGACAGCCACTCCACATATTCTATACAAACACAACAAATGAAGCAAGATTGTCTATCCACGAACATCAACCGCCTACTTGGTATTCTCCCTAGGCTCGGCCGGGGGTACGTCCGACCATTGCCCTTCGCTGCTCGTCTTGCTCTTCCGTGACCCCTGAGCGTCCTTTTTCGGCTCCTTCCTCTCTGCGCGTCGCTTTTTCTTCTCGCGTTGGACGTTCCGTTGCTCATCAATTTGGCTTTGGCTCCGACTAGTCCCTCCGCGCCGGAGATCTTTGACTTCTTTGATCACCTCACGGAAGCCTTCCTCGACCTCCCGGAAGCCCTCCTCGATATTGTTCATGCGAGCTAGCACAAGCTTGCTGAGCATATCCTGGCTGCTGCCCGGGCTTTCAGGACGTCGGATATTGCCTGTGGCGTAAGCAATCTGGGTGGTCAGGCTCGACGGAGCGCCGCCTAAGAAGCCATTCGTAATCGCCTTGTTGTCCCCCAAGTCCGATCCCAAGCCGTCCAGAATGGACGCTTGACGACGCCTCTGGAAGTGGGAGTCAGGCACCGAAAAGCCACCCAGATCGGGCACAGACATTGGATTAGACCGGGTCATGGTCCCGTTTCTAAGTCTGCCACCCTCTGTACTATGTCTTCTCAGTGTCCACTGGTCAGCAGAAGTGGAGACTTTAACACCATCTGCATGGTCAGGGGTCTCAGCCCTCGGCCGTATAGGCCTTAGTGAAGCTGAAGCTTCCTCATGGTTACTATCCGACAAAATTGGGTTGTACAGCATAGTAACGCCTGAGTAGTTCCGCGTGTGGTACTTGATCCGCCGAGCGGGACTAGTCTTGCGGGACTTGAGTCGAGCAGTTGACGGCCGAGAGCTGAAAAATTTAGGCGGTGTATTGAATGGACTTTGTTTGGTAATCCTAGGGATATCGTCGTCGGAATTCCTCAGATCAAGCTGCTGTTCTTCAGCCCATCCGCCATTGTCATCACTCGTAAGTTCATCGTCGCCTTCCATGCCCGTATGCCGCGAAAGCTGCCTTGTCCTCACTGGGGTTAAATGGGCCCTACCATTACGTGGCGTTGCGGGTGAGGATGCCACCTGATGAGTATGGTCAGGATCGGAGGTAGCGGAGCGATTCGATTCTGTCAAATCGCGTAAGCTCCTGGTAAGCCTCCGCTGCAAGCCCGATCGGCCTCTTGGAGATCGCTCTAGGCGCTCAACCTCCTCCGAGTCCTGCTCATCAGGGGGATTCACAGGGCCCAATCCCATAGTCTGCATCCACTTATTGACAGCACTGTGGCTTTCTCTTCGATTGAGATTTGAGCCGGGCTCTCGAGATGTTGCGTCATGAAATGGCCGTCGGAATACCTCGTCCAGAGCACGATCCTTTTGATACGTTGCCACCGATGGTTCTCGAACGAAGCGATGAGCTTGGGAGCTGAAAGCTCTGAATCGGCGATTACGGGCCCGGTAACGACCTGCCGATTCAGAGCGAGATGTCGATTCTACCAAATCGGTAGAATCGATTACCTGAGAGCTCAGGACTGCCTTCTCATAGAAACAGATCGTAAATAAGATTGGCAGGTGGGTAATCTTGATAATCGTCCGGTTAATCCGAACAAATTTTCGGAAAGGCATGAAATAACGAAGTGGGGTGATTAGCCAAGCAAGAATATTAGTCGGCGCGACATAGGAGAAGAGGGCATCTGATTTGACCATGGAGATCGTGTTGACAGCAAAGAGAAACTGGTGTTCCTGGTTGGCATTTTGTACGATTTTCATGAAGGAGTTGGTCAGAACCGTAATCAGGATGGTGACGACAACAAAATGACAAATAAACAAGAACACTGTCAAGATGACCTTTCCCAGTGTATTATAATCATCCCAGAGGCCCCATGCCGTTGGGGTGAACCCCATCAACATCTGGAATAACGCATATGCAACAGCACCAGGAGAGTGGTCTTCACCGCTGCCAAAGGCCTGCGTGAACGCGACGAAAAACCCGCTGCAGGCGATGATAATTAACAGAAATACCGCAATCAGATCAGACGCCATGATTCTGAAAGCGATAAGTAGTTGGGAAAAGTATCTGTAATGGTCAAGAACCGAGAAAAGTCGCGGAAATAGGAGGACTGCATTTGCGGCCAAGATGTCATACGCTTGGTCTGCAACAACCTGATTGCGGGTGTAGGGCAATATGGCGCCATAAAGCCTCATGCAATAATAGCAGCAGAGAAGGAACAGAATGCCGAGATCGAACAGATTCCAGAAGCTCATGAGATATAAACTGAACCCTTGTTCGTTGAAACCGACAATCTCATCGAGCATGAAGCCGGCGCTCCAAAGCCAGAAAATGATTTCCAACGGAGTGATCTCGAGACTACGTTGATTTAAAACAGCTAGGAATAATCCTAGCAGAACTGCGAATGACAAAGTTGACAAGAATTGTCTGTATCGAGGTACTCGTAGCCGAGAGAGTTTGAACAGTGAGGCATCTCTTGGATCATAAATGGTGACCGAGCGCCGATAACCAGTTATGTTAAACTGCATTTGAGGATGTGACGCACTGGCAGGAGATGGGTCAAGAGTTGTACCGTATAGTGGTCTTCCATTGCTCTGGGTTTGAGCCGGCGAGCGATGGAGGTTGTCAGCAGCTGAATGGAACACGATCGTGCCAGCCCATATCGCTTCAAGTTGTTGTACCACAAGGGGATGCGACAAGAACCTCTTCGCCTGAGCACGGATGGCCACCTCAAGGCAGGAGATACGAGCGATAGCCGGCCGCTTGCTTCCCTGGGCAGAATACCAGCCAGGGGCCCGCTCGGAGCTTGCAGTGATGGTTGGCGTTTGGCCGTTGAGCGGATAGAACTCATAGGACAGCGCGTCGATTAGTTCTCGCGTCGTATATTCTCTCAGCAACTTGATGGCAAGAAGCTCGCTCACCATGGCCCTAGTCTGGCTCACGCCGCTATTCCCTGGATTCAGATGGACCTCCTTCGTGAATTGGAGACAGTTCGTTATCAGCGCGTACAGTGTGGCCCTGGAGAAATGCAAGGCTCGTATCTTCTGCTGAATAGGCTTGACCAGGAATTGAGAGATCTGAGGAGACCGCAATTGGTCCCAAGTCAGGGTGGTTTCGCAGCGAGAAACGATCAAAGGACGTATTGCATGAGTGATGTCATAAACCGGCAAAGTGTCTGAACAGTCAGTATGAAAATCTAAATCTGGGGCGTTCACGTAGCACAGAGGGATAGTATCCGTACCTAGATGTGAAGCAGAGAATATCGGAAGCAAAGGGGTGGACTCAACAGGCCCATCGTCGTCTCCATCGCTTTCGTCCTCTCCAGGTATTGCGTCAGGCTCCTCCTGGATACCGCTGTATCCGTTAACCGCCCTGTAGCTTGGCCCAGGGCCTCCTTGGGGTGGATTGTCCTGGAAAAAAGGCCATGGTGACTCCCGAGTCGTGTACGGCGATGAGAATGGAGATCGTTCCGCATAGACTCGCCGTTTCTTGGGGCGTAGAAGGGAGGCAAGCATGTTGGAGATCGTCCCCTGAAGTCTCAGGGTCAATCGACAGGGAAAGATTGCCGTCAAAGCATTTTGGGGGCCGTGCCAAGATCGAGGTAGGAAGGAACAATGCGCGGCTCGGAGTTAGGCGAGGAAGGTTCAGTTAAGAGCTTAAGAGGGACTCATCCAGCTGTTAGTCAAGATTTCTGGAAGTCTCCAGGTTCGCGTGATCCAAAGAGATATTTTCATGAGGGAGATAAGCAGGGAGCGCTACCGCACCGTTGAAACGATTTGCTCCCAGAATTAACGCAGCCCACATGCGCCTGCAGTCATTGCAGGAGTGGAGGCGGCGATCGCTGGGAAACAGCCCATCGCGAGATACTTCCCGAGTCGGGGCGGCGACTAGCGCCAGATAAGTCCAGTCAGTGCAGTCACCCTGCCAGCCTTTGGAGACGTCGATTGGCGTATGGATTAGATCGCTGCCATGCGCAAGTGGCCAGACCGCTGGCCGACCGCTTAGCTCAGGCAACTATCTGCAGTCATAATCTCGATCCAATTGCTCGCCACTTTCTTGATATGAGAGATTTGGGATTTTGGGGGAGGGGAGGACAAAAAATAAAAATAAAAAAAATATGCGTAACTTCCTACGTACTATGGTAGCACAAAAAAAAATTCTTTGGGGTGCAATCAAGATCACATGCATCTGATGCCATGCGGACCCAAACAAAGAGGGGAAAAGTGGGAGGGCAATGAAAAGTTGGCCCGAACCAGAAACCTCGCCGATTTCATTCCCGGGTAATCTGTACATAAGTACATATGCAAGGGAATCCTGCGCGGCGAATCATACCACCAACTCATCCGAACTTTTGTTGGACACACCCATGATGCAATGGTGCATGGCTTGAGAGAAAACAAAATGGGTAATAAATGAGTACAAGCTGTGGCCTCTACTATGTACGTGTGACGGCTGCGGCGTTGGCAGCATGACAACTATCATTCGGATGCTCTTCCGCGGAGTGTACGTAATACTTCAGCAGGTTTAGTCGACAAACCAGCAATTTTAGGACGACAGGTTGACGGAAGAGGAGTTTAAGACAAAATCTAGGTAGAGTAATGTTAGATAGGAGCATGAGGTGACTATGAAGACACTGTAGGTAAATGTGATGTCAATGCGTCAGGTAGAATCGAACATTTTGGCAGCTAGCAGGAGACGTATTATGGAATGTAGATACGGCCTAAGGCTCTTCGGCGGTCCCATCAGCTGTTGGTGTCCTTACTGCAGGAATGATTGACGGTAGGTAGTATGACCTCTCCCTGAGGTACTAGATATGCACTTCGACGATCAGGTTAGAAGCTGCAAGGGACCTTCTGAAGAAGTAGATCGATGTTCTTCCGGTAAAGAGCATCCACCCGCATTTCATGTCGCCCTCAGATATTTATATGCAATATGAGGCAGAACTCGGGAGCCAAAAAGCGAGATTATAGTACCACCTATTCAGACCACTGTGAGCCATGCAGTCCAAAATAAAGTAGGAGGGGATAAGTAGGAAAACCTCTCCCGCGACGGACGACAGAAACATAATAGCAAATAGCGGATGCCTAGTATGGTATGATGAAGGTAGGAGACCAGGATGATGTTCAATAGTATCCCTAGGAGCAATCCACTAATAATATAAGTCTGATAGATGTGGGTAGACGGCTATGCGGGCTGGAATGAAAGCCGATGATCTCACGTCCATCTAAGGATGGCATTATGCCGGTCTGTCCATTTTACAGCACTTCATACTAGCTATGTATTATCGATGGCCTCTACCTAGTTGACTGTTAGCCCCTGTTTTCGGTATTCCCACATGCCTGGTGGGCTTCTTACTATCCAGCAAACATATGATCTAGTATCATACTAGTACTTATCGTGCGGAGATATAATGCTGACAACAGGACAAGATGAAGCAGTAACTCCAGCAACACAACACGGAGGAAGATTGACACAAGAATTAGAAGGACGAGTCGCTAACCATTTACGTGGAGGGGGAAAAAAATTACCCATACCAAAACGACAGTAGTGCCAACTAGAGAAATATGAATGGCAGAGTGGTCTGGTCACTGCTATTGCAGGGGCTATGAGCTATACTTATGGCTCCAGATATCATATATGAGCTTCACGCCCCCTTACAGTGTGTTAACCAATCACGTATTGCAAATTTACGGAGCACAGTGCATCCATCTCTTGTCTTCTGTACCGAGGGCTGTAGCTTAAGGGATGGCAGCTGTCAGCTGTTGTGACGGGGCTACTTGGTTGGAACCCAAATGCAACCTCAGCAGCAGGCTGCTTGTAACGGACTTGGCAGACTACATTCCGGCTTGCATAGCTTGAACTGACAATAGATTAGAAAGAGAATATGGAGCCTGGTATTTAGTATCTACATTGGAAGGGCAAAAGAGCCTGTCGTTTCCTATCCCCAGTAAAATATGGTTGAAAGAAAATAATATAAAGCGGGGGAGAGATAAAGCCAAACAGCCCGTGAAATCCCCGCCTATTTGAGTATTCTTTTCCGGCCTCGGTTACTCCGTACTACTGATAATGTATACTATCTACCTTGATCGAAAAGGCTACGCTCATAGCTGATATCGATAAACCCCTTAACATATCAACCACTGGCCGCTTAAAAAAAGGTCCTGAGCATGCTTCTGGTGTGGTGTTAGCAATCCAACCGGTTTCGGAGAATGTTGAGGACAGCGGGGGTGTCCAAGCTCTTCATGAATCGGCACGCGCAAAAGGTAAATGATCTACAGAGTGCTTACTCATACTGCGCAATACAGTACCTATTGTGTTATGTGCAGAAGGGGGGATGATGTCGATAGCTAGATATGGGATCCCCTTGTGTCATTTGCCCGCCAAAAAAAGTACGCCGTAGCTATGCCGATAACGGGTGAGCTCAACCGCAATTCGGGACGCTCATTGGAGTGAGCTTGTCCATGCACCAGACCGGATCCAGACTCATCCAAGGCAGAGAAACCGGCTAAGGCTCACCGCCTGCGGTGGCACACCTGCAAGCGTGGTCGATCTGTGTGGCGAACCCCTCCATGCGACCAATTGCCTGCGACGGAGACGGGGAACGTCGGCAAATTGGGGCTGGTGCCACTAAGGCAGGTCTGTGTGTGCGGCAGAACTGCACGCAACCCCTCCACCGAACTGAAATACGAACTACTACTCGAGAGCCAAGTAGAAATCCTGCTTCCAATGACCTCATTTGGCTCATCAATTATGGATGCCCTCTTGGTTACCCCTGACCGAGGAAACACGACGGGAGAAACTGGGAGCATGGTGGCACAAGAGTGGAATTATTTGGCCATTCTCAGACACAAGAGCCACATCCATCATGGTGACTACTGGGCCTGTCTGGGGATTCGGGGAAGGGGATGGCACTGGCTCCGGACTCCGGATAATAGCCCTTAGACTCCATAATTAGCAATTGAAAGAAGGCAAACGAAGGCTGAACCATCGAATGCCCCTCCCCCCAAGCCCAAAAAAGGTCGAAAAATTTTTTCCTAGGCGGTCAGAACCAGCAGAATGGGCCATGATCCCCGGATCGGTGAAACGGACAGTCCAATGAGAGAGCTCCATCAGCCCGCCGTACACAAAATTTTATTCTGCGAATTCTGCTCCCTCCTTTCTCTTCTTCCTATATTCCTCCTCCCGTGCAGAAGCAGCAGAAACACATCTCTCCCTCCCTCTTGCATCTTTCTCAAAAGGGTCTTGGAGGCTGCTGATGCTACGGTAGAGTGAATACCACCTGTCATACAGTCCCCGAGAGGACCTTTTCCCCTCCCCCCCACACAGTCACCACCACAATGCCGCAGTCCGCCGGTCACGAGGAGGTTGCTCTCCCCTCCAGCCCTCTGTCTGGAGGCGCAGTGGCCTACAGCCAGATCAACAAGGAACTGCAGCCGCTTCCCCCGATGGAAGCTCACAATGGGGCCGTGATCCCTCCCGCCTCGTCTCCGTACCGGGGCAGCAATGGGAGGATGGTCTCCCTCGAGCTCGAGGATGGCACCGTCTACCAAGGCTACAGCTTTGGTGCCGAGAAGAGTGTAGCGGGTGAATTGGTCTTCCAGACCGGTATGGTGGGATACCCAGAGTCCGTCACGGATCCCTCTTACCGGGGCCAAATCCTCGTCATCACTTTCCCTCTGGTGGGCAACTATGGTGTTCCCTCCCGGGAGGCCATGGATGAATTGTTGAAGACTCTGCCCAAGCACTTCGAGTCCACAGAGATTCATATCGCGGGCCTGGTCGTTGCAACCTATGCTGGGGAAGAATATTCTCACTTCCTTGCTCAGTCGTCTCTTGGCCAGTGGCTGAAGGAACAAGGCGTCCCTGCCGTGCATGGCGTGGACACCCGTGCTCTCACCAAGCGCATCCGTCAGAAGGGTAGCATGTTGGGTCGTGTGCTGCTTCAGAAGTCAGAGACCGTCAGCGACGCGACAGTGATCCCGACGGAGAAGGATAGCTGGAGGCCATTCTTCGAAGAAACCGAATGGGTTGACCCTAACAAGAAGAACCTGGTTGCTGAAGGTGAGCCTTCTATTGATTCTTGGCTTCCATAGAGAAGATCCTTCTAACTTGAACCGCGATAGTCTCCACTCGGGAACCCAAGCTCTTCTCTCCCCCCGAGAATGTTGCCCTTAAACACCCCTCCGGCCGCCCTGTCCGTGTTCTCTGCTTGGATGTGGGCTTGAAGTTCAACCAGCTGCGCTGTTTGCTTGCCCGCGGTGTCGAAGTTCTGGTCGTCCCCTGGGATTATGACTTCCCTACTCTTGCTGGAAAAGACTATGACGGTCTGTTCGTCTCGAACGGTCCCGGTGACCCGGCTACGCTTTCGACTACCGTCAACCACCTTTCCAAGACCCTCAAGGAGGGGAGAACTCCCGTGTTCGGTATTTGCTTGGGTCACCAGCTGATCGCACGTTCAGTCGGTGCCCAGACGTCGAAGATGAAGTTCGGTAACCGCGGCCACAACATCCCATGCACCAGCATGGTCACTGGAAAGTGTCACATTACCTCTCAGAACCACGGTTACGCCGTGGATTCCACCAGCCTCCCCGAGGGCTGGGAGGAACTCTTTGTCAATGCCAACGATGGTAGCAACGAGGGTATCCGGCACGTTAGCCGTCCCTTCTTCAGCGTCCAGTTTCACCCTGAAAGCACCCCTGGTCCTAGAGACACTGAATTCTTGTTCGACGTGTTCATCAACACCATCAAAGATACACTCGCTTCTCCGGAAGCTCTCCAGAAGCCTGTGTCCTTCCCTGGCGGCACGAAGGAAGAGAACAGCAAACTTGCTCCTCGTGTATCCGTCAAGAAGGTCCTGATCTTGGGTAGCGGTGGTCTCAGCATTGGACAGGCCGGTGAATTCGACTACTCCGGAAGTCAGGCCATCAAGGCCTTGAAAGAAGAAGGTATCTACACCGTCTTGATCAATCCCAACATCGCCACCATCCAGACTTCCAAGGGCCTGGCCGATAAGGTCTACTTCCTTCCCGTGAATGCAGACTTTGTGCGCAAGGTTATCAAGCATGAGCGGCCCGATGCTATCTATGTCACATTCGGTGGTCAGACCGCGCTTCAGGTCGGTATCCAACTCAAGGATGAGTTTGAGTCCCTTGGTGTCAAGGTTCTCGGTACGCCGATTGACACCATCATCACTACCGAAGATCGTGAGCTGTTCGCCCGCAGCATGGAGTCTATCAATGAGAAGTGTGCCAAGTCCGCATCCGCATCTAACTTGGAGGAGGCCCTCCGTGTCGTCGAGGACATTAAGTTCCCCGTCATCGTCCGTGCTGCCTACGCTCTTGGAGGTCTCGGCAGTGGATTTGCAGACAACATGGATCAGCTGAAGGAACTTTGCACCAAGGCCTTTGCTGCCAGTCCTCAGGTTCTGATCGAGAAGAGTATGAAGGGTTGGAAAGAAATCGAGTACGAAGTTGTTCGTGATGCCAGAGACAACTGCATCACCGTCTGCAATATGGAGAACTTCGATCCTCTTGGTATCCATACCGGTGACTCGATTGTTGTCGCTCCTTCTCAGACTCTCTCTGACGAGGACTACAACATGCTGCGTACAACTGCTGTTAATGTCATTCGCCACCTTGGTGTTGTCGGTGAATGTAACATTCAGTATGCGTTGAACCCTTTCTCAAAGGAGTACTGCATCATCGAAGTCAATGCCCGTTTGTCTAGATCTTCCGCCCTTGCTTCGAAGGCCACTGGTTATCCTCTTGCCTTCATCGCAGCCAAGCTTGGTCTGGGCATCCCGTTGAACGAGATCAAGAACTCCGTCACCAAGGTCACCTGCGCATGCTTCGAGCCTTCTCTGGATTACTGTGTTGTGAAGATTCCCCGCTGGGATCTCAAGAAGTTCACCCGTGTGTCCACCCAGCTCGGCTCTTCTATGAAGAGTGTTGGTGAAGTCATGAGCATTGGACGGACCTTTGAAGAAGCTATTCAGAAGGCTATCCGCTCGGTTGACTTCCACAACCTCGGCTTCAACGAGACCGATGCTCTTATGTCTATCAAGGGTGAATTGCAGACTCCTTCTGACCAGCGTCTCTTTGCTATTGCCAATGCTATGGCTGCTGGCTACAGTGTCGATGACATTTGGCAGCTGACTCAGATCGACAAGTGGTTCCTACACAGACTCAAGGGCCTCAGCGATTTCAGCAAGCTGATGACTTCTTACAACGCTACGAGCGTGCCCCGGCCATTCATCCGCCGAGCCAAGGAGCTTGGTTTCTCGGATCGCCAACTTGCCAAGTTCCTTAGCTCCAACGAACTCGCTATCAGACGTCTGCGTGTGGAGTCTGGCATTGTTCCTATTGTGAAGCAGATCGATACGGTTGCGGCTGAGTTCCCCTCAGTCACCAACTACCTGTACCTCACCTACAATGCCTCCGAGCACGATGTCAACTTCAACGACAACGGCATCATGGTCCTGGGATCTGGTGTTTATCGTATCGGTTCTTCCGTCGAGTTCGATTGGTGTTCTGTGCGGGCTATTCGCACTCTCCGTGAACAAGGCCACAAGACTGTCATGGTCAATTACAACCCGGAGACCGTCAGTACCGATTATGACGAAGCCGATCGGTTGTACTTTGAGAACATCAACCTGGAAACTGTTCTCGATATCTACCAGTTGGAATCTTCCAGCGGCGTGATCATTTCCATGGGTGGTCAGACTCCCAACAACATCGCCTTGCCCCTGCACCGCTTGAATGTCCGCATTCTCGGTACCTCTCCTGAGATGATCGATGGCGCTGAGAACCGTTACAAGTTCTCGCGCATGCTTGACCGTATCGGCGTGGACCAGCCTGCTTGGAAGGAACTGACTAGCATTGAAGAAGCTACTGGCTTCTGCGACAAGGTCGGCTACCCTGTGCTTGTCAGACCCTCTTACGTGCTTTCGGGAGCTGCCATGAACACTGTCTACTCCGAGCATGACTTGGCCAGCTACCTCAACCAGGCTGCTGAGGTTTCTCGGGAGCACCCTGTGGTTATCACCAAGTACATCGAGAATGCCAAGGAAATCGAGATGGATGCCGTGGCTCGCAACGGTGTCATGGTCGGACACTTCATCTCCGAACACGTTGAGAATGCCGGTGTTCACTCCGGTGACGCAACTTTGATCCTGCCTCCCCAGGACTTGGATCCTGAGACTGTCCGTCGGATCGAGGAGGCTACCAGGAAGATTGGAAATGCTTTGAACGTTACTGGACCTTACAACATCCAGTTCATTGCCAAGGACAATGATATCAAGGTCATCGAATGTAACGTTAGAGCTTCCCGCTCTTTCCCCTTCGTCTCCAAGGTTATGGGCGTTGATCTTATTGAGATGGCTACCAAGGCGATGATTGGCGCTCCTTTCGCTGAATACCCTCCCGTCTCTATCCCCAAGGACTACGTTGGTGTGAAGGTGCCCCAGTTCTCCTTCTCCCGTCTCTCTGGCGCCGATCCTGTCCTGGGTGTCGAGATGGCCTCCACCGGAGAAGTCGCGTCTTTTGGCCGTGACAAGTACGAAGCCTACCTCAAGGCCTTGATCTCCACCGGGTTCCGTCTCCCCAAGCGCAACGTGCTGTTTTCTATCGGTTCCTTCAAGGAGAAGATGGAGATGTTGCCCTCGATCCGCAAGCTCCACCAGATCGGATTCAACCTCTTCGCCACCGCTGGTACCGCCGACTTCCTGAAGGAGAACGGCGTTCCCGTCAAATTCCTTGAGATTCTTCCCGGCGAGGATGAAGACATCAAGTCCGAGTACTCGCTCACTCAGCACTTGGCCAACAACCTGATTGACCTGTACATCAACCTGCCGTCCAACAACCGGTTCAGGCGTCCTGCCAACTACATGAGTAAGGGTTACCGCACTCGTCGTATGGCTGTTGACTACCAGACTCCTCTGGTGACCAATGTCAAGAACGCCAAGATCCTGATTGAGGCCATTGCTCGTCACTTTGCTCTCAACGTGCAGACCATTGACTACCAGACCAGTCACCGCACCATCATCCTTCCGGGCTTGATCAACGTCGCTGCTTTCGTGCCCAACCTGATGACTCCTGGATCCAATGATTTCCAGCTCATGACCAAGGCCTCCATTGCCGCTGGTTTCAGCATGGTTCGCGTGATGCCCGTTGGTGTTGACGCCTCAGTAACCGATGCTCGCGCCCTGAAGACTGCCCAACAGAATGCTCAGAAGACCTCCTTCTGTGACTATAACTTCTCTGTTGTGGCCACCGCCACCAACGCGGACCAAATCGAACAGGTGACGGGAGACGTGGGTTCGCTCTTCATCCCCTTCAACCACCTTTCTGGCAACATCAGCAAGGTTGCTGCAGTCACCAGCCACTTCGCTGCCTGGCCTTCCAGCAAGCCTATCATCACCGATGCCAAGTCGACTGACCTGGCCTCCGTGCTGCTCTTGGCTAGCCTCCACAGCCGCAACATCCATGTGATGAGCGTGACGTCCAAGGAGGACATCGGCCTCATCGCTCTCAGCAAGGAGAGGGGACTCAAGGTGACCTGCGACGTTTCCATCTTCTCTCTCTTCCTTTCCAAGGATGACTACCCCGAGTGCAGCGCTCTGCCTTCGGTCGAGGATCAAAAGGCCCTCTGGGAACACCTCACCACCATCGACGTTTTCTCCATCGGTAGCATTCCTTACCAGCTGGCTGGTGATAAGGGATCCCCCGTGGTCGGTATTGCCGAGTCCCTGCCGCTGCTGTTCACTGCCGTCTCGGAGGGTCGCCTGACTGTTGAGGATATCATCGCCCGTCTCTACGAGAACCCCAAGAAGATCTTCGAGTTGCATGACCAGGCCGACAGCTCTGTCGAGATCGAGATTGACCGCCCGTACCTGTACCAGAGCCCCCATGCTTGGTCCCCTCTTAACGGCAAGAGCGTTAGGGGCGCTGTGCAGCGCGTTATCTTCCAGGGCAAGACTTCCTGCCTCGATGGTGAGATCATCTCCGATGCTTCTACTGGAAGGGACATGTCTGGTCACCGGATTGTGCCCGCCTCTCCTTCCGTGAAGGCCATGTCTCCTCTGGTTCACGCCCGCCCCGAGAGCTCCCTTGACCGGAGACTGTCGTTCTCTGCCACCCCTCTGCGGCCAGGCCGTAAGCTTGCTGAGCAGACCCCGGCTCCTGCCGTGGGCGAGCTGGGACCTCCTCTGTACGCTCCCGTTCCTCAGGTCTCTTCCTCTCTGCTCCAGATGCTCTCTCGGTCTCCCTTCAGACAGAAGCACGTGCTCTCTGTCAACCAATTTACTCGGTCCGATCTGCACTTGCTTTTCACCGTGGCTCAGGAGATGCGTCTGGGCGTCCAACGCCAAGGTGTGCTTGACATCCTGAAGGGCCGTGTGCTGTGCACCCTCTTCTATGAGCCGTCCACCCGGACATCAGCTTCTTTCGATGCTGCTATGCAGCGTCTCGGCGGCCGGACCATTGCCATCTCTACCGAGCACTCTTCGACGAAGAAGGGTGAGACCCTGCAGGACACCCTCCGCACCCTTGCCTGCTACGGAGATGCCGTTGTTCTGCGCCACCCCGATCCTAGCAGCGCCGAAACTGCTGCCAAGTTCTCGCCCGTGCCGGTTCTTAACGGTGGCAACGGTAGCGTTGAGCACCCCACTCAGGCCTTCCTTGACCTCTTCACCATCCGTGAAGAGCTTGGAACCGTTGGTGGCTTGACGATCACCTTCACTGGTGACCTGCGGTACGGCCGGACTGTTCACTCGCTGATCAAGCTGCTCCAGTTCTACGACGTGCAGGTGCAGCTGGTTGCGCCCAAGGATCTGTCCCTGCCGGAAGAGGTCCGTCAACAAATCATTGCGTCCGGACAGTTGGTGGTGGAGTCGGAGGAGTTGACGCCCGAGATCGTTGCCCGCTCCGATGTTCTGTACTCGACCCGGGTGCAGAAGGAGCGGTTCGCCGACTTGGCCCAATACGAGCGCCTGAAGAACAGCTTTGTCATTGACAACGCCCTTCTGAAGCACGCCAAGAGCCACATGGTCGTGATGCACCCTCTGCCCCGGAACGCCGAGATCTCGGAGGAGGTTGATTTCGACCAGCGGGCCGCCTACTTCCGCCAGGTTAGTTGCTCCCCTGTTCCCCTGACTGAATATGATGCTGATACCAGATTACAGATGAGATATGGTCTCTACTGCCGTATGGCTCTGCTTGCGTTGATCCTGGCGCCTTAGGTCATTCGGGGGTTTTGACTATAGACACGAACCGAGGGAAGCGGATACTCTCTGTGGACCTTGACGCAGCTTGTGTGATTTGCGTTGCGTGTTTCAGCATTGGCTGGTGTTTTTCAAAAGTTATGCAGTGTCGTTACATATCCCGTGTAGTCTGCGAGGCGCACTAGAAAAGCCCGCAGGATAGATTAGATGAATTTCCTTCCATAAACACGATCCCATTCTGTGTGATGTATGTGGTGTACGTGTATTATGTGTGTGTGGTGTGTGTGTGGTGTGTGTGTTGTGTGTGTGTGTGTGTCGTGTGTCGTGTGTCGTGTGTGTCGTGTTCGTGTTTTGTGTTTTGTGTGTTGTGTTTTGCGTGGCGTTTTCTGTGTTTTGTCTTCCATTTGGCGTGTTTTCTTTTTCTTTTTCTTTTCATTCTTTTTATGGGTTTGGATCAGGGGTGGTTCGGATTGGGCTTGGGATTCGGATACAGGATTGGCGTTTGTTGGATTTGGGTTTGGATTTGGGTTTGGGACATTTGGGTGGGATGGGAACAACAACATCAGCAACAGCTACAGCTACAGAGATACCCCCTTACGACTTGAGGACCACCACCGAGAAATGTTGATCATGACTCGTGACAATGGAATGAATGACTTATTACTTTCTTATCCGTTTTGGCTCTATTTGGTGTAGATGCGGTTTCGTACTTTGTAATTGATTTGGGTTGGGATGCGTTCCTTTTATGGAAGAATTGTTCACGGGTGCTATACTATTGCTTGATGAAGTGGCTCCAGATATGGATGGATGGTGCTCTCCTTCAGCATGAACTGTGCACTGCGCAGAACACGATGTTATTTCTACTAGGTAGTGGGCCTTCCCATTGACCTACCTACACGCCCCCACTTCGTTGTACCTGACTTTAGATACATTCCTATCAAACTCCCCGGGGTTGGAGCCAGCGGCTGTTGTGCTTGCCGTCATGGCCTGCACACGTCTCGAGACGCGATGTAGATTTACTTTGACAAGCTAACCCCTTCCGAAGGACGCAGTGTGATAGACGCAGTTTTATCACACAGCGATGAACGAGTGAGTCACCAGTAACACCTCGGACACAGGGTCGTGTTGGGGTATCATGTGCGATTTCAATGGTGATAGGCATGGTTGGGACTCTTCAGGAGATGTTAGGGAAAAGGATAGAAAGACCATCACCACAGCGTCGCAGCAAGGAGAGAATGCATCGCATATTCAGGATAGTACGGATGAAGAATCTGCACCAGGGATTCGATCCAATCATTCTGCCACTGCCAAATATAGAGCGCCCTGGCAAATTCCCAGTATTCGGGATACCATCCACTGTACTCCCAGTCCACCATCCCCGTGACATGTCCATCATGGACCATGATATTGGGGAAACGGAAGTCTCCATGAGTAAATAGGATTCGATGGTGGTCATTCTGAGCTACCCAGCCAGTCAAGAAGGGCTAGATGTGCCGTTTCGGGGCGCTTGTTTGATAGGCACTGATGATGGTAGCGTTGAACGCTTCTTCGGAATCAAATGGCCCTTGTCTGGGATTTAGGATCAAACGAATACGCCAGCGTATGGGATATGTGATTGACCTTTGGTGTGATAACGCTCCAGCATCGGATCAGTAACCGGGCCCGAGTCAGCGGAGCCGATGTAGCCGCTGCTAGTAGTAATGGCGCGGAGTTCGTGGAGATAGCTCTTGAGTTGGGTTGTGATGCGATCTTTAGTGGCCTGGTCGTACGTTTCCCAGGCCTTGTCCAAGGACTGGCCCTCCACGAAGCTCATGAGGATGTAAGTGTCATAGAGACTACCGTAGTCGTCGATGTCTCGGGATATGGGGTCGTATGTGTAGCAGGCGAAGACCTTGGGAACCGGCACAGTGTCTGTGTTTTGATCGACGAAGATCATGTTTCTTTGCATCGGTGAGGATAACATGGGGTCCATATTTGACCACGACTTCTGGGGATATTTTCGCGATTTTGACCCCGCCCCAGTTGTAGATGGTGTGGGGATCTAGGACAGCATATCCTGGAGCTGAGTAAAGGATGTTTACCTGTGCTTCACCTTCACATTCAGGCTTCTCTTCACTTCCAGGCATGTTGACGACGAATTGCGAGACTGAGAAGCCAAAGAGGGAGCCAAAGATGCAGGGATCCTGGAGCGGGGAGATGGAGTCAGGCGCTTCAACTTTAAGCCTATTGGGGGAGCCAACCCACTATTATATTATATATAGTTGACAAGTGTCGAAGAGCATGCACTGCTGGTCTATCATGTAGCAAAACCCGATTGTATCAGATTAGTATTACCGCTTGTACTCGGTCACACTCCGGAGAATACAACCAAAGAATCAGGAAGTCCCCGGATAATGCGCCCCAGGCCACAAGAATCGAGATGAAGGCATTCCGAAGAGAGAAACATCCTCATTCACCTTCATCCATCCATCTTTACTGAGTAGAACGACAGAGTTCCTACCCTATTAGCTGAAGTGAATGTCTGAACTGATATCATATTTATATAGTAACACGCCTGCTCCCCCCTCCTCGTCTTCCTCCTTCTTTCATTGCATATCCACGCCTTCTTATTCTCCAACTCACTTACCTCCCCCCCCAAAACTAACAAAATGCCACCCTATATCGTCCTCAAATCCCTCGCCATTCTCCTTCGCTTCTACGCCAAACATGTCTACCCGATCCGCCCTCCTCATCCCACCAGCATCCTTTCTATCCCCTCGCGTACCCCAAACCGCTCAATTCCCGTCCACCTCTACTCCCCCGCGACCTCGACCTCGGACTCCCCATCTCCAGTCCTCCTCAACCTAAGCGGTAGCGGCTTCACCATCCCCTCGCTCGGAAGCGACGCCCCCTTCATCACCCACATCACCGCCCACACTCGCTACACCATCCTTGACATCGGTTACCGCCTCGCCCCCGAACACCCCTTTCCCGCTGCCATCGAGGACATTCTCGACGTGCTGAGCTATGTTCACCACCACCCCGAGCAATTCGACCAGGCCAAGATCGCCATCGGCGGGTTCAGTGCGGGAGGAAACTTGGCGGTGTCGGTGGCCGCGAATTACCCGGCGACTGGGATTGAGGCCTTGGTGGCGTTTTATCCAGTCGTGGATGCTACGATTCCTGACAAGGAGAAGGAACGTAGGATGGGTGGGGAGGTGGGGAGGAAGATGAAGAAGGGCATGGGGGGTGTTTTGCCGGCGTGGCTGTTGGGGTTTTATCGGAGCTGTTATTTGAGGGAGACCCGTCCGGGGAGTGGGAGGAAGTTGGAAGAGGACGACAGGGTCTCGCCGGGACGGGCTGGGGCGAGGTTGACCGGGTTCCCGGACAGGTGCCTGTTTGTTACGTGTGAGGGGGATTCGTTGGCGAGGGAGACGGAGGAATTGGGTCAGCGATTGATGGAATCACCGGGACGGGACGTGCGGATGCTCAGAGCGGGGGAGTGTGGGCATGCGTGGGATAAGATTGCCAAAGAAGGGACGAAAAAATGGGACGAGAGGGAGAGGACCTATCAGGCTGTGGTGGAGATGTTGAAGGACGATTGAGGACAGTCTTTGTGGAGTTGAGGAGTGGATTCATGGTATCATGCATTAATGGATTATTGAGGCGTCTAGGCCAGCTCTGGCCAGTACTTCTGCACAAGCGTCTTCTTGTTCACCTTGCCCATCGCGTTGCGCTCAATTGCCTCCACCAGCTTCAGCACCGTCGGGATCTTATAAGGCGCCATCTCCTGCTTGAGCTCCGTGCGCAGACTCGTCAGCTCTAGGGGCTCGGTCTAGCAGACGTTAGTAGAGACTCAATGTAGGAATCATGCAAGTAACTTACCCCGGCCCGCTGCTTGACCACGGCAGCCACCCGCTGCCCCCATTCCTCGTCCGCCAGACCCACCACCGCCACCTCTTGGATCGCGTCCATTGCAAGCATCTTGCGCTCCACCTCAAGCGCCGAGATCTTGTATCCGCCCGATTTGATCAGGTCCACCGAAGCACGGCCCTGGATAAAGTATGCGCCGTTCGCATCCCGCCGGGCCACATCGCCGGTCTTGAACCATCCGTCTGAGCTGAACTCCTTGCTCGTCGCCTCCGGTCGGCGCCAGTATTCGAGGAAAACATTGTCTCCCTTGATCTCGATCATGCCGTCTTCATCCACGGCATCGATGGCCCGCCCGGTCTCCTTGTCCGTGAGCCGCACCTGCACGCCCGGGAGCGGCCAGCCGACGCTACCGTCGATGCGCTTGTCCACATCCAGTCCACAGCTGATTCCCATGCCGATCTCCGTCATGCCAAACCGCTCAAGAAGGACCTGGCCCGTGATCGCAGCAAACTTGCTCTTGATAGGCGTGGGGAGAGCCGCGGATCCGCTGACCATAAGCCGCAGCGCCTGTGCACCAGCACGCGCAGCCTGCTCATGCTCGGTGCCCCGAATGTTTGCCTCAAAGTAATCGACGAGACGGGAATAGATGGTCGGCACGGCGAAGAACATCGTGGACCCTCCTTCCTCCCACCGCCCCCAGATCACCTTGGGGTCGAACTTGGGGTGCATCTCAACCGTGACGCCGCTGAGCAAGCTGGCCGTCAGACCGTTGATGATGCCGTGAATATGGTGGAGCGGAAGAACATGGATAAGCCGGTCTGAAGGGCTGTACTGCCACGCCTCAATGAGACTCTTGGCCTGGAAGGTGATGTTTTTGTGCGTGGTAACACAGCCCTTGGGGTTGGAGGTCGTTCCCGACGTGTAGATCATGAGCGCCCGACGGTCCAGGAAAGATACAGGGCTGATTTCGGGCAGCGACACAGGCCCATTCCTCTGCTGGAATGGCGTTAGTGCCATGAACGGGATCTCTTTGCTAATACCCTCCCGCAGAGGCGCCTCGAACTTTTCAAATGATGGGTGCAAGATGATCAAGGATGGGTCAGAATCCCCAATTGTGTATAGCAGCTCTTTGACCGGATGTGTGGTGCCTTACTCGCGCAGCCAGTTAGCGATCAATCTCGGCAATTGCAGCGCAACGCCTATTCAGTGTGGTATGGGCTGGACATACAAAGCGGGACGGAGACGCCTCCGGCAGCCCAGATGGCCCACTGCGTAACCACGTAGTCGTACCCATTAGGCGTCAAGAACGTGATGCGTCGCTCTTCCAAGTTGGCTTGTTCCGTAAGATCCAGCTTCTCCAGAATGACCTTTTTCAAAGCAGCCGCATCAGCCAGAAGTTGCCCGAATGTGAACTGCTGCCCCTTCGTGGCATCCACGACGGCGATCTTCTCTGGAGTGTTCTGTGCATGGGCATTTGCCTCCACAAACAAGGGTAAAGAGGGGAGAGCTTTCAATGGGAGAGACAAGTGTTCAGCGTTGTGCCTGCGCAACGCGTTGGATGTGAGTACTGAGTAGGGCTACAGCGAGCAGCAGATAAGGTTCGGAGACACCCACCCTATAGATTGGCCATTGAGTGATGTGGTGAGCCCCATGTTGACGCAGCGGGAAGAATATTACGGATTGAAGAAGAGAGGGGAAGCAGGTCGGAGGAAGGAAAAGTAGAAGGAAAAAAAAGAAGCAAGGGACCCCCAAAAGGTGGGCAATTGGGGGGGGTTTGAACCCACTCGCTGTTGCGTCTGGCCGTAATATTCTTAGCCGGGGCTTATCACTCGGAGTTTCCACTGGAGTTTCTTTGGCCGAAACTGTTGGGGTCCGCAGCTCGGCGGCCAGATCTGGCCCCGAAGGTGATACAGTGATGCCATTCTTCGAGGCATGCTGGTTGTGCATCCATTGCCATCCAACTGCGCTCTCAGGCCCTCTGGCGACGACTAGCAGCCTGGAATATTTCATGGGTGCAACTGACGAAGAGCAAATTGCCTAAACCACACGGCAAATGTCGCTCATGCCAAGTAGTAAGGCCCATGAATAGATGTCATGATCTGAGCCGCTCGCATAGGTACGATCTAGCTAGGCTGCTCCCTGGCGAGTCGAGTGCTGCGAGTAAGAGAATGACTGATAGCCGTGGAATGGGGAGAAGAGGGGAAGTTGCTGACCTGCAGGTCACCGGCAGCCATCATCCAGCGTCCCTGTTATCTTCACGTGACCATGCGCGCCAGGCTTTAGGCTTCCAGCCGACTTTGGAGATTTCCCTCGCGCTATCCGAGGGGACAATGACTCGTGAAGGGCGCCTTTGAGACTTATGAGTGCTATTCTATCTGATAAGTAGATATTATATCTTGATGTATAATAGTTGCATATATTGGATCCCATCAGCGCAATGTACGTTACAGAATTCAGATTGCATGGGGCATGGATAGAAAGAGGAATCTAGAGAACGAGGGAGACAAAAGAACAACATCGGTTCATTCTGGATTATAGCTTGGAGGAACGAGTCTATATCGAACAGACTTTGTTGGGAATTCCCTGGGATGAAAACATGGGGTATAGGCATGGGCACTAACCATGCCTAGCGATGCAACAATGTTTGAACAAAGCTTCATAGCCTCCCGAGGCTATGAAGTAGAAAAGGAGGCGCCAGATGCATAAACGGCCAGAGAAAACTATCCACGCATCACTTCTCTAAATGATCATAGCGGCCGCTGCCGTCTCCGCTAACCCCGAGATCAAGGACTCGGACCGGGTCATCTGGGGTCGTTCGGTGAACTCCTCGCCGGTCTCTAGGTCTTTCGCTACAAGGTCGGTGAAGTCCACGCCAACCTCTGCCAGGAGATCGGCATGTTCGCGCACGATGTCAATGCATTTCTGCCAGACGGTCGTGCCGCGTTGGACGCTACTGAGCTGGCGGGTTAGCAGGGCGTTGAAGCCGTCGAGGTGGTGCTTCGCCCAGCGGATGCTGGCGCTGGACATGACCGGCGGGAAGCACTGTTGGTAGATGCTGATGGTGTTTTTGATCAGAGTGAAGTAGACATAGGAGATTTGGAAGATGTAGAGAGGGAGATCACCCTCGAAGACGCAGGCGCTGTAGGCAATTAGTCACTGAGCGTGGCAATGGAAAGGAAAGGGACGCATACCGGATTCTTTTCGTGATGACCTCCGTGCGAGTCTTGAGATAAGCCTCCCGGGCTTGGTCTTCAAAGCCCAGACGCGTAAGCCAGGAGACTTTGTTTTTGGTGGCCACCGGGAACGAGTGCGTGTCTACGAGCGATCGCAGGAGAACCTCAGCCAGGCTGGCTGCGCGCTCGTCGACCTTCGCGTTGATCACGTCCTGCGCGACCGCGTTGCCCTTCAAGCCCTTGGCAAGCTTGCGCAGCCGCTCGATGTTGGCCACGGCCTCCTCGAACCGTTGGAGGGCGATGTCAATGTCCAGTTCGTCCACCTGCCCGTCGACCCAACGGAGATTCTGTTGCTTCCCATCCACATCGATGCGCACCTCCGGCTTGTCATGGGAGCTTTCGCCGCCGTCGTATTGGTCTGGTTTGGGGGAATGGGAAGGGCGTCGGACGCCCAAGTAGCCGAATGACTCGGTGGATTTGCTAGCAGCCTCGGTTTCCGAGCGGAGTGTACGTCGAAGGTCTTCGACGGTCTTCCGGAACGTTGCGAGTAGGTCACCTTTGGCCGAGCTGTCCCGCTTGTCATGACGATAGGTGAACGGCTTCCCACCCACACGGACGTTGATCGCATTAGCTATCCCGCGATCTTCGGCTTCCTCTCGAGCGGTCCCCGCGCTGAGGTTGGCGCCGAGATCGATCATGTCGACATCTTGCAAGGGCCAGCACTCTTCCGCGACTAGTTTGGTGGGGACCGGCCCCCGATGGCTACTCTGATCCACCCGCTTGCGCTTCTTTGCAGCTATCAGCAGGTGGTCGTTCAGCAGCACAATGTGAACGGGTCGCCTGGGCTTCCAGGTCGCCGAGTCCAGCTCAACCCAATGCCCCGTCTCCATCACGATATGCCGGCCGGGGGCCACAGGAAGGAACTTCTGGGAGCCCTCTACCGTTTTCCAGAGGGTTTGGAGCTGGACGTTCCACATGCTCTCCAGATTGGCCACGGAGCTGCGGTTGGCATTGCGCTTGGGCATGTATTCATCGATGGTGGGGGACATGGGGTTTGGGGTGTTGCCAACGGTGGTCTGTCCGAGCGCGGTGGTGAGCTCCGCCATTAGAGTGCGGAGGGTGCGCATTTCCCCTTTGAGCTTCTCTGCCTCTTTACTGATCTTGATGAATTGGGTGCGATTTTGATACACATTCTGCTGTAGATCGGTTGATGTCCGGTTTTTAACTTTCCGGAGGCTCTTCTGGTACTCCTCGATCTCTTCTTCCGAGGCATTGGCGAGTAGGTTGGCGACGTCTGGGACGGGTTGGTGCCACGTTAGCACCCGGGAAACGGGAAGCACGGGAACGATCGCGAGCGTCACTCACACTTATCGACCGGGAGGCTAGGATCACGGAGAGCATTCAAATCGACCTTGGGGGGTCCGGAAGACTCCGTGGACGGTCTCCGACTCGTCTCGGGTGGGCTGAGGCCGCCATACGTGGCTGGTACCTTGGGCAGGCCCGGCACCGGCGGGGCACTGGCATCGAAGTCGGGGATCTGGTTGAAACGGGTGGAATAGCGGCGCTTGACTAGGTCAGAAGTCGCATCCTTTGGGGGACCTCGTTCTAGGGAAGTCGAGCTCGGAGAGGCAGTGATCTGGCTAGGAGCAGCGACACCCTTACTGCCGTTCGTGGTCGGCAGAGGGCCGGAGATGGGTTGCGGAGCACTGATCTGGGGTCGGGGGCGGCGCGACTTGCTCCGGAGGGTCAAGCCACGGCTTTCCATGACGAGAGGTGAGCAATCGATGAGAGTGTGAGATTGAGCCTGCAATCTGAAAGGGAGAATTGGGGAAAGGAGGGAGGGGGGAGGAATGTATGTATAGAGGAGGAGAGTATGCAGAGAGCACAAGGCTCAAGCGGGACAGAAACCCCGAGGCGGAACAACGATGATCCCGGCAAAATTATCCGGGCAGCAAAAGAATCGCCGTCATCTTGTCTGCTTCAGCTCCATCTTACTCTTCCCCAGACCAGTTCCGGACTTCTCTCCGTTTCTCCCCCTCCTCGTCTGGCCCTTGTTTTCATACCTTCCATCCTTCCTCTTTCACATCCTTCCACCCATTCATCATGAGGACGTCGACCTTGGTGGCCGCAACTGCCGGCACAATCGTCACCGGCCTTCTGGGTAAGGACCAACCAGGCCATCCACGGAACCACATCCCGAGGTTATCAATGTTGATATGCTGATCGCCTTTCGTGCTCTACCTAGCCTACGCCGTCTACTTTGATCACAAGAGACAGACCGACCCCGAGTTCCGCAAAGCTCTTAAGCGGAACAACCGCCGGATGGAAAGGGCTGTCAAGGAGGAGGCTGAGGCTCACGGTGCCATGCAGCGCGAGGTCATCAAGAAGGTCGTGCAGCAGGCCAAGGACGAGGGTTTCCCCACGGACTTGGAGGACAAGGAGTCCTACTTCATGAGCCAAGTCGCTCAGGGAGAGGCTCTTACTGGCGAAGGTATGTGTCTCCCGCCGTGACGCGCTTCCTCAGACACGCTTTCCATGGTCCCCCCATTCCTCCCTTCAGCATCCGCCCATTGGCGATTCCCGTACCAACCGCGCTACAGACCCGATTGAAGCTGCTCTGTGCTTCTACAAGGCCCTGAAGGTCTATCCCCAGCCCAAGGACCTGATCTCGATCTACGACAAGACTGTGCCCAAGGAAGTGCTGGAGATCCTGGCCGAAATGGTCGCCTTGGACGCCGGCTTGAAGCTGGGCTCGTTCACCGGCGAGGGTGCTCCCGCCGAGAGCCATGGTGTCGAGTAAATTCCACCATGACTTGCGACCCCGGCCCAACTCTCCCTCCTGCTTCGTTCACCCACCCGTACCCTCCCGCATCAGAACCTTGGCCTTGAACGTGTGTCTCTTATAATATTCGGTTCACGCTGGGCCGTGGCCTGGTCCTCTGTCAAGACGGACTGGTGTGAGAGCTCCGTCCACCATCTTGTCACGCCCATCCCATCTCCGCTACTCGTGTACTTTTCCCCCTTACCTTCCAGATTTCCCTGTATATGTGCATTATGTCTTGACCGCCGACATGGCGGACACTGTTGGAATTTCTCGGCGCCATGACTGTTTTTCTGTCTTCCCCCCTGGGTTCTCCCTTTTCTTCCGGGCCTGAACGGACGGCCGATGGATGATCCGAGTCTAAGGCCGGTAATATCTTCTTCCCTCGCCCGTCTCCCGATGGGATGGAATCCTGGGTATGTATTCTTAGACACGCGAAGAAGTAGGAGTCGGTCGTGAATAGGTCACACCGACAGAAAACGACGATTTGTTGAGTGTGAACGCGAGAGCGGAATGCCGAATGATGATGATCGTCATTGCCGGCGGTGCACGGATCTAGTCATCAAAGCCGCCCCGAATTTAAACGGGGGCATGCGTAATCGGCTCACCCTCCTTCATTTGGGGCGCGAGTGTTACAGGGTCTCGGGGGCCAGCAAGTCCAAGTCAACAACATGATCATCGGCTTGCGGTTGGGTTGGAGCCCTTTGTGCGCCTTGATCTGAGGCCGCCGTCGTGCAGATGGGGCCGCGGCAGGCCAATGACGGGCGGCCAACTGGGGAGCGACAAGCCGCTATGGCGATTAGCCGCGACTAGCAGCCTCCACTTGTTGCTGGCCGGCAATCAATCTCGAATCGCAGGGAGATTGCCCTCTGCTCGGGCTTCTCCTGTTGGTCCCGGAGGGTCTCCTGCGCATGTCCCTGCCTGGTTTTTTTATACCATGTCTCGCCTGCCATGTCTCACCCGGCTTTCCTGTTCCCTCGTGCCTGCCAGTCCAGCATCCCCCGCGCTTTCCGTCGTTCATTGCCTTGCTTTTGAGGGTTTTCATCCTCCGTCACTCCTTTAGCCCTTATCAATCCCATTCGGATCTTCCTGTGGAAGACTCCATCCTTTCGTTTCATATACTAGACAGTCCATTGCATACCATTCAGGATGGTTCCCGTGAGTCCTCTCGTGATCAGGGTATAGATCCCTTCCCCATTGGCTAACTGGCGCAGACTTACGCTCAACTGTTCGCCGCGGCTTGCGCCTTTGCGACCACCGCCAATGCCGTGACCCCCATTGAGGTCAAGGGCATGGACTTTGTCAACAGCAAGACCGGAGACCGCTTCCAGATCTTGGGTGTCGAGTAAGCCTTCACCTGCCGATATCGACGAGGAAATCGAATATTGACTGTGTTCGCCTCGCGCAACAGCTACCAGCCCGGTGGCTCCTCCGGCTTCAGTGCCACCGAAGATCCCCTGGGCGACGCCGATGCCTGCTTGCGCGATGCTGCTCTCATGCAGAGCCTGGGTGTAGGTCTCCCCGCCCTATTAGATCTTTTGCGCACCCCCCTCTAATCGTCGTACCGTACAGATCAACACCATCCGTGTGTACAACCTGTCTCCCAACGTCGATCACAGCAAGTGTGCCTCCATCTTCAACGGAGCCGGCATCTACATGATCCTCGATGTAAACTCGCCTCTCTCTGGCGGCTCGCTCGACCGTACCGACCCTGAGAGCACCTACAATTCCGTCTACCTCGAGCAGGTTTTCGGTGTCATCGAGTCCTTCAAGAACTTCCCCAACACTCTAGGTTTCTTCGCCGGTAACGAGGTGATCAACGAGCAGAGTGTCTACGAGGCCCCTGCTTACGTTCGCGTAAGTCTTTCAATGTCCCACTAGGGTGTTTTGTGGAAGTTGGTTTGTTAATTCCCTACCCAGGCCGTCGTGCGTGACATGAAGGATTACATTTCTGCCAACGCAAACCGGTCCATTCCCGTGGGTTACTCCGCTGCCGATGTGCGTCCCATTCTGCTCGACACCCTGGACTACTTCATGTGCAACATGGAGAACTCAACCAGCTCTCGTTCCGACTTCTTTGGTCTCAACTCGTACTCGTGGTGTGGCGATTCTTCCTACACCACTTCCGGATACGACGTCCTGACCGAGGACTTCTCGAATGCCACCCTGCCCGTTTTCTTCTCCGAGTATGGTTGCAACTCGGTCATGCCCCGTACCTTCACTGAGGTGCAGGCCCTCTACGGCAAGGAGATGGACCAGGTCTTCTCTGGTGGTCTGGTCTACGAGTGGACCCAGGAAGCCAACGACTACGGTCTCGTTGCCATCAACAGCAGCGACACTGCCACTCTGCTCCGCGACTACGAGTACCTGACGGAACAGTTCGCTAAGGTGGACATGACTAGCATCGAGTCCTCCAACTCGACCCAGACCTCCCTGGAGCCCGTGACCTGCAGCGCTTCCCTGATCACGAACTCGACCTTCCTGAACTCGTGGGACCTGCCGACCCGCCCCTCCAAGGTTGCGGACTGGATCAAGAGTGGCTACACCAATGTCACCGCCGGCGCGCTCGTCTCTGTCTCTTCCACTGCCATCCCCCAGACCATCTATGACTACAACGGCAACAAGGTCTCGGATGTCAAGTACAAGGTCCTGTCCAGCGACGAGTCCAACACTCCCAACAACTCGACTTCGCTCGTGAGCAGCACCTCGAACTCCAGCTCCAGCTCCAGCTCCGGCTCTGCCTCTGCCTCTGCCTCCGCGTCTGCATCTGCCTCTAGCTCCGCGGCCAGCTCGGTGAGCGGTGCCACTGCCGGCCACCTGTCTGCTTCCTTCATGGGTCTGCTGACGGGAGCCACTTTGTTTGCCGTCTTCATGCTGTAATTTCACTCGTCTTAGATATTTTTGCTTGCTTTATCTTCTAGATTACCTCTTTTTGATTGATTTTGTCCCATCCTGTTCCCGGCGAACCTGTTCTTGCCCATTATGACCATGACCATTATACCAAGATTGGTGTTTGTTCCCCGTGTATAGAGTGAGGTCTCTGAATAGAGCCACGTGGCAGTGGGCAGTTTAACTCGGGATATGATTTCGATGACGTCTAATAAATTTATCGGCTGTATCCGAATCGTTGTTGTTGCAGATGGATTCTGCGTAGAGCAGCTTACGTAATCAAAATGGTCTTTAGATCAGGTGACCTAGTCACATTCCGCCCCCGTTATTCACTTACAAGATGACGTCATCCGGTGAACACCCCGGTATTGGCAAGTTGCATGCACATATTTCACATCATGATTACCAACAAATGGCTGATACAGCACCTCCATGTAAATAATCCGTGATAGAATAGCAGTATCGACATTTAGAAAGATATCAGATAGTAAACCACACTACAATACATAAATCCACACATTCAACAAAATCGCAAAATCTATCATTCAAATCACAAAGCTCTACCCTTGCCCTTATCTTCTTTCTCTGGAGACCGTGCCCGTTCTGAGAGCGCTGGGAACTCCTCTACGGGTTCGACCAACTGATTCTGACTTTCCGCCTCGGCGAGACTGAGCTGGATTGCGAACTCGAGATCATCGATTTCTTGCTGTCGACTGCTTTCCGCGACAGCTGGGCCGGACGGGGAAGGCGGGTCGAAAGAATCAGAGCCTGACGCACCGCTGGGCTTCTCGTCGAGCAGACTGAGACGAATGGCTTCGGCGATATCTGGCTCGAGATCATCGTCTGCGAAGTCTTCGCAGGGGGATGATGCGGAAGATAGCTCATCCGGTGCGACGGAGCTATCGTTCGGGCCGATGGTGTCGCTGGGTGAGGTGCTCATTACTGAGCCCTCGACTACTTCGCCGCGCTTCACTGCTTCGCTGGAGTAGGCTTCTTCGCTTAGGAGCTGCGCGTACGCGAGAAGCTGGTCTTCGTCAATGTCTGGGCCTAGGAGGTCGATACCGAAGCGGTGGCTGAGATGAGCGCGCTCCTTCGCATCAGCAATGTTCTGGCGGTCCATTTCAATCTTCTCGTCCTCAATGAAGTCTTTTAGTGCGCCGCGACCGCTAGTGCTGAATCGTTGGCCCTCGGGGGTAGCGTTGCTGCCTCTGGGGCCGCGACGAAGTCGGCGCTTGCTAGACTTGTATTGATCGGCGGCGGAGGAGCTGTAGGACCAGTAACGCAAGTGCGTCCCCAGAGCGACCATTCCTCGTAGGACGGTCGGATCTGGGTCAAGACAGACAGCACCCGTTGCATAATAGTTGTTGCCGATACCGTGAACAGATGCTTCGGCTTGAACAAGCCGGCGACGAGCGCGAGTAGAGAAGCGCGAGTTGATAGTCCGGATTGGTCGGGTCGAAGAGGCGAGCGGATCCCAGGCCTGAACGAGTCCATCGTTTCCACCATGGACCACGTAGAGCGATGTCAGAGCCACGCATGAGACCTGAGGCGATTCGGTCTGAATGATTCGAAGAGGCGAGACAGAATTAACGGCTTCCGGATTCTTGGACGTTGGCGAACGAATGTCCCAGACAAAGACCATCCCCGCAGCTGTGCCCACGGCCATGTATCGTCCCCGGTGACCAGGGACTTCTGCATTACCAGGCGGTTGCTTCATGTGTGGAAGTGGGGAAGACATTTCCGAAGCGAGGGCAGAGCTACCTGACATGCCAATGAGAGGATCCTCATCAGTTGTCAACAGAGCATAGGTCGAAAGATCCAATGCGCTGGTAGTAATCTGGACCGATTTTCGATCACCGAAGTCGAAATCCGTGATGCGCCATTCTGTGTTCGTGATTGAACAGACAGTCTCACTGACGCGGCTGGAAGCGCGGGATGAAGGCACACTGCTTGAGCTGCTCATCGAAGGCAGGATAGGCGACTTGACAGGTCCACCGAAGATCGACGGTACAAGCATGTTATCACCATACCCACGATTGCCCGTCGCCGAATCATGCTTCGACACCATTCTTGAGTATCTACGGATCGAAGCCTTCTCATCATCTCCCATGCCCCGGGAAACCACAAGGATTGCCTCGCCGGCTCCAGAGCCATCATCTCCAGCAAAGTCGACTTTTAGTTCGCGCCGCATATCCCAGCCCTCACAAGCCTTTCTGAAATGCTTCGGCTTGAAAGACAGGAAGCGCTCGATTTCCTTTGTCTCTGCGGATATCTGGTCCTCATTGAGCTTCATTGCATCCGATGACGATCGAGGACTGTAGCTGCCGTCAACAAGGTCACGGTTAAACGGATCCGGTCGGGCAATCCGTCTGCTCAACTCAACAAGCTCCCAGCGAACACTCCTGCCTGTCTTCCACGCTAGCTGCTCATACTCCTCGGCGGTCAGTTTAGTGGAAGGCACATCAGGCTGCCGTGGGATGTCAGATAAGTAGAAGACTTCTCCCAAGGCATTCAGAACTGTCGCCCAAATTCGCCGCCGGGAATGACGTTTGGGGGAATAACTATCATCGACCGCAATGGCGATGATGGGGACACCTGGACACAGAACCCATTTTGCAGTCACTTGGCCTCTCTCGTACCGTTTTTCATAGGTAGGATGGGGGCCGAGGGCATAGGCTGTGAGGACCCCAGTGGAAGAGCCAGACAACATCGCGATCAGACCGCCAGTCATCTTGAGAAGATTGGAGGACTTGGCGATCCATACCACGGTGACACCGGTTGCGATCATGTTGAGTGCAGGGATACCTAGACGAGGCTGCGAACTGGAATCTGCAACGCCCAGAAACCTCCCGCGTTGTTCGGTGGTCGAAATGAAATAACTACGCCCTTGTGGGCACGCCTCACCATAGATCATACCATAAGGCTGGCTGACATCCATGCGATTGGGAGCTCCAACAAGTTCACCGGAACCCAAGCCATACTCGGCATCTCCAGGGAACAAGTCTGAAAAGTGTCGAAAGAACTGGTGGTCAGATAGTCCCCATGTACCAACCTTGACCGACGAGGGGTCGCTAGCCGACGCAAAACCTTGCTCGGAAGCGCCATGGATGAAAAGAGGCTCTTTCTTCGTGACTTCTGTTCCGAACGACGCGTGTATGTGGCTCACGGGATACAGAAGCTGGGAGGTATAGGTGACTACTGCACTGCCATTACGGACGCTAGCCGATCGCACCGTACCGGTTTTCTTGGAAGGCTCGAAGTCCGCCGGCTTCCCTCTTGAGAGTGATCTCAACAAGCGGGTTCTCAGAATGTATTCACTTCTCCAAGAAGCCAGCGCAGTCAGCCTAGAGAAATACCGCTTGTCGGATGTCACCCTTTCCGCGGGGTTCGCTGCAGAGAGCCATGCGCCATCCTCCACCGTATATGGGCCGGGGAAGTAGCGAGAGAAAGCAATTCTCCACGCGTGGGGCGTAGTGACCAGATTGTGAAACCGACGAGACACCAAGGCCATCGACGACAACGAAGGCGGAGGTAGATGCGAAAGGATGTGCGTCAGCACCTCTGCCGGCATCGGTTTATTAGACCGTCATTCAGGACGTGGAGGATGGGGCGACATACCATTCGGGAAAGCATCTAGGGACACGCCCAGATAGATGGGTGACGGCTTCACCCTGAATTTGACTTCCTCCTCTTTTCGTGCGGAATGAGCGATCGCATTCTCATATTGACTAACGGAGTCGACCAACGGCGCAGGTTCCGTGGTCTTCAAGGGCGAGTGCTGGCCGACCGCGGATGAGTCAAAGCCGCCACTCGAGTCCCCGGGCTCCTGATACCGAAGCCCAGAGACTCGGTGCTCACCATGCGAATCATTTCCATGCTGGGTAGGATCAAGGAACACTTCTGACGGCGGGTCTAGCAAAGGCGAGCGGTCGAAAACTGCTGTAGGCTCGGATTGCATAAAAGAGATTCGCGGGGTAACCGGGATGATGGAGGCGACTGAACCAGGGACGAATTCTGGATCAGTCGGAAGGAAAACGGGCGGCGAGGGATGGACGAAGCAAACGTGAAAAGCAATGCGATGCGATGCGATGCGATGCGATGCGGTGCGATGCGAGGTAGGACACCGAGGAAGTGAGGGAGGGACAAGAGGGGGACAGGAGTCACAGGCGAAGGGAGGACGAAGACAGTCCGGAGATCCGACGACGAGAAGACGGAAGAGAGACGGAGGGGATTGGAGGGGATCCTGCCAACCCCCGGCGATGAATCAGAGGCCGCCATCCCGGCGCGTGCTCGTCACGTGCTCACGCGCCGCCGCGGATGAGGCGCGAATGCCTTTCTCATGGACGGACTATACGACACTGCATACTCCCCTGCTGCTGGATCTCCCGGCGTGACCCGAGTGGGTTTGTGACGATCGTCAGTCCTTCGTGTCTCCAGGCAGCATTCCTCCACGGGAGCCTGCCGGCTACTTACCAGTAGTCGCCCGCAATACTCCTACGTTTATACGCCCCACCTTCGGCCTTGGTCGATTTGGCCTCAACTTCTTCTCTCTTCCCTTTAACGCCTCGCATCTATGCAGAGTCGATCGTACCATCATGCCCAATTTAGGTGGTGAGTAAACCCCCTTCCCCAACAGCGCTGCCCGTGACGAACCCGGTGCTGATGGATCCAGACGCGGAAACGATCCGCATCCTCGTCTCAACCGACAATCATGTTGGATACAATGAACGGGATCCCATCCGCGGGGACGACAGCTGGAAAAGCTTTCATGAAGTGATGTGTTTAGCCAAGGAACACGATGTGGACATGGTGCTTCTGGCAGGTGACCTGTTCCATGAGAACAAACCGTCGCGGAAGTCCATGTACCAAGTCATGCGCTCCATCCGCATGAACTGTCTGGGTGATAAGCCCTGCGAACTGGAGATGCTCAGTGACGCTAGCGAAAACTTCCAGGGTGCATTCAACCATGTGAATTACGAGGACCTGGACATCAACGTGGCCATCCCCATCTTTTCGATCCATGGCAATCACGATGACCCGTCCGGGGAAGGCCATCTGGCCGCGCTCGACCTCCTTCAGGTATCGGGCTTGCTCAACTACTACGGACGGACACCCGAGTCGGATAATATCCAGATTAGACCCGTCTTGCTTCAGAAAGGACGCACCAAGCTTGCCCTCTACGGCATGAGCAACGTCCGTGATGAGCGCTTGTTCCGCACGTTTCGGGACAACAAGGTCAAGTTCTACCAGCCCTCGATCCAGAAAGAAGATTGGTTCAACTTGATCTGTGTCCATCAGAACCACTACGCACACACCGAAACGGGCTACCTGCCCGAGAACTTCCTGCCCGAATTTCTAGATCTCGTCATCTGGGGCCACGAACACGAATGCCTGATCAATCCTCGAATGAATCCTGAGACCAAGTTTCATGTCATGCAACCGGGCTCGTCGGTCGCGACCTCTTTGGTCCCCGGCGAAGCAGTGGCTAAGCATGTCGCGATTCTCAGCGTCACAGGCCGGGAATTCAAGTGTGAGCCCATCCGCCTAAAGTCCGTGCGTCCGTTTGCTATGCGCGAAATCGTTCTCTCCGAAGAGAAAGGCGCGCAAAAGCTTGCCCGCAAGGAGAACAACCGCACGGAAGTCACCCGCTTCCTCATGTCGATCGTCGAGGAACTCATCGAAGAAGCCAAAGCGGAGTGGCTGGAATCGCAGGACGAAACTGCCGAGGGTGAAGAGCTGGAAGTCCCGCTACCCCTGGTGCGACTGCGCGTCGAAACCTCCACCCCGGACGGAGGCTCCTATGACTGCGAAAACCCACAGCGATTCTCGAACCGTTTCGTAGGCAAAGTGGCCAATGTGAACGACGTCGTCCAGTTCTACCGCAAGAAGAAGAGCGCAAGCACACGAAACAAGGATGCGGACAATGACCTTGACGAGGCAGCCGTTTCCCATCTCTCTGCTCTGGACACCGTCAAGGTCGAACAGTTGGTGCGCGATTTCCTCTCCGCGCAGTCCCTGACCATCCTCCCACAGAATTCCTTCGGCGACGCAGTAGCCCAGTTCATCGACAAGGATGACAAACACGCTCTCGAAATGTTCGTCAACGAGTCACTCGAGAGCCAAATCAAGCACTTGATGGCTCTAGACCGCGACAACGACATAGACGAAGAAGAAGCTGCTCAGAGCTCGCTACAAAAGGCCATGGATAAATACCGCTCCCAGATGGAAGACATGTTCTCTCGAGGCATCAAGAAACGCACACGGGGCAAGAAGCGATTCAAGCCGAAGCCCGATGGCTGGGACACCGAGTTTGATGGCGTCTGGGAGGACCAGCCGGGTGCCCTCATCCACTCCGACAATGAGGACGGTGACCCCAACGAAGATATAGCCGGCGAAGATGGTACCGAACCCACAACTCGAACAACATCTACACGTGGTCGGGGCCGAGGCCGTGGCGGTAGAGCCACTACCACTACCACGAGCACGCGTAAGACCGCCGCCGCGAAGGCAACCTCCACTACCGCAAAGAAAGCCACACCCGCAAAGACCACCTCGACCAAAGGCCGCAAAAGCCGCATCATATCAGACGACGAAGATGAAGACGACGTCATCATGGTTGACGACGAAGATGACGACGACGCCGCCCTCGCCAATATAGACGAAGAGGAAGAGGATGACGATGACGACGATTCCCAAGCCCTTTTCGTCAAGCAACCCTCCACCAGATCCCGCAGAGCAGCAGCACCATCCTCAAAGGGATCAATCACCACCAACCAGCGCCGCAAAGCCCCATCTCCTGCGCCTTCTTCCAATACCATCGGAGCCGGACCGGCTACGCGCCGAGCGAGAGGAAAGCAAACGCAAACGCAAACGACACTTAATTTCGTGGGCTCGCAGGCCAGCGTGCGAGGCACTGCCGGTACTCGATCTACGCGCGCCACAAGAGGTACTAGTGTCATCAGTGACATCGACGATGACAGTGATGGGTTTGAACCTATGGCGAGTAGCGCCAGACGCAGATAGATATCTACGAAATTATTCATTGCTCTCATGTTTACTCGGGCATGTCATTATGAGGAGTTTGATGCATTTCCAGGCGTTGACGGTACAGCATCACGGGACTAGATTGGGGTTAAGGAATACCACATATTATGTATCAGCTCAAAAAATCAACTCTCACGCAGTGATATAACAAGCAAACAAACAAAAAAAAAACAAACAACAACAACAACAACAACAACAACAACAACAACAACAACAACAACAACAACAACAACAACAACAACAACAACAAGCCTTAAAGGACGTACCACGCAAGGCAGTCAGCGACTGCGAGATAAGACACTAGTAACTAGTAACCTAGTCGGCTACACAAACATACTAGTCAATAGTAGTCCACCCTGCCCAAGCCACTTGAAGTCTTCCACACACCCATTACAACTTCCCCCTACTCAAAAACTTAACTGGCAGGTCGACCTCCCTGGCCCTCAAAAACTCCGCCACATTCTTCCCCAGGAAATCCACCGTCGTGGTAACGCCCACACCTCTATCCAATAAATTGCGAAACAAGAAATGCACGGCCTTCATATGCGGGAGCTCGAAACGCTCGATCCTCAGGTCGGGATTGGCATTGTATTTCTCGCCTAGGAGGACTTTGATCGTCGGGATGGATAACAACGAGCGCAGCCAGAGGTATTCGTCGGCATGCCGGACCCAGAAGCCGCAGTTCGCGTCGGGGCCTTTGTCGCCGGAGCGGGCGTGGGTGATCCAGCCGAGAGGCCCGCGGGTGCTTGGGCCAAAGGAGTTTAGGGTTATGGTGGAGGGTACTGAGGTCGTGGGCTGGGAGGGTTGGCGCGGAGGGTAGATCTTGGTGGTTGGGGGAGGGGGAATGGGGAGGGTTTGATGAAGCCAGGGGAGGTGGACGCGGTGGTTGATGGAGGATTGGGGGAGAAGGCTGACGTGGTACTCGTAGATGGGACGAGGGAGGCCTTGTCGGGAGTCGAGGTGGAAGGTGGCGCCGGGGTAGCCTTGCATGATGTTGTCGACGATGTGGCGGAGGAAGTGCATCGGGGAGAGGTCGTCTGCGTGGCGGGCTTGAGCGACGATGCGGAGGCAGACGGTGGCGCTGTCCTGGTCTTTAGGGTTGGGGGCTGCAGAGCCCAGGGTGGAGAAGTGGAGGGCAGTGAATTTGGAGGAGTATGGGGATAGGAGATGGCGGATTTGGGCTTCCAGCATGCGTGCTTTGGCGTCGATGTCGAGGCCGACGAGGAACCAGGTCGCCTCGGCTTGGAAGCCGCCGCGCGCGGTGATGCCGACTTTGGTGGTGGGAGGTGGTGCATCGGAGCGAATGCCATGGACGGCGACTCGGTTGGTGCCGACCTGTTCGAAGTGGATGTCGTTGAGGATGGCCGTGACGTCGGAATTGAAGTACCATGGGCCTTGGATCTCGTAAAGAAGTTGGGATGAGCAGGTATCGACGGTGACGGCGCCCCCGGTTGCGTAGGACTGCATGGTGATGATCACTTTGCCCTCAGGGGAGATCTCTGCGATGGGATACCCGATGTTGGCCCAGCCGTCATGGCCGACGTGTTCGAGCGTCTTGAAGCCGGTGAAGTTACCTCCACAGACATAGTTGCTGCATTCTATGAGGTGACCGGCCACGAACGCATTGGCTAACTGATCAAGGTCGCTGCGGTTCCAGTTGTGGAACCAGTATGCAGCTCCAATAACAGGCGACGCGTCTGATACTCGTCCGCAGAGTACGATATCGGCTCCGTGGGACAGTGCAGCCGCGATTCCGAGTCCCCCCAGGTAGCACTGGGCAAATATGGGTTCGAAGGGCCAGCCGGAGAGAGATTCGCCAGTGTAGAGGTTGTTAAATGTGGACTTGCCCGATGACAGTGCAGTTTTGACGGTTGAGAGGACTTCGTCTCCGGAGACCCAAGCCACCTGGGGGCATATATAAGCATGTCTTCGCCACATATTATCTCGATAGCGATCAATTGACCTTGAGACCCAATCCCTTCGCCTCTACCAGCTGCCTGACCACGTTGTAAAGGCCCTCTGTGTCCGTGTTGCCTGCATTGACCGCCACTTTGATGCCATGCTTTGCCAGATCTTCAAGGGCTGGGCTCAGGGCCAAGAGGAACGCGGCTTCATAACCTGGCGCATTGGGAATAGGGGCACCTTGTCCACCTTTCTCCTTGAGCTGGTCCTGTTCCACTTTGCGTGCAGCCGCCGTTACCATATTCGCCTCGCTCATGAAGTCTGCGATAATCACATCAACCGGATCCTGGGGATAATTTTGAGCGAACTCAGCGATGGCATGACGGCGGTCGGCGCTGGACCCCGACGCTCCTATTTCCATGTATGGTCAGTCGACCGTAGTTAGGCTTAGGGAACAACTGAGTCTGTTGGATTGCCCTACCAGCTATACGAATGGGACGACGATTCATGATCTATAGGACGTTTCACCGTTACAGATCTTGTGGAATTGCTGGGGCTCGAGCAAGGGATTGAGAAGGATAGTCATTCCAACATGAAGCCGTTTAGTTTTCCCGCTCGGGGGTTCTTTATTCTCTAAAATAGTACCAAGGCAGAATGACCTGCACACGCATTGCGAGTGCGCCTCCAGGAGATGCCGAGGACATTCGGCTGCTGGGATTGGGGGATGCGGGGATCTGCCCCGACTCGCCGCACTTGCGGTCGGATCGACCGCCGAGAGAAAGTATGTGTTGACCTGGTGGAAGCTTATATTATCAAGACTTCGGGCCAGTACAAAAAGCAATTATGTGCCGGTGTTGCAGAGAGAATGACGTTACAGGCGGATACGGTGTAGATAGAGACAAATCAAGGAAGGCCACACCACCAGATTGGCTGGAATTTTCGGAACCGTGGTGTCACTTCGTGCTTTATTTACACATATCCGGCCCACTGTAGAATGGCCATGGAGACGAACAGTATCAGAACAGAGGTCTTCACCATCTCAATCTCATCTCGATGGCGTCGCGCCCAGTTGCCCACCTGCTTCAACCAAATAAGTTGATGGTTATCCTTCAACGCCGTGTTAAGTCCAGGGAGCCCGTCAAGACTACGGACATTATACTCCTTCTGATACGCACGCAGCTCGTTGGATCGGACCTTTTTGCCCGTCCAATGGCCCAGTGTATTGCGGTCTTGGAGAAACGGGTTAGTGTCGTGGGTCTTGGGGTCGACTTTCAGTGATAATCGCGGGACTCCGTAGCCGCATGAATGTTGAGCCTGTACTGCGACGAATGAATTGCATTCAACGTTAGCGGGGTACCGCACTCCACGGTAACGAGGCAGGGAAAGCTTTGATAAAAGTAGCCAAAGACAGAACCTTGAAGACATTCAGACGGATGATAGCGCGCGCTCCCTCCACTTGCTTGCCTCCCATCCGCTCGAGGTAGGGGGTGAATCTAGGCTCATTCCATTCGATCACGGACCCGCTGCAAAAAAAGCGGACTATGCCCGGAGAAGCGTCGAACGAGCAAAACATGATGGTGACTCGACCATTTTCGCGCACATGACTGATGGTTTCACTGCCCGAGCCGGTGGCATCAACGTAGGCTGCCTCGTTGGGGCCAAGGATGGCGAATGAGGAGTCGGGGAACCCTTTGGGTGACACATTGACATGCCGTCCTTGCAGAGGTGCCGAGGCCACGAAAAAGACGCTCTGGCGGAGGGCCCAGTCGCGGAGTTCGGGGGTGATCGACTGGTAGAATGTTGGCATTTTCCTGCATCAACCGTGAGAAGATAACCGTCGATGAGTGAACCGGAAGCGAATCAAGAGACGTGTGGGCTGCACCACAGTTGCAAGAGGGATGCGTGAAGCTAGGGTCCTCTTTATAGGCGTTTGATGGTCGGCAGAACAGGGGTTAGCCATTCCTTTGTGCTACCGCCGCCCTTTCATCCCTGGCCATTAGTTATTCGTGGTCTCATACATACGATACTACATAGGACAGTTGAGTTAATACTGTGCGGGGTTTGAAGGCATTGTTAGCAACTCATCCAGTGACGCCTGCACACGGACCAACTGTTGAGCTCATTCCGGGGGTGGCGAGAATGTTCCCGTCCCCGCCGATCGGCGCGCTGATAATGCGGTCCTGTTGTAGGCTTGTAGCATCGCAGCATAACAACACATATGACTGCTGAGACGCATGTTGCCGCATGTGAACGATGCAATAGGTAGCGCTCGGAGACTTCCCAGCTCTCCCCGACGCCTCCAACCCTTTGACGAGGCTACCCACCTGGATGTCCGTGGTGTTTGTTCTATTGGAACTGCCACCTCCCACGGACGCATTGCAGAGAATCAGTACTCCGTAGTCTCGCTTCTACACGATGACGGGGAAGTTCTCTTCGTCACCGTTGCTCGTCAAAAAGGTGCCTGCTCTGGCTTGTCAAGACGCCACCTTTTACCTAGTGAGAAGCTTGCTTGGATGTCAAGATAAGCAGGTCAAACTGAAGCGAACGGGAGGTTCTTGAAGTTCTTATCAGACAGCCTAGGTGCTGCAGAACCCCCCAAGGTTTCCATGGATGACCACAGTCCCATCAACGGTAACAGGAATGTGGCTCAAGGTCCTTGGGGCCTCGGTGAGATGAGAGAAGAGAGCGAGATCTTAAGATCCTACCGGTATAGATCAACCCGAAGGGGGGTGATCGCTGATTCGGGAAAGATCAGGGTCGGTATCAGGAAACCAGAAGCCGAGGCTCGATCGGGAAGGGACGGCCTACCCCACGAGTTGCATAAGCAACAGTTGAACACAACACTCAACAGAGCCACAGCGTAAACCCGGAGATAAGCCGTGTCCGATTGTCTCTGTAAGCTGCAGTACTAGCCTTCCTCTCAAAGTAAGGTTCGGCCGAACTGCTCGAGTCGGGGTCCTGATTGGGCGCAAGTCGGAAATGAATGAGTCAAATACTGTGAAGTAATTGCCATGGCAGCGGGATCCTCCATCCTGGTTACGGAATACTAGTGAATCCTGCCGTTTCAGATGGCCATGCGCCATGCGCCATCCATCATCCACCTATCTAATTAATATTATTATTCTAATATCTATGATCTAATACAGAAGTGGGGGGAGCTTCTAGATAGGCTGCTAGTAATGTCACTAGCGGTACGGAGGACCTTAGTATATATCCTTGGTGTCGTAGAAGGCGGTGCCCGCCCTCACGGTCCCAGGTACTATAACAGCCATCTTACCAGACATAGCCTAGAGGGATGGATCCGGATATACCTAAGGTCTTGGATCCTCGACGGGCCCAAGTCAGCCGACCACCCCCAGGTTTCAATCCTTTCCTGCCCGGGCGAAAGTCCCGCCCGTCGCATTGAAAGATGGCGAAGGTGTCATCGTCGGTAAAACTCAACGGCAGCCACTAGTGACTTGGCGAGGGTGGATCGGTCAACAGTTGGGGATCTTACTTCATCTCAGGTTGCCAGGAACGATTTCTGAATTCTCCTCTCCACCCCACCTGGGACGGTTTGATGGGATGGGGCATTCACTGGTCAGCGCTAAATTGCGCCATACCGGGTTAATGGCAGATGCATCAACTAATAGACGGCCTTTGCCCACAACGGGAGGGTAGGTACTGGTAAGCACCTAGTTCGGGCTGACTAAAATGATGCAGCTTCCAGGTCATGGAACTAACTAATTACCTACCTAGCACTAACTAATGGCTAGTCTGATACTGTAGGCAACTTGTCCCCGCCACTCAACAAGGTGGAGGACTTCCGGAAGATACGAGATCAATGACAAGGGCTCCTATCCATCCTTCGGGCGCCGAGTCCCTCTCGTTTTGAGGTATGATGTAAGATGTAACCCACCCGCTCCGCCGTCCATTTTCTATCACCGCCACAGGGCTACCTTTTCTGACTGTTAACCTCCAACATTTAGAAGGTTGAGCTCTAGAGGCAAAGAGGGAAAGGGGTTCTGGAGGGGTGGCCAGAAACCGAAAGTGATGGACTGGGAACCCCGCACGATCGCTGCCGATTGCTAGGCGGGTGGGGACGGGCTGGGATGCGGGAACCTAGTTACCTAGGATAATAACTTCAAGGGCGTAACCTGTAGGGTGCAGGTTCCAGTTTCAGGCGCCGGGTGCTCCAATCGGAGATACGGCGACTGTGGCTATCCGCGGAGGGGTGAGGTAATACTGTTACCCGGAAGGGCTCCCATGGATCTGGCTGGACCGCCATGATGTACTCAATTAATACTATGGTACAGTACCGCGGGCTCCACGATCTCCGCTGGAATGCGCCCCTCGCCCCCTCGCCAGCTTCCCCTCTCTACACAGTACTAGCAGTCTCTATCTCCCCCCTCCCCTCCCTTTGGCTTTATTTATTAAGGTTGGAGATCCCGCTCTCCTTCACTTGTTTCTTCATCTCTCCTCTCCCTCAACCCACAGCTCTATCCTTCCACCATGGCTGACCTTTTCACCACCATCGAGACCCCCACCGTCAAATATGAACAGCCTCTGGGCTTGTATGTGTTCCCCACTCCTCTCTCCCTCCGGGCTCTCGGTGTCTCTCCGGTGGCTGACCGCTGTTGTGGCATAGGTTCATTAACAATGAGTTCATCAAGGGTGTCGAAGGCAAGACCTTCGAGACCATTAACCCTACCACCGAGAAGCCTATTGTTGCCGTCCACGAAGCAACTGAGAAGGATGTGGACATTGCCGTTGCCGCTGCTCGCAAGGCCTTTGAGGGCTCTTGGCGCCATGTTACTCCCACCGATCGTGGCCGCCTGCTGACCAAGCTGGCCGACCTTTTCGAGCGCGATCTTGATATCTTGGCTTCTATCGAATCTCTTGACAATGGTAAATCCATCACCATGGCCAAGGTCGATGTTGCCAACGCTGCTGGTTGCCTGCGCTACTATGGTGGTTGGGCCGATAAGATTCATGGTCAGACCATTGACACCAACTCGGAGACCTTGAACTACACTCGCCACGAGCCCATTGGTGTCTGTGGACAGATTATTCCTTGGAACTTCCCTATCCTGATGTGGTCCTGGAAGATCGGTCCTGCCGTCGCCACCGGTAACACTGTCGTCCTCAAGACTGCCGAGCAGACCCCGTTGTCGGCTCTGTATGCGGCCAAGCTGATCAAGGAGGCTCAAATCCCGGCTGGTGTGGTCAACATCATCTCTGGTTTCGGTCGTGTGGCTGGTGCTGCCATCTCTAACCACATGGACATCGACAAGGTTGCCTTCACTGGCTCCACCCTTGTTGGCCGTACCATCCTCCAGGCCGCGGCCAAGAGCAACCTCAAGAAGGTGACTCTCGAGCTGGGCGGCAAGTCACCCAACATCGTCTTCGACGATGCGGACATTGACAATGCTATCTCCTGGGCCAACTTCGGTATTTTCTACAACCACGGCCAGTGCTGCTGCGCCGGCTCCCGTATTCTGGTCCAGGAAGGTATCTACGACAAGTTCGTTGCGCGTTTGAAGGAACGGGCCGCCCAGAACAAGGTCGGCGATCCCTTCTCAAAGGATACCTTCCAGGGTCCCCAGGTCTCGCAGCTCCAGTTTGACCGCATCATGGAGTACATCAAGCACGGTAAGGATGCTGGAGCTACTGTCGCCGTCGGTGGCGAGCGCCATGGCACCGAGGGCTACTTTATCCAGCCCACTGTGTTCACCGATGTCACCTCGGACATGAAGATCAGTCAGGAGGAGATCTTCGGCCCTGTTGTCACCGTGCAGAAGTTCAAGGACGCGGATGAGGCTATTAAGATCGGCAACAGCACCTCCTACGGTGAGTTCTATGGCATAAGTATCGATGGCGACATATGCTAATGTCTTCCAGGTCTCGCTGCTGGTATTCACACCAAGAACGTGAACACCGCCATCCGCGTTTCCAACGCTCTGCGTGCCGGGTGAGTGCCTACCATTGCATTGTGTACCAACACTCAAAAGCTAACGTGATCAACAGAACCGTTTGGGTCAACAGTTACAACATGCTTTCCTACCAGGTGCCCTTCGGAGGATTCAAGGAGTCTGGTATTGGTCGGGAGCTGGGCTCGTACGCCCTCGAGAACTACACCCAGATCAAGGCTGTGCACTACCGCCTGGGCGATGCTCTCTTCTAGTCGAATGTGACGTGATGGGGAAAGTCACGAAGCTCGCTCCGGCGACGAGCTTGGGATTTTGGGATCAACATCTATTGCAAGTAGCCATGACTGGTTCATGTAAAACAATCAGGATACGAATTTACGATGAGAATATAATTGTTCGTTTCACCTCCAGGCCGTTTAGACTCGAGTAGTCGTCCATCCGTAACTCAGCGTATTCCTCGGTTGAAGAGTAGCTAGAACGACGCCTCAGGGGTTCTAATCTAAAAAATGTCCACTACGCCATATTTCGGCTGGTCTCGACTTGGAAGACCCACGGTTCTAGGCAGGATGCAGCAGGGAATGCCCAGGAAAGCCACCGGGACAATCGCCGGCGAGAGTCTGGGGATCTCGGGAGGTTGATGCTCCGACTCCATCGGGTTGAAGATGACCCGAGGCGAAGAGCATCAGCTGACTTCCCGGGGGAATTCTCGCTTTTGTGCACGATGGGCTCATCAGTATAGCAAAGATAGGTGAGATCTTGCCACCTCGGGTCTTGTATACTCATCATATCGATCTATGGTACAGGTTGATGTATGCTGGAGTCTTCGCAAGATTCAAAAGCTCAGGCAATACAAGCTTCCAATCCAGGTTACACCATGCTGCTTGCATTACTTGGTTGACTTACATCACCATCACCTCAGCTATGAGTGGCGTACAATGGCTAAGGGTCGACTCGACCAGGCTTAATGTCTCATTGCAGAATTCGTGGCCTTTCCCAGAATGAGTATCAAGCTTCATCAAAAAGGCCGTCTCCGCCACCTTTCTTGCCGGCCAGGAACAGGCGTTGGCTATCGTACAGGCAGGTGGACTGAGGTTTGGCAGTCTTCAAGGGGATCGGTATCACAGTGCAACATGGACATTCATCTGAGCCAAGGTATAACCCCCTCTTTCCCTTGGACGGCGGTGTTTCCGTAGTCAACTGTCTCCCCACAAGACAACATGGCCATCTCACCAGAACTACTTTGCAATCTTGTTGTTCTTTTTCAGTGTCTCATTACCCTCATCCTCCTGGTCCGGACGCCTAAGGGCTCCATTCTACGTTGGATATGTCTTCCTTCGTTAGTGTGCATGGCCTACCTAGAGGGCGTTTTCGTGAAGATCTCCAACCACAATGTCTTTGCTAAGGTCACAGTTAGCGGTATGCCGTTCACCACGATCATTCAATTGATCAACCTTCTCCTGGTCACCAGCATCGACTTGACGGAGCAACCGGGTACAACTAGGGACAAACTAGTGTCGGCGTTTGCTATACTTCAGACATTTCGTGGCATTGGCACTAAATGGCAGGCAAAGAATATTCCTGAATTCCCATTGATACTCAAAAGGAACCCACCTAGCCGAGCCCAGTTTATACGAAGGCAGATGGCAATCGTAATATGGGAGGCCCTTGCCCTGGTCCTTGTGCTCATATCCTTTGTACCGTATATTAAACCGGATCATAATGGGGCCTACCTTTACGGACCAGGACGCGAGTTTTTGTACGCAGGTTCTAGCATCGAACAGTTGCTAGCACGGGTCAAAGCCGCATTTATTCTTGGTTTTCCAGGATCAATGCTCTTCCTAGACTCCTCATACAGAATAGGATCCGTTCTCGCTATCGGGGCAGGCATATCGAAAGTTGGTTCATGGCCCCCAGTGTTTGGGAGTCTCCAGGAATCATATACTGTTCGTGGGTTTTGGGGGTCAGTACATAGCGATATCCTTTCCTTCAGTTTAACAATTGCTTGCCGCTGGGCGAGAAATTCACACTAACATGAGGCAACAACCAGCAAATTCTGGCATCAGTATCTCCGGTGGCCTTATACCAGTGTCTCAACAGCAATCACCTGTCGCATCCTCCGACTTCCCAAGCCCTCCATAATTGAACGGTATACAAACTTGACCATAGTTTTCGCCCTCTCCGCAACAATGCATGTGGTCACCAACATTGTCAGCGGGGTTGAAGGAGGAAATACCGGCACTATGCTCTTCTTCCTCTCGCAGGCTGGTGCCATCGCCTTCGAGGATACTGTGCAGCATTGCTGGGCAGCCCTTCAGCAGGGGAAGAAGTTTGGTGCAGCGGAAACACCACTATGGCAGCGATGTGTTGGTTTCATGTGGCTGTTTTGCTGGCTGGGCGCAACGTTCCCCTGGTGGTGGTACCCTATTATCCGGGTACTGGGAGCATACGACTGGTCTGAGATGTTGGATGTCGTTCAGCGTCTGGGATTGACTAAGTCTAATCTTTCTGCCATGGTGGTGGGGGGTGGGGTCTTTTTGCGAATCACTTTTGGAGCCGAGATCTAAAGCTGGGGTCAACCCTTGCACCGTCTTAGGGTCGCGTCGATCCGATCGTAAGCTACATGCTATCAGGAGAAGACGGGGTAGGCTACTGGCCCTAAATGTACCGATTGGTGCTACGGGGCTTGACTCAGGGTCTTCCGTATCAGGCGTGCTACGCATGTCCCGTACTAGGGCTCTTATCAAATAAGATATTATCCCGACCACACATGGTTGCAGTGTACCACTGCCAGTCGGAGCGTATCAGATATAATAGTTAAGGGTTATACGGAGTAAGCCAGTCCTATAAGTCTCAAACACGCCTGTCATGCATGTAATCTGTCTCAGGCAAAGCTTACAAAGGCTGCAAGATCGCCAATCATGACACTTCACCGCTACAGTTGTTGGTCTTTATTGCGCGATGTGCAACTGTGGAGGCTTACAGGCTTTATTTGCTGGCGGGTAGGGCGTGTTCTATGATGCGTCTCCCATTGGGAGCTGTCAACTTTCGAACCCAAATTAATTGGCCCACTATGATGTACTATCAGCCGGGGTACGATTGACAACGTATGTAAGAGGCGCTCCAGGATTCACAAGGGGTGACATTGTCAAGGTTTCCAACAGGAACGATTCCTGGTCTGGAGAAAGGTCGGACTCTGGTGCCATTGTCTCAGCCCATGATGCATTTGCTGTCGCACAAGCACAGCTCTGGTTGAAACCGCTGACAACCAGGGGCAGATATTTGCAGGACTCTCTATTGACCGGTAACAGATAACCTACCCATTTCTGTGGCCGTCGGATTTTACCTTATCATGTCCCACTTTACGGCTCCAGCAGTCTCGGTTCTCTGAAATGATGTCCCACGCAACTTTCCCGTTACATCATAGGGCAAGGCACACACACATCAAGGTTAAACTAACAGTTGGGGCCATTTTGCCCCAAGTCAACTTGAGGACCTAGACATGCTGATCGGGTTCGAGAAAAGGAGTAGACGTTCGGACCCGGGGGACTGTCTATGACAACCCATGTGGCCCATATCCACTCTCCTGATTCCTTCGGTGGCCTTGTTGAGCTGACAAAGAAAGGAGGTTCGGTTATTTTCAAGTAAGGCACCCCTGAAGTGAATCCTGTAGCTTTCTTCTGTCTATCGTATATCAGTGTATAACTCGAGAGGGGATTGCAGCTTGGTAGCTGGCAATTTGCCCGCCCATCTACTCCATACCAATGCCACTGACAGAAAACCACATCGGCCTGTCAAATTGGGGTCCCTACTGTCCCAACAGACCTCTTCTCTGTGCCAGCTCTCCTGCTAGAACCAGATTCCGGTGGGCGCTTTTCGCCCCAAACCGAACGGCTTGCCTGAGAAAACAACATCTGATGTCAGCTGGAACCGGGAAGTCCCCGTTCCCGGGTGCACCTGGTCTGGTGGGCTCTGCCACATGGCTTGCGACGAGAACATCGCCTTCTCGATCGGCTGGGACGGAAATGAGGTTGGATCGTCTCTGGGGGCGGAAGCCTGCTCGAGGGAAAGTCAGTCAGAGAGTCAGAGGCGGCGCGTGAGCATCATCCGCCTGCCCCTCTTGGCGCCTCGGCCTCCGTCTCCCTCCTCCTCTTCCTCCTCCCTTTCGTTTCCTCTCTTCCACCACCGCCCAATCTCATGATTCCCCCCTCGTTTCCAGTCAAGGTGAGACTTTTTTGCAATACGGCTTGCACGATTGGTGGCAAAGGCTAACATTTGACTCAGCACCGCGGTCGACGCAGTTCGGGTTTCTCGCAGACTCTGACGCGATTTGGCCCCAACGCCATCGCAAACTAGTTTCTTCAAGTACACATTGGAGCTCCAGCACCCACGCTGATGCGTTGCTCTCGTCCCTCCAAGTGCTACAACACTGCCCCGTCCCCTGCTAGCTGATCCCCCGTCAGCAAGGCACAGGTGCTTGCTTGCGCCCAGTTCCCTCGTCATTGGTTGAGACGATGGCCTCCTCTCATTCCGTCGCAGGCACCTGTTTACAGCCAGGGACTAGCTGCTGGACTCGCATATCCTGAGTGTTTCGCGTGGGCCCTCTGACTAAATCCAAAACATTATGGACCCAACATTCATGCCTCTCGGGTTGCAAGCCCTGGTGAGCTTGCGTATCGTGCGGATCCGGGTCCCAGGGGTATGTCATCCGTGGGATGCGACGTATATCACCCTTTCCCGATCCTCCCTGGACTAATATAGGCCATTTGTTCTGGACTTTTCTGGGCCGACAGTGGTGTTTATCCATGATTGCCCTGCATACCATGTCCGACTACACCCAGGGTCCCTACGCACCCATCCGCTCTACATCTCCTTTCGCCCCTCCACATGCTCCGTTCAGTAATCCTCAAGGCATACAATCGCTGGACACTCTCGCCTCCCGATCGACGCTCTACTTTCTCCCCAACGACATCCTCGAAGACCAGGCTGACGACGCCGCGGCCCGCGCCCACCATCAACACTTGAACAAGATGCCGCCCAAGGACATCGATGACAAGCTCCTCCTCGCAGGACTAGAAACAAGATGGGACTCGGCAGATCGACTGGCTGTTCCGCATCTTAACATACCTAAAACCAGGCCGGACGACCACAGCCCGCCAAGTCCATGCCATTCATATGTATCCAGTTCAAGTTCGGCGGCGCTCTCACCATCGACAACCGAGTGGAGGTTCAAGCCTCTTCCCCCGGTCCCTGGTGTAAGTGACAGGGCGCATTCCAGAGGCTCTGGTAGATCAAGTGGCGGGCATAGCTCCCTCAGGCGAGAGTCACCGACGGGTTATACGCCTCAACCGCTAGCACTCCGGCCTACGACGCCCCGTCCGATGACGCCGATGTCGACATCCAGGCCCACCACTCCTCTACCTCATGCAGCATCTTTTGGCACAGTACCCCGGCCTACGACACCAATATCATCAACTTCCAGACCCACCACTCCTCTTCCTCCAGCCGCGCCTTTTGCTGCGATACCCCGACCCATGACACCCCCATCCATGTCCCCCCGACCGACAACCCCCCGACCGACAACCCCCAGGCCTACCACCCCTCGACCTACAACTCCTCGCCCTTCGACCCCCCGATCTACAGCCCCTCGGCCCACGACCCCCCGGCCTACAGTAACAGTCCCGGATGCCAGAGCAGCTACGAATCTGAGAAACGAGTATACTCCAGGATATGATGGCTTTTCTGCACCCGAAAGGGCGCCTGAAAATGATCATATGTGGCCAAAAACGCTAGGCCTCAAGACTGAGCAATTGCCTCCTTTCCCGAGCGATCACGGCTACGGTCATAGTCCGAACGGCCTGAGTCCGGCTGACATGTACCCACAGCAGAAACAGCCAGTAAAGAAATCGTCAAGTCAAGAACTCAAGCAGGACAATGATGACAAACCCCTCTGGCGGACGCTAAAAGCAGGAGTGCGACGCGTCCTAACCCGCAAAGTTGTCTCCCATGACGGCGGAGCATTCAAGGCAGGCAAATCTGGAAAGAATAAACATAAGAATGCCCGCAGAGCATCTATTATTGTTCGGATGTCAATGATGCCCCCTGCTCAACACGCACCCGGGGATGGGACTGACCCGGGATTCCTTGATGGGAAGGAAGATGAAGGCCGCTACGAAGACGCGATCAAGCGAATGAAGAATGTCCTGGCGAGTCTGCTCGAGGATGGGTATTCTATGGACGTGATTCTGCAGGCAGAGGCCAATCAGCAGTTTCTCCGATCTCTTTTCACGAGAGTGCAAAACGAGCCGCTACTTGGGGTTGATGCCGGGCCCCCTATCGCATCTCCGCCGACATCCCACTCCTCCCTGCCATCAGATCACACATGCCCTTCCCTTCCCCACGAAATTGGCCAGTCAGACAAGCAGCCAGCTGACCAGCCCATTGGCGATCCGATTGATCATCCTTTCAATCAATCAGTTGACCCGCTCTTTGATCAGCCAATTCACCAGCCTAGCCTGCGTGGTGACAACGAAAGCAGCTGGGAATATGTCGGCTATGGTGAGGATGACATGTTCACCGAAGGTGCACCTTCAGTGCGCTACTTCACAGGTAGCGCCCCCGATGAGATATCGGAACCGCGCAGTTCCTGCCAACCATTTGCTGCAGTAATGGCCGCGCTGGACGACGATCTGCAACGCATGACGTGCAGGCGATGGAGCCTTTCCAAGCCCGGCCTTGAAGACGTGATTCTCCATGTACTCCTACAGATTGACGATCTTGATGACCTCTTCTCGTTCGCGCAAACCAGCAAAGCTATATACCATGTTTTCAAGCGCCACGAACTTCCCTTGATGGAGAATACCATCCGACGCAGATCCCCTGCCGCATGGGAGCTCCGTCAAATGAGTGATATCAATCAGCAGGCAGATCCGCAGGATGTGCCCCCAGCAACTGTCTACTACCGCGCCGTGACCCGCGACCTGCGCGCCCTAGCCACCCTCAAGGGCCTGATGATGACCTACTGCCGGGCTGTTATGCGTAGCAGCTCGTACACGGCACTTTCCCGCCCTTCTGGCCCGGACGCCCGCCGACTTGATAATGCTATCTGGCGCGTGTGGACATTCTGCTTCATCTTCGGAATGCAGACGGGTCGAGAGAATGACATAGACGGACAGGTCAGCTGGCTGCGTGGGGAAGTCCGGTCCCCGTTCCAGCCCTGTCCAGACCCTAAAGACGTGAGCAGCATCTTGTTTGACCCTCCTCCGGGATTCGGAGAGGGCAATCCCGGCGGCCTGTCCGTAAACGATATGCAAGACATGGATGAGATCTGGACATGTCTCAAGTATATGTTAGGGTTCCTCCGCGGCGAGACCGAGCGTGCCCGTCGGTTTGGGGTTTTCCAAAATGCAGGCGTTGCTCCGGAGCGGAATCAGGGGATGATCGTGCTGCACGAGTGGATCAATTATCTCTTAACGTTGGGACCCGAGGCGGTAGTGGAGCTGGCGCCGTTGGGGCCTGACACACATCCGGAAACGACGTTCCAGCGGGCGATGTCGCGGGGGTGGACGACGTGGGCAGCTCCTCGCCCTGGAGGGACGCGCAGCGCATTCCTGACCGATGCTCTGGGACGGGTGTCGGGAGGGTTGCGGCGGCTGGAGGAGTTACAGACGACCTTGTGGTATAATTTTGTGTAGGAACTTGGTTGTTGTTAAGAGATAATGAATGAATGAATGAATGGCATCGTCTCACGCCGTCCAACACATCATAGAACAGGAGAGCAATGACGGGAGGAACCCAAGAATAGCAGGTGGCTGCTCCACCCGCACCTGCCGAGCTTAGGCTCCCTCCACTTCCCCTCCCCCTCCAACTTCCTCCATCTCTTCCACCATCACACCATCTACACATCCGTAGTCACCATGCCTCCCTCACCCCAAACAGTGAGTTCTCCCTTTCCCAAGCATTCCTGCTACCTATCTATCAGCGTATCCTCGACACCCCCCCTCCCCCCCCCCTCCTTTACTTGCTGTCACCCCTCCCTTCCCCCGCATCACCACCACCACGGTGCTACTTCCATGTCAACCCCAATTAACCACCCCTCGTTTCTCCTCTCCAGGCAAAATTAACCAGCACCCTCCACCTCCTCATCCCGCGCCTCCGCCTCCTCCAAAAGAAAGATACCGCCAGTTCCGTCGTCCAACGCCGCGACCTCTCTGCCCTCCTCGCCGAAAACCGCTCCACCAGCGCCCGCATCCGCGTCGAAAATGTCATCGCCACCGACACCGCCGTTGAAGTCATGGAGATGGTCGAGCTCTACTGCGAGCTACTTCTAGCGCGCGCAAACGTGCTCGATCAAGCCGCCTTCGGGGAAAAGGGCACAAGAGCGCGGAGTCGAGCCCGGATCGAGGCGCAGAAACAACATGCCCCCTCTTCCTCCTCCTCATTAGCAACGAAGAGTTCCGGAACCGGGTTTTCATTCTGGGGATTCGGAAGAAAAGATACCACCACCACCATTACGGCACAATCTGCAATCCGAGACAGCGCTAAGGGTGAAGAGGGAGAAGGAAATGGATCCGGGGAGGAGGAAAAAGAGGGATACATTGACCTTGCGCTCGATGAAGCTGCGGCGGTCATCTTCTACTCTTATCCGCGTTTTCCGCATGATATCCGCGAGATGACGATCCTACGGGGTTTGCTTTCGGATCGTTGGGGAAAGGACTTTATGATGCTGGCGCAGGAGAATAAGTTGGAGGATGTGCGCGTGCCGGAGCGGTTGCTGAAGGGGCTGCGGGTGCGGCCGCCGACGGGTGAGTTGGTCGAGAGTTATTTGATGGAGATTGCGCGCGCGTATGGCGTTGCTTGGCCGGTGGATAAGGAGTCCCCATCGCGGGTAGATGGGGATGTGCCCGGTCCGATGGATGAGGGGAAGGATGGAAGTGAAGGCGAGGGTGGAGATGGCGATGGGGATGGGGGGTTGCCATCCACACCGAGGAAGATTGGACAGGCCAGCGAAAGCGAAGCACGACGGGCGTCCGAGACCGTCGAGTTGAACAAGGCGACGCCGCCAAGGGGTCTCTTTTCAGAAGGGAAGAGTCCAGTGAGTGTGGCACCGCCGGGACCCAGGACGGATAACCTGAACCCCAGGGTCAAGGTGGCGGGAGAGGACGTGTCGCGGGACTCAACCCAGGGCCAGACGAGGACAGGTAAGAGTGAGATACCCGAGTTGGATGAGTTGACACGACGGTTTGCGGCCCTGCGGCGGTGAGATGGGACACGTATATTGGTTATGATCGTTATGACAGCGCCGCACGAGCAACTTCTATTAGATGCATTTATCTATCCCCTTTTTGGTCATCCATGCATAATGTAACAGCAGGTATCGCACAGCAACCGCTCAAGCCAAGTATAAAAAAACCCCTCCCCAAAGTAAACGTTCGGACACCGCTATGCAAGGGTCCATGGTATATATATGTACAGAAGAAACAGTAAAAACAAAACGCCAAGTGCAAGAAACTCAGTCCCGGAGCTCCTCTTCCTCGCCCGGAAGGAAGACCTCATGTCCGGAACCCTCGTACACAAAGATGGCTGCAACGCAGCCAAACACCGACACCAGTGCAATCAGCCACCAGGCGAATCCCACCATGCCCATCTCCAGACCATAGCCGTACCACGACCCGGAGAAAATTGGCCCAATGGTGCGGAACGCCGACGACACCGACTGCCCGATGCCGTGGATTGTGCCCAGCACCGAGGGGTGCGGGGAGCAGTTGTTCAACAGGATAATAGACGTCGGGAGTGTGAAGGTCCGCGCACTCACTTGCAGGAAAAGGACCACAATGATGGAGAACCACACCCATCCTCCGTTGGCCTGGCCCGGTGGGGGCGCGGACGACGGCGCGAGCGCGATGTACGGCGCAAATGCGTAAGCCAGGGGAAACAGCGTCAAGAAGTACTGGTAGCTCTTGGCTGTGCCCAGACGGCCGTTGATGCTGGGGTAAATGGTGAATTGGAGGAGCATGCCGATCACCCCGAGAATGGCGGTAGCAAAACCGACGCTCTGGGGCAGCATGCCCAGTCCTCCAGTGAAGATAAACGGCAGCCTCTGGACCGGACTGGCGGGGTCATTGGCGTCGTATCGGGGGGTAGAGAGGAAAAGCAACCAGAGGTTGTTGAATGCACTGGAACCGTCAGTTATTGTTCCATTATAGGTAAGATGTAGACTTACCCCATCTGGAAGTCGAAGAACGCCTGTGCCAACAGGGTGCACAGCACGTTCTTGGTCCAGATCCGCCGGAACGGCAGGGTGCGAGACTGACGGGTCGACTTGGTCGCCTTCTCCTCCATCTCGTAACTCTCGGCAGCGTCTCTACGGTTGAGCAGAGGGCCTTCTTCGTCGTAGTCCGCGAAAGGCAGTCTGTGGTACAGCGGGGAGGATGAGGGAACCACTGCCCGAATGCCGCGGGCGAAGATGCGCATCGAGAAGACTCCCAAGCCGGGCTTGCCTTTACAAGCTTCCAGAGTCTGCAAATATTAGCGGTGCACAGCCAGAATCACAAACCAAACACGTACCTCCTCTAGACCGATGGCGACACAGGCCGCCGCAAAAGATAGAAAAACGGTATTCGCCAGCATGGGCAACGCGTAAGGGTAGCGGACGAGCCACTGCACACCGTCCGCGCCTCCAAACGACGAGTCTGGCCCAAAGAGTCGCGGATAGGCCTTGACCGGGTCAGCCAGCATACCGCCCATCACTATAACACAATTAGCCTGGAGCCCACACCATCACAGCCACGGTACCTACCTGGTCCAAACAGCGCGGCGATGTTGAATCCAATTGGGAGGATCAAGAACGCGCGAGAGTGATATTTCTTCTCCTTCACATTCTCCGCGATCATGGTCCGAATGATACCAACTGTCCCATTGATGGCACCGCCAAATGAACGCCAGAACACGGCCTGCGCGAACGACGTCGAAAAGGCCACCCCCAGGCAGGACAGTGACGTGCCCAGAAGTCCAACCAGCAGAACAAATTTCCGTCCACCCCATTCCGCATCGGCGACCCGACCCCAAGGAATGGCTGTCGCAAACTGCGCCGCCGTAAAGGCCCCTTGGAGGATACCGGCCTGAGTGGAAACGTCGGCATCCGATAGGTTCTCATCAAAGGATTTCAATTGGTAGAACATGTACGCCTGTAAGGAGGCAATTTGCAGGAAGTCGAAAACCCGGCACAGACCCAGAAGGGCAAGCTGCCCCTTCCGCGGAAGGGACATCCATGTGACGGGAGCCGGACGCGGGCGCGGCGCCGAAGAGTCGGCGAGTTCTTGTGGTTGTAACAGAGACATCTGTGGCTGGCTGTAGGAATGGGAGCGGCTGCGGGCGTGGCCGGAACCCCAGTCGAAGGAGGTGTTTCTCACGGCCATATTGTCGCGAGGGTAATCGTTGTCGTCGTCGTCGTATCGGCCGGAGGAGCCCTCGGAGACGTCGGCTAGTGAGATGTTGGACTCACGGCGACGGCGTTGCTGGGAGGTGGAGAGGGAGAAGTCTGCGGGGGAAGGTAGGCCGCTTTGGTCGTGGGCGGATGTCCAAGAAGTGGCTCGGGTGTGACGAGCATTCCGGCTCTTGGAGGAGGATTGGGCGAAGGAGGCCGAAGTGGCCGAGAGGGGGTTGGGCGTGGCCGCTGGGGTGTCGATGGCCGACGACGACGAAGGGTTGTTGGTGGTGGTGGTGGAGGAGGAGGTCAGCGATAACGACGGTAGCGACGGACGCCCGGCGGTTCCTTTGGATCCGGCTTTTGGCGCAGGCATTGGAGATGCAGCGTTGGTCCGGCGGGGACTGTGATAGGGTGCCCACGCACAGGTGACGAAAAGAGGAGAAGGGAGGGGCCGGTCGATAGATGCCCGGAGAAGAGAATGGAATGAATGACTGAAGGAATCAAAACGAGAATGAGAATGAATGACGAGAAGTGAGAAGTGAGAAGTGAGAAGCAGTACTAGGAATCCTAGTCAGTGGTTGAAGGAAAGAACGAGGGACGGACAATCAGGAGAATTGCCCTTTCCATACTTTCTGAATACTGAATAGGTACTAAACAAGGTACGGGAGTATGATCGTAAGTATCGACGGTATGAATACCGATCGGCAGTGTTTCCCAGAGCTTGCGACGCTCATCTCCACCCGCTGCAGCCGGCCTCTTCCGTCTGTTTCCTCGCCCGCGCATTGGCGGCTTGGCACTTCGTTTTCGATTTTCCCTTTTCAACCCTATCTAATATCAATCTTTGCACTATTCCAGTTCGAAACCGACGGGACCCAGCCGGGCCCAGCCAGACTAACGAGCTTCCCGACCACCCTCACCAGCGTCTCATCCACACTTTGGCTCGCCATTCCCTTGAAAGTTGAAACACCAGTCCAGCCAGATAAACTCGACAACAGGCGCGCGCACCCCAACCGAGCGTCAAGGACGCCTCTTAGGGGAAACGACTAGACTACGTAGCGGCCCCGACTCCGCCAGCTGGAACCGATGCAGGCTGCGTCACAGCAGAGCCTTCCAGCGGGCGTCAGTAAGTACGCAATTCGATGCGTAGATAACCTACCTACCTATGTGCGAGCGGCTCTCCCGCACGAGTCAGTCGGTTCATTCTGTCATCGGTGGCGTGTATCGTTCGGCCTTGCGTATTGTCATCTGATGACCGTCTGGTGTATCGATCGGGGGTACTGTATTGTTTGCTCCGAGCTTAGTCGGTTTGATCAGTTCGATCAGTTCGATACAGTGTACGGAGGACGAGTTGGGGTCCGCATTAAGGTGGCCACGACCATGTCTATATAGAGGAGGCGAGACATATGTATTACATGATTTAGATCTATCGCGCGTAATGCCCACTCTGTCGCCAGGATGGACTCCGCTGTTCTGCCAACGGGAAATACCGCGGAGGCTCCTGTGGCCCCGTCCAGCGTCGCCAATGCCACCACGGTACTTGATCCGACCCCTGCCAGGGCTTGGACCCCTCGGTCCTGTCCAGGCTCTCCGAGGACCCCCTCTCCTTCACCCGGCTGAAGTGCTGCTGTCGTCGATACACCCGAAGGATCGTGTAGATAGCGGCGACCGCAACGATAAACCCAAAGGCGGGGGCGATCCACCCAACGTTATCTACAGGGGCACAGTCAGCGGGGTCATGTTCACTGCAGGTCAGCTGGGGTTGCTTACTATAAGCGGTTCTCAAAGTGCCGGATCCGCTCTCACCCTGCTCCGAACCACTTCCGGTTTGGCCCCAGTCGAAATGCGCCTCAGGATGACCAGGATCAATCCAGGGTACGGTGTTGATGCCCGCCGGGGGGATTACGGGTCCAGCACCCTGCTCGCCCGGCAGTCCATAGGCTGGGGCATTCTCGCATGATTCCCGGCCACAGTGGCTCTGCAATTCAATCGAGGGGATGAAGGTGAACATAGTCCGAGACTTGCCCAGGACCTTACCCTCAACATCCACCGCCTCGGCGTAGGACCACTGGTAGGAATTCGGCGCGGAATAGCTGGTCTCGAACCCCCGTTTCTCCACCTGCTTGACGAGCATAAATGGGCCAGTCGAGTTGGTGGCGCCGTAGAACCGCCAAAATTTCACCCGTGTAGCACCGTTCCAGCTCACATAGAAAGTCGTCGGGGAGAAGGTGTCGATGGATTGCGAATATGCCCACAGGGCCGGCACGTCGGTTGGGTTGCCCTCCCACTCGAATTTCTGAGCCCGGTAATTCATGATCCGGTCTTTATCGAGATAACCCCAGAGCAGGACGTTGCCCTCTTCATCGTGTTCAGAGACGTAGGCATTGTTTCCCCATCCAATGAACACGTTCTTGTTCTCAAGGACCTGCATGTTGCCTTGACTGGAGCTGATCATGTTCTTGCCGGGAGGGACGTAGTCGTGCAGTTGGGTCGCCGTGTTGTCTCGGTGGTCGATGAGAATGAGCATGCCGGATGAGTATTCATGGGTCCGGTTGAAACCATTGAATCCATTGTTGTACAGGGAAAGCAGCGTGTGGGTGGAGTTTTCACTGAGCCACCGCGCGTCGTGTTGCTGCGAGAAGCTAAAGTTGACGTTCTTGAACGTGGGCCGCGCCCCGTGCAATCGCCAGATGATCGATCCGTCTTTGCCGGAGATCTTGTAGATCGCACATGTATGGCGCGAGGAGATCAGATAATCGCCGTCCTCGTTCTTGTCGACCGAGTTGATGTGGAAGTAATCCCACGGCGAGCGCGGGTCCAGCCCAGTGCCCGACGTATCCGTGTGGCTTGGCCAGGTGTAGCCATCGGAGGGGTCGACATGATCAAGAGACTTCCACTCGAACAGGACCTCGTTGGTCTCCACATCCACTTCCTGGAAAACACTCTCCATCACCCATCCCATGCCGGACTTGACGTTCCACGGACTCATGTCAAATTGACGTTGTTGGTACACCGTCATCAAGGCGGTCTTGCCGTCATTGATAGGCATGAATTCGTGCATGTCGCTAGACGCCATGCCGCCGCCGGGAACCACGGTTCGGACGATGCGGTAGTGGCCATCCATGATCACTCCATGACCTCTGCAGTACCCATTCTGCTGGACGCCCTGGAAGAAGCACAGATGGTCCTTCCCCTTGTATTTGCAGACGTGCATGCCATGGGCGTTTCCGGGGCCAGAGTTGCCCCAGCCGCTCCAGACTAGGTTCTACGGTCATTGTTAATGCCTCGATATGACAAACTGGGCAGGGATTGTCAGCGCGTACCCCCTCATCGTCATAGATATATGGGCCCGAATTCGACGCTTCGTAGGGACCAACGAAGATGTACCCCGGGCTGAGTTTGTCGGGCACTCGATGTTCCAAGGTAAAAACGGGCGGATAGAGATCGGGTCGCTAAAGGTGGAGGTTGAGACAAGGTTAGCGATCCGGGTGGCGAACATCTTGGCTAGTATTGCGTGCAAGCTAAGTCGACGCAACTCACCGATTTAAAGACCGAATCGATTTCCGCGACAGCGGTTTGTAGACATGCGCAGAACAGGGCCACGCAGGCAATTAGGAGGGACGGCGCGGAGCCTCCGGAGATGCGAGTATAGCCAACCATGGATTCTTTACATCACTTGCGCTGGGAGATCCCAGGAATTAGAAAGTAGATCGGGGGAGCGGGAAGGGAAAAAAGGAATGTCGATGAAAGGCAGAAGCCAAATGAAATCAAGGCGGCGGCGGAAGATCCAGCAGTCAATGCAGGGCCACCTGATCGGGGTGGAAGTATGTATACAGGGATGAAATGGACGATCCCGACTCGCGAACGACAAGAAGGGGAAGGGGAGGTCGGGGAAAGCAGGGAAGGATCTGCGATGATGATATAACAAGCGAGCGGCGACAGTCGTCCCTCTGCTTTGCTCGCAGTCCAGTCATGTTTGGCGATCCAGCTTTATGCTTCAGGCTGGCCACAGTTCGTTACAGCCAGCCTGAGCCCATTTTCCTGTCCTCTCCGGGTGGGTTCTGCCAAGCCCCGCCGACGTACGATGGCCCAGCCGAATTCTGGAAAGGTAGTGGCCGCAAGCTTGGATTGGATGGCTGGGCGGGGCTGCCTGGGGTCCCCACTCGCGCTCCGGCACTGGCTTGTTCATCATGTTGATGGTTTACACAACCACCATCACTATGATTCCGCGCAGGTGCAGAAGCGACGGGTCTGGTACTACTACCTACAGGCCCATACCGACATGTGACCTATAATGACCTGTCTGACAACAAAGCCAGCTGGAGCCCATCAGCCCGTGGTGCATCTACTAGGTACTAGTTCCCAGCAGACATTGAGATCTGACTCGAATCGTCATCACGTTGACGATGAGCAATCTGTGGCGCATTCGATATTTGACACCTGCTCCTGGACTGGAGAAGGGAGCTTGTTCTATTCTAATGCTTAGCTCGACCTGTCCACGTTGTATCACTACGTACGCCCTCCTGATGACCATCATCTTGATATCCTGACCCCAAGATATCCATAGTATTTGTTCTACGGTGTCATACCTCTGCCTGTTGATAGTGATAGCAAACCCACCAACATCACAGAACATACAACACCTCCTCAAACCCCATTAGAACCCTCACCACAAAAGGCAACCTAACAACCACCAAAAAAAAAAAAAAAAGACAGAGAGAAAAGAAATATCAACGAAGCGAAAGCATGAAAGAATTCCCACCTACAGAGAACATACTTACGTACCCCCTCCACGTAGACCCCCCATTGCCAGCGGGCACCACCAGATGCTTATCCATCCAATAACCACCTCTCGAGGCTAAAGAAAACTCCCGGCTATTTAAAGGAATCGGGGGATGGGTTCAACATGACCCTTCAATACAATGGATACGCGTCGCCTACGACGGGGTATATCTTACTCCCGTACGGACCGGTATTTGAGAAACCCAACGCCCTTGCAATCTGGGTTAACTCCGAGACTAAGGCCCAATACGGGTTAGTGTCCACTGCCCACGCGCCCCGAGGGTCGGGGGCCTGCCACAGTTTCCAAATGCCATTGCGATTCGCCAAGGGGGGCATGTCGGCGCCACGTCACGCCACGGTTGTGGTTGGAGAGAAAAAAAAAAGAGGCGCAGTGGAGCCGAAGAAAGGGCCCACTTGCAGCTACATTGGCTGGCCTTTTGCCGGGCTGGAGCCTTTGGTGTTGGTGGTGGTACAGGGGATGGAATCCTTTGTTCATTATTGGATTGTTTGGGACTATGAGATTGTTGAAGCCTGGAGAAGATAGGGTGATAGGGAGGTAAGTAGGGGGGCAAGGGGATCATGCATGTGGGTAAGATATTCTGGAGTGGCTGGTGAAGGAGAAATGAGAAAGAGGGACCATTCTATGTTTAGTCAATGGGAGATTGAACAATGTAGCGAATGGACTTGGCGTGGCTCAGTAGTAATGAAGCCAAACGAATACGGAGCTCGGGTCACGGGTGTTGAATCCTGGCGCTTGCCGGCATGCACACTACTAGTTTCTGCAATCCTGCATGGCATGGTATCCATCACAATCGGGGTGTATAATTTTGGACATGTTCACCTAGCCATCGGCATCTCCAAACCTGACTAGTACAGCGACATGGTACCTAGTATCGTATCAGCAACGTTCCATAGGCGCTCCGCCCGATAACCCCTGGAATATGCGAATCCGATCCATCGTCCCCGTTCCTTGGCTGTATCAGCGGAACTCTATTATTAGGGCGTGCCCCCTTTCGCCTCAACAGCCAGTTTGGAGCGGGAGTAACAGCCGCTCATTTTTGAGAGGTATGGCTTGCATCGCCCGGGCCTTTCCTTATGTCATCGCTTTATGCTCCATGTGCCATCGCACATTCTGGATTGGCCGCTGGTTGCCGCCAGCTGTCGATGATGTACAGTGATGGACAGTGTGTCTGGTTAATTTCCCGCCAACCGCTGCAAGAGATGGTGCCGATGCATGCAGCTAGTCAATAGATCTGCTGTATGGGCGCTACCACCAGTCTCAACTCCCACAGAGGACCGAGGCGCCTGCCTACGGGGTAGGAATAGATACAATGTTACACCGCACTCCGAGGCCACGCCAAGCAAAGCCAGCGACCGCCATGGCCCTGTAGGGCGCGACTCGACTCTGCCCATGCAGGCCAAGGCGGAAGTCGGACACCTTCCATCTGCTTGTGACATGCCGAGACTCCCGTACATACGTAGTAGTACCTACTAATACCGGACATGGCCAAGAAAATAAGGGACGGGACTAGCGATGCTAATAGGCCAAGTAATGTGTATTCATCTCTCGTCGACTCCATCCGCGCCAGGCAACAACAATCCAGCCAGGAGTTGTAAGTCTAATAAACGAAGCCAAGGAATCCCCTCCCCACTGTCAGCCAGACAGCGAAATCCAGCCAGAAAACAAGGAAATAGCAAAACATCGGTATTATCAAAACACCCCACATCAGGGCGGTACGCTCATCGGTATATATCAACATCAGTAAAGCGGTTTTGGGAATAATTAAAGCAAGATAGAGCAACGGCCCGCAGCATTGACGCCCAGCGCATGCTGTGGGAAAAAAGTGAGGAGGATTCACGACATACAAGCGCCTCTACCGCGAGAAGCGCTTAAATGCCATGGTAGCAACCAACCCCGTCGCAAGCAGAGCACCACCCATGGTGACAGCCTGCAGGGCGGCGTTCAACATCTGGCGCCTGTTGCGACCGCGGCAGCGCTTGAAGAAGTCGGCCATGTCATTCCCGCGGGGGAAAGGAGTGTCGGGGACCTCCTCACCCAGGAACTCGCAGAGCGGGCCCCAGCCTTCGTGAATCTTGTATTCAAGCAGTCTCTCGGGGGGGACAAGACTGCGGATTTCCTCGACATGGTCCAGGTAGACCTGCTTGCCCTTGTTGGGGAAGTCACCGCGGAAGAAGGTCTGGAAGAACTTGTTGAGCATGGGGTAGTACATGCTGGCGGCCCAGCTGAAGTTCGAAACGAGCTTGTGCTCAGGGTCGGAGACACGCCACCAAACCGTCTTCATAACGGACCTGCAGGAAGTTAGACTGATTTCGAAGCAATACAACATTGTGGGAGAACATACGCATGCCATGAGTCCACTTCACGGGTAGTCAGAATGACCTTGGCGTTGGGGTAGGCCTCGATCAGCTCCTTAGCGAAGGCACAAGCGGGCCAGTCACAGACGGCCTGTTAGGGTTAGTTGGCGAGTTCCTTGCGCGAAAGTGATAAAGATGATGGCTTACCTGACAGTCTCCCAGAAGCTGGTCCCACTCCTTTCTACCGAACTCCCCCACACCGTCGTACTTGGCAGCCAGGGCATCGTGCCACATCAAGCAGTCGGGTGGGTTCTCCATACTGGCGGACATCATGTGGTAGGTCTTCATGTAACCCAGGCGTTCCAGGGCAATGCGGAGGGCTGTTCAGAGAACCGGTCAGTCACCACTCGGGTTGTCAGCCTTCAGAGTTGGACCTACAAGCAGTTCCGGTTCTTCCCACACCAAGAGCCAGCACCTTCATAGGTACGGTACGGTGGCACTGGCGCCGGTCGATACAAGTGTCATCGGTGAAGATATCGGTCCATGGCTGAGGAGCCAGGTTATCGGCATGGATCAAGGACATTGTGGATTAATTTGTGTCGAAATACTAGGTGGTTGAGAAGCGTGCGAACCGAATCGACTACCGCGGGGGCTTCGCTTGCTATATAGTAATGAACTGTCTGCAAGGGACACTGGTCGAAAAGGAAGGAACAGGTCCAGGACCGAAGACGAAAGATGATGGATGAAGAGAAAGAGGGAGAAGAAAAGAAGGAACCGGAGCAGGCGTTGCAGAGATTAAAAGGAGCCCGGGGGTACGGAGTAGATCAAGAGCAATCAAGGTGATGGAGTCGTAGATAACTCAGTCCGGCCGTAGTTGGCTAGCCCCGATGGGAGGGACGACTAAGATCACACTAGCCAAAGCACCTTGGCAAACCGACGCCGAAAGAGTAAATTAATTAATTCTGCGTTAATAATGTGGCAATTCTTCTGGGGAAAACTCTGGATTGGTCTGGATGCCGTCTTTGGATCTCCATCCAAAAACAAATAAGGGAACGAGTAGTACTTCTGAAACGGCACGGTTAGAATTCTGTTTCTTTTTCTTTTTATTCTGGTTCTGGATTTTTCTTGTTTCCCTTTCCGGTGACCTTGAATGATGATTATTATTATTGTCCTCCTGCATTATTTCCCCTCTCGCCATCACTCCATCCCTTCCTTCCCCCGGCGGAGACCCGCCGGTTCGCCCACGTTCTGAACATTCTTCACTGCAATGACATCGATGACCATTCGGCGGGACTTGGGTAGAAAGTATAACAGGTCACTTGGAATTCGACACCCAAAAAAAGAAACCCTGCACAGGAGAAATAATAGACGTCACCGGCTGACGTCCACCCGAAAGCCAGACCAAAGCGATAGTCAGGGGGTGGCCTTCCCCCTCCTCCACTCGCTGGAGGGAAGACGCATGTTTCCACGAATCTCGCCAAGGGGAACCCGAGCTGTTGGGCCACTCACAGGCGAGAGGAGGCGAGGGGATTCAGGGAACGTAGCCGCGGTGCCATCTCCTGATGGTCGACCGGCAGGAGGCCAGGGCGGCGGCGGGGCAGCAGCCGAAGAAAGATGGAACTGAGGAACAGAGGAAGAGTGGAGGATGGAGACATGCCAAGCCTTGCTGTCGCTCCTCCCAGGGATCGGCCGCGTAGGCCTGCGTTTCGCCGGTCGATCGTTGAGCTTCTGGATTCTTTGGATTGGATTTCCTCCTTATAGGCTCAACTGTCGAACCGTGCCCGGACAGTCCTTGATTGGCCGTGGCCATAATAGACGACGCGTACATTTCTCTGTCACCGCCGGTAGAACCACTCCCCGCCCGGGCTAATGTAAAGCCACCCACGCCATGGGGACGATGGGGCCTGGAGCAAGCGCGAAAGGGGAAGGACGCTTTCAATCTCGAACTTGAAGAACGACAATGGGGTCCTGCTTCGGTTTCCAGGATGATGTCCGCTTCCCAACTCGGCCAGACGAGGCCTGAAACGTATCGTCCTTTCCATCTCCACCACCTCCAGGGTCGGTCCCATTACGTATCGTATACTCCGTACTCACTACGGAGTACCCTGTATGTATCTACTTACTGCCCCTGCATTCCGGTGTGGTGTATACAGCAAGGGTCGAAATCTCTGTGATGTCGCGTCGTGGTGGTATCACCGATCTGCCAGTAATAGTTCGGACGTGGAATGCACCCATGGATTTCAAGCATGGTACACACCATCGTAGAATTCTGGAGACAATGTACACCAAGTCGTGGCGTGTAGATAAGGGTGGCTGAAGGTGGCATTATTCATGTTTCACTGCTTAGTCGTCCTTCCCGTGCAGCTATCCCAAACTGGCTAGTTCCCCATCCCGGTCGACTCTATGAGCATCTAATTCCAACGACCCTTCTCACCAAATCTCTCATCAAGCCGGATCATGAGCCCAATACACAGCACAGTGGGTGCTTGGGCGACTCTATCATCTACTCAGAGTCTCAGGGTATTGCGGAAATGAGATGGCGTCTACTTAGACCGCTCTGGCCCCTAGAAGGGATCAATTAGCTTGATGAGATAGCACATTCGATCTTCAACATCTCTAACAGGTTACACAACTCTCAACCCATCAGTTAGCCCCTCTGTCGCATCGACTACGGCATTAGTGGTACCGATCTATGAGAACTCTGTTTATTTCTAAACCTGCAAATGGTCCCCCATACTCAAATACATCCCAGACTGACCCCATTTCGGCTTCATGAGACGGACTCAACATTTCGCCCTGTTCATTGTGGGGCTATCAAAAGATCTACTGTATAGACTACAAAGGTCTTATATACTGTTGTAGGCTGTGTGAAGCACCATCTAGGTAATTGTCGCCAAAGAACTTGTTTCGAGCATCCCAGGTAAGTAATCCAGGAGTCCGCTTGAGGTTTGAGGTTCGAGCCCGAGTGCCCGACACAGCATATGCTGTCTACCTAGTGTCCACAACCTTGCCGTGCGGATGCCCTGGTACCGACCCGCGTCTTGCGTTCCACTGTGGAACAACCTTGAAGCTTGCACGGCTTTTGCCCTCTGTGGCGGCTGCACTTTTCCACGTCGTCGTCCGCGTGTAACTCCCTCCAGCCTCATCCCCATGCATCCTTCTGGACCAATTGCCAATGGTGCAGAGCTACTCTTCAGAGTGAACAGGTCTGACCACTTGGGGCTGCATACCATATTTAGACTACGGAGTCATGCCCCCGCAACGCCACTATCCGACTGGGGACAATCTGTCCTCCATACGGAGTACGGGCTTTGTGAACATTGAACACGCTATTCCCGAGGCACGGTTTATCCAAGGTTATCCACCAGGGCATGCCGGGAAAATGATATCTCCGACTTCTTCAACCGTACTATGTACGTCCATCTAAAAGGTGTATCATAAGTTGTGCCTAGCATGACAGTTCTTCAACAGGCCACCTCAGCTGTTTACTTTAAAAAACTATGCTACGTGACGTGTGTCGGTGGCTCAGCAGCTCAACGGCGTCAGTCCGACTGCGAAGGTTCATGGTCGAGTTGATCCACCACCGATTCCCACCAGCGAGATCCCCACTGGTAATGCGCACGAAGAGCAAGGTAAGCCCACGCACTCCTCACTTGTCTCGTCTTGGCTGTTACGGCCGAGCCATGAAAGTGAAACTCGCCTTACCCGACGAGTCCCAGCACAGCTCCTTAGCAGTTAGCACTGTCTACTAGTCATGTCCCCGTGAAAGTGGGAATGACTAGTGCTCCGTTGGCCGCCCTTTCCGCAAGCAGAAGAGTCTCGATTGCGGTCTGCGGTCCTGGAGGCGAGATAGTCAGTAGTGAGTGAACTTGTCCAGCCAGTTCTGGTTTACTGGGGTTCCTATTTTCGTTCCCCTCTTCCCCTGTTGTTCTCCCCCTTTCACAAAAACCCCGCATCCGGGCAAAGTTAACGATTGATGTCGGGGATGGGATGATCGATAGACCAAAAGCCTGACTGATAGTCAGTGGGCATGGATCCCGCCTCCCTATCAATCAATCAGACGACCAGTGGATAAATGAATCGTCGTAAGCCCCATCACGCAGGCCCTGTCAGAGGCCGTTATCACTGGCGAGCCACCCGACGTGGGGTTGCGGACCCATGGAATGCCAATCCCCAAATCTCCGTTGAATGCATGCGCTCGACCAAAATCATGACACGTAAGGTACTGTTATCAACTTGTCACGGCGGTTGATCTCAACAATGGAAGATCGCTAACCGACCGGTGGGTGCTCGTTGTAGTGTGATGAGGATCAGCCAGCACATTCCGGATTTTGCTACGGGGCACGAGCCGGTGCGGGATTATCGACGCGATGATGAGCAGTTGGAACTTGGAAGGTCGCTGACAGGTTCGTGGAGTGGAAACAGCGGTGATACGAAGGTACTTGTCATCCTGTGTACGGATGGCGTATTGGAGTCAGACGGCTGGCGGTTTCCCGAGTCTAGGCACTATCAATCTCCTTCGCAGCTCACCGGCCCGGTGTCGGTGCTTGTCGCGGCATTCAAACTGGGAAGGAGACGCGGTTCCGGAATGGGAAGGTCGGCCAGATGGGCGATATGATTCAAGGCGGAACATGATAGCGCAGGGTGGTGGTGCGGTCTTGCATCAACCAGAGAAATCCAACAAGAGCAGATCATGCTCAGGGTGAAAGTTCCCCTTAAGTATGCATTGCCAAGAGGTGCTGTCACCATCATCGCTGGCAGGCTCGCCATCGCCGCCCGCGATCACCTCATCTCCGCCTGAGATGTCGACCCAGGCAACGCTCGAGATAACCCCCTCCCCCGGTCGATAGCTCCCACAGTCACATCGTTGGAACCGGGGCCGGGCTCCAGCTAACGCTGCAACCCGAAATAAGCTTAAATAACATCGTTGGGTGGCCGTTGCGTGCTGGCGGCGTTGAGTGGACGTGTCTCAGCTGCGATGTCTCGGGTGCTCCGCTGGCAAGTATCACGGCAGTCAACTTCGGCTGTTGCAGGCCAGGCACCCACCAACTCGGGGACGCAAAAGCGGACACAACTGGACCCTGGGAACCGTGAGAACCTGGAACCCCCGAAAAGACCCTGGGAACGGCTATAAAGGCCTTGATTAAGCGCTTTGCATGGCCCTTGGTCCTACTAATTACTCTAGGCTGATTGGAGAGGGACGTATGTCTTGCAGAGGGTATTAATAGTCGCGAGCCTGGCAAAATTGGCAACAAACGAAGCGATAATGATATATAAACACGCCCAGATTTGAAGATCCGCCCAAGAATCCCTAACTCCTATAATGACCATATCCATGGCCATGTATGCAATTCCGCTGGGGAAGCCATGCCCTTCCCTCCATCCCAAATGACCCCATCACTCCAACTTATCCAAGTGTTCCAATCGCGTCAACACAACTTGCTTGCTGGTCTCTTCAATCTCACCCGCAAGGAACACCTCATCCAGAATGGCGTATACCTGCACTCATCAGCTATCCATTCCCCCGTCCAACTCCCCAGTATAGCCCATCACCTGAAAGCATCCCACTCACCTTGTAGAAATTGAACACCAGATCCAGTTCACACACATTCCCAAAGAATTGGTCCAACACCTCGACAAAGAAATGGATGGCCTCTAGATACGCCAGCTCGTTATCGGTGGCGTCGACACACGCGCAGAAGAACAACCCCGCATATCTCCGGTAGACGATCTTGGTACTGCGCTTGAATTCGACGAAATTCGATTGGTATTTCTGGTCTCGGGGGGCAACCAGTCGATGGACCTGTCCAGATAATTATTACTCGTCTGAATGCGGTGTGGCAGCAGTGATTTGACGGAGGGTATACGAACCTCGCCCTTCAGCTTGACTTTTTCCTCATCCTGCCAATTACCAGATAAATTAAAACCCCATCCGACAACAGCAGGGTAGGTAGATGTGAACTTACACTATACGGCGCATACCATTTCGCAAGCCGCGTCTTCCCCCTGTTTCTCGGCATTAGGGGGTGCATTGACCGGGACATATCGGGGAGGGAGAAGATCAACTTACTGGCGATTCTGAACAATGACAAATGAGAGGACCATCCCGGATGTATGTGATCGTTCCAAGTCGAGGGGAAATAGAGAGGGGTAGATGAGCAGGACTACGGCATCAAATGGTCTCCGCGGCATTCCCGCCAGTCCGCCGGTTCGAGACTCGATACTGCCTCAGGTGACCGCTTTTGACCGTTGAGCGGCCACCAATTGGCTTTAACCTTTCCAGATCGATCATCATTATCGATCGCTTCATACCTTAAGGCCTTGTAATCCGTTGGGGATCTTTGAGTTTTTAAGTTAGCTACATACTGTTCCATGCACATCGATGTGTATGTGCATATGCATGTCTGTTGGTTTAATTGAACTAGCGGTGGTGGTAGTCTAATCAAACAAAGAACTCAAGCTCCTCGTATCCCGGAACCCTGCACATATCATCTCTCTTTCTGTCTTTCTCTTTCTCTTCTCTCTCTCTGCCCCTGCATATTATCCATCCCATTCCACATCCCCAAATTCACACCCTCTTGCCCTTGCCCTTTCTTCTCCTTTCCCTTCTCAGACCAGATACCAACAACAACAACAACATTATGATCTGAACCACCACCATCACCACCGCTACCCACCCTTACTTCACCCCCCACACCCACACCCACCACCCAAAATGCCCGTCTACATGCTCTACGGCTTCCGCTGGCCCCGCGCTGGCTTCACCGGCATTCGGGTCTACATCGTGCTGCATAACCTCGAAGACGCCACCGCCGAATACATCCAACAACCACTCACCACATCTCTCCTTCTCTCCTCATTCCAAAAAACCGACCCCGAGATTGTCTCCCGCCTTCCCTCCCTGCGCTTCATCGAGCAATACGACCCCGAAGACACCTCCGAAGAAGCAGTCAGCAAGCCGCACGCATACGTCGGGGCGAAAGTAATCTCCATCCCCGAGGCCGGCGGGGAACCGCTCCCCGAGACGAGTTGGAAACCAGAGGATATATTTCAGGAGACGCCGTTGGACGAAGAGAGCATGCAGGCGCTTACGGAGTTTAGGGATAAGTATGCGGCTGGGGAGAGGATCGGGTGGTGGATTGTTTATAATGGGGATCCGGAGAGGTGGTTTCCTGTTGATGAGGAGGGGGAGATGGAGGATGGGGATAGTTATGGGGATGAGTATGAGGGGGATAGTTATGGGGAGGATGAGGATAGGGGGTATGGTAGTGATAGGACGCAGACGCCGCCTGAGACGCCTTCTTCTGCCACGGTGGGTTTATGTTTTTGTTCCTGGTCATGGGCGCGTTCGGGTTAGGTCGTTTGGTGGTTGGATTTGGCTAATGGATTGTGGTTTGCAGATGCGACTTCCCGAACGTTTCACGAAGTTGTTTGCTAGGAGGACGGCGTGAGATGGGCGATCTACGGTTTATGATCTGGCTATATGGCTATGCCATGTAGCGTGTGGCATGTCATTGGCTTTGGGTGTTTCGGATTTATGCATGTGGTTCATTAGCAATGCTCATTTTGGCGTGATGAATCTCTATCTCGTTTGGGTTCGTTTCGTTCTCCGCAGCAGGCTTTACATGCTGCCGTATCCGCCCTTCTGCCAGTTGGCGTTGAACGTGGCCTGGTCGACGGCAAACTGCTGGATGTAGTCCTTCTCCAGGTCGTGCGCTCTCTTGCCAATCAGCACCAAGCTGTGCAGAGGCCGTCCCATGTCCACCTCCGCCAGTTCCTTCAGGGTACCCGCGACTAGCTTCTGGTCCGCTGCTCCCACACGGGCAGCGCCGACAGCCAGGCTGTCGGGTCCGAAGACACCCTCCTGGCGCTCCTCCTCGGTCTCCAGCATCTGACTAGCACACTGTGCGACAGTCATGTAACGCGGAGGCTCGTAGACGAGACGTCCCCGAGCCATGTTCTCAAGCGACGGCTCCTTGACCTTGATATCCAACAGCACCAGCGTGTGCAGACCTAGCTGAACGTTCTCCTTGACCCGGTCGTAGTAGGACGAGGGCTTCCAGTTCTCAGTGAAGAAAACCATGCTAACCGTTTGGCCGAAGTTGTACAGCTGCAGACCCGTGCAGCCGATGCCGGACATGATGGAGGCGTTGGGGATGACCTTGGATTCGATGCCCAGTTCGCGGGCGCGGAGGACTAGATCGGTGTGGGTCGTGGCGCTGATCGGTCAGACATGACAGCATCACAGGGAACATCACAAAGCATACCCAAAGGGGTCGCCAACGACCAGGAAGGCAACATCAACCTTGTCGGCATCGGCGAGAATCTCATCGCTGGCGCTCTCGACCTTCTCACGGTCTGCCTCGATAACAGGACGTCCATAGAAAGCTTCCTACTAAACCAATTGATTCCAGTCAGCCAGATCCGCACGTAGAGAGGGAACCCTCGGCGTAGTCGGGCGACACTCACTAGTTTCTCCTTGTCCACGAGGAGAATTGCCGTGTATGCCTCGAGGTAGACCCGCTCGGCCTTCTTAACCACCTCCAGGCCGCGGACAGTGATGTCAGTCTCGTCGGCAAGACCGAGTCCCACAAGGTACAACATGGTGAATGCGCAATTGGGGGATTGTGTTGATGCGAATGACTGCCAGCCACTTGGTGGGGGAAACTTTCAAGATCCCCCACCAAATGCGGCGGAGCCCGGTTCCCGGATCAACCGATGATCCGGATATCCAGGTAGCGGGTCAGGTGACTGTGGTCTTCACGTGTTAGAGCCGGCATCCAGCCAGGGTTCATTCTCATGGTCAATACATCTCGTGTGCATTGTTGTGAGTTTCTGTGCTATACCCGTTAGACCGCGATCCGGGCGCTCCCTGGGCTCCATCCGTCTCTCCGCAGTGGAGCATGCTCGATCGGTGTTTTTAACAGCCATCATGTCTACCGATCGAACCCCCAAGTATCGGCAGGAGATCCAGCAGGTAAGCAGCTATCGGGTGATGGGTTGTCTGTTACAGGGGTTGGCTATGCTCTTCACTCCAGGAGGATATATGTGGTTCCCATGCTGTTTGTGATTCGTTCTGCTCATGCATATTATCTATTATTATCGCCCTCCTATTGTGCTTGACACTATGGCAATGATGTCGCATCATCACAGGCAGCCAGTGCCGTGCATGACAGTGAATTCACTAGTGTTTCTATACATGCGATGTGGTTTTGCTTTCTCTTGGCTTGCTCTACCGTTCTCTCTCTTACTGCAACTTCACTTGAACCTGTACTTGGCTGTCTCTGCGATGCGCACACCTCCCTGTGGCTATCTGTCGTCTCAACTCCAAGCATGGAGACCGAACATTACGATTCCGAAGCCTGTACCTTGGTTGAGGAGTCTAATGACCAACCTATGGAGGATATATACAATCCGACTACACCCATTGGCGAGCAGCAGTCACAGGACGCAGAGATTGAGGCCGAGCCTGAGACCCAGACTGAAGAGATGTTCGAAGACATGCTTACTGACCTTTTGCACCAGATGATGTTCGTCTCTGGAGAAACTGCCGAGCCAGCCGTGGATACCACCACTTTAATCGAGGAGATCGTCCGCCAGCAGGTCGTCGAAATTGTATGCTCCTTCTTTCCGCTCGTGAACTACGCTAATGCTTTGCAGCTCGCCCGAAGCACCGCCCTAGCGACCCGTCGCGGCGTGCGGTCCATTTCTACCGATGACCTGATCTTTCTGATCCGTCACGACAAGGCCAAGGTATCCCGTCTCAAGACTTTCTTGTCCTGGAAAGATGTCCGCAAGAACGTCAAAGACTCGGACGACAAGGGCGGCGCCGATGCTGCGGACTTTGCAGCGGCGGATGATCCCATCGCCGGCGGTGTAGTTGCTGGACCGCAGGATGTCGCGTCGAAGCCGAAGAACAAGCGGGCTCGCGTGGGTCTCGCGTGGGATGTGAATAGCTTCTACTCCGTCCAGGTTCCCGAGAGAGAAGATGAGGAAGACGAGGAAGAAGAGGAGCAAAACTATGCTACGCTCCAACGTCTGGCGGCCGCCGATGAACGCACAAAGAACATGACGAAGGAAGAATACGTGTTCTGGTCGGAATGTCGTCAGGCGTCCTTCACGTACCGCAAGAGCAAACGGTTCCGCGAGTGGGCAGGGTTTGGCATCGTGACCGAGTCCAAGCCGAATGATGACATCGTCGACATCCTAGGGTTTTTGACCTTTGAAATCGTGCAGACCCTGACTGAGGAGGCGCTCAAAGTCAAGGAGCGGGAGGACCGAGAGAAGAACCGTCGCGGTGGAGCGGAGAACGGCGAGAGCATCAAGAAGCGCAAGCGCGAGACCGGGTTGTTCGATCCGCCCGAGGAGGGCCGCACCCCTGTGGAGCCGAGACACATCCGGGAGGCCTATCGCAAGCTGCAAGCAACCCCCAACAAGAACATTGCGATGCTGCTGCATAATGGACGGTTACCGGCGCGGATGCCTTTACGATTGGTGAGTTCAGTCCGCTTGTTTTCCGCTTCTGTATACTGACTGTTCCAGATTTAACGGGTTCCTGGTGCTGGCGTCATTGGTTTCGAGATACCCAGATTACGACTGTACGATATGGAGTGATAATAGATTAATTTACTTGGTTGATAATGGAATTGATATCCTGGGGAGTGATACAAGGATGGCATGTCTGATCAGATAATCTCCGCCAATTGGAGCAGGTTCCCCAAACACCAGGTCATAACTCATTCCTCACCATATACTAGTACACCAGCACTTCCAAGCGAAGTAGATAACCTACTCACGCATGTGTCCTCCGCCCTACCACCCAGTCAGTCAACACATTCGCAACCTCACACACACACACACCCTGTCTCCAACAAAAAGAAAACGAGAAAGAGAGAGAGAGAAAACTCACATTCATCCAACTCCGCCCTACTCAACTCCCTGATACTATTAATGGCAGGAACATCCCCACTCGCCACACTCTTAACCGTCTCCACCGCTCTCCCCAAAATCCCCTTCCTGGAAACCGCATACACCGCCGTCTTAGCCTCCAACTTAATCACTCCGATGCGCGGATCCCCCGACCCACCATCATGCACTCCATCCCCCAGATCACCAAGCCAGGCACTCAATGCCGGCGAATAATACTTCTCCACAGTCTCCTTGTCCGCGACGATGGTAGCGGTGCCGGAAATCGACGCCCAGGAACCGCTAATCGGATCCAGGAACGACATATTGGTTTCGGTAGGGTGGACGGTCAAATCCATGGTTTTGTGGGAGAAGAGATTTGTGTGGAAGATGAGGGTGGTGGAGGCGTTTTCCTAATTCCACTTCGTTAGGATCGAATGTTTTGATGGGGAATTGGGACTGGGAAAGGGAAATGGGAGAAGGGGAATACGATACCTGTCCAGCAAGAGCCATACACCGACTCGTGAGCAAATCGTCATCGGAGGATTTGGTCGTCAACATGCCGAATTTCTGTTCCTTGATGAAGGTCGATAGATCGGAGATCTTTTGCTCGAGGGGTGGGTCTTCGACGGATTTGGCTTTGTAGGGGTCGAGAGGCTGAGTGCCTGTTGTGGGGGTTTGGGTGTTGGACATGTTGGTCTGGTTTGTTTGAATTGGTGGGTGTGGTGGGTGTGGTGGGTGTGTGTAGATGTGTAGGTAGATGTATGTATGTATGTATGTATGTATGTATGTATGTGGTAATTGAATCAATGGAGTCTTGCGAGGAGGAAGTGGGGGAAGGGTGTTGGTGTTGTGTTGATTTATATAGATCGAGGCGTGAGGACGCCAAGGCTGGCGTAGATGTGACGTCAGGGGAACCTGGCCTGGATGATTGCTGACTTAGTCAGGGTTGATTATCATTGCATGCTCGGTGATGTCAATGAGTGATGATCGGGATTAGATACTACCGCTAGCTGTGAGCTGATGGGCTAATTGTTGGGGGTGGGTGGGTGGGTGGATGTTGACTATACATCGGAGAGTCTATGAGGAACCGTCCACGGATATGCATCTCGGCCTATGTCCTTCGTGTTGATCGCACGGTTGATTAAGAATGTCTTATTTGTCACCTGAACTAAACTGGTATCCAATTCCATCTGGTTTCTCTATACCCCACATCAAACCTAACCTAGCAGCTCTGATAGACGACGCTTCATCACTCTTGAAAGAACCCACCAAAGGTTTGGTTTCATCGGTCGGGCTGTATAGTTGAAAATTCGCTTGCTTTCGTAACCCGTCCGTCCATCCGCATAAGCGAGTGAAAAATCCAGAAACCGATCAATATCGAACTGCTCTGCCCACCCTTCCTCTTGTAATTTTCCGATCGCAAGCCTTATCCAAGTCACGCAGTTTTCCTCCGGGAGAATGCCCTTTCTTGGGACTGGAAGTGTATTGAGAGAAGCATCCATCTGTTGGAAGGTAACGTCGTTTGGAACCTTGCCAATCATGATTTGAGCCACGAGGGAGCCGCTCAGATTGGGGTTAATATTTGATCTTGATCTTCTCTTCCAGACAAGGCTCGGATTGCGATCAATATTAGTGGCAGGGTCAATCATGTGCCCATCGAAGACATCGAACAGGTAACAATCTCTCCCAGTCGACTCCTTGGGCGGAGCGATAATTCCCCAATGGTAGGCGGCATATCCCAGTCGTCGTCTATTTACTCCGAAGGAAAGCGCCCCACGTTGATGTAGAATGATATACACCCGTCGCTTATCTTTAGCTGCCATCGTGACAGCTGTGAGGCGTGCTCGGAAGCCAGGTTTGAAGACGCGATGAGCGGAGTTGAGTCCGTAGATAAACCTCCCAGTACCGACCAGAGTGTGTTTCAGTGGGTAGGTGCACGGAAGGGAGAGGGTTATGAATTATTTGTTCGAGGTCTGGTGATGTGATCGACTGACTGATCGGACTCTCGCTGATAACAGGAAGAATAATCAGGGTTTGCTGGAGGGGAAGGACCAAAGCTGGAAGACTTCAACGCTTGTCCATCAACCCAATGGATAAATGCCGTGGTGAAGAAGGATGCGAAGGAAAGCATCAGGGAAGGAGCGATTGTTTTATCCAGGGCCCCACGAATTTGAAAGAAGCTCAGTTCAATTGACTCACACCTCACTCAGTTGATATTAACAGTAAACATTATATAAATACTCATCAATCAAGCATGTACAAGAACGTCAATCGTAAGGGTATAGCTATAAGTAAGGTAAGTGTAAGTGTTCCATCAGAAGTGAAATCCAAGCCAGAGAAGAAGAAGAGTGTTAAGAATTAATGAGAAAAGGTTGAGCAGGGTAGGGTCTCATCTAGACCATCACAATGGCTCCAACCACGGCCAGGATCAGACCCAGCTTCGACACGGCGGTGCTGACAGCTGCCCCCTGGGTCACAGCAGCTTCTGATTTCGTGATAGAAGAAGACTCGGTCTGGTCGTCGCTGGAGTCCTCGTTGGACTCTTCATTGGAACCTTCGTTGGAGTCTTTGCTGTCCGCAGTTGTGTGCGAGGATCCCGTCTCCACCATCGCGAGCGGCTTGTAGGAGTAACTGGCCGACGCCGTTCGGTTCAAGACCGCGCTCGTCGAACTGAGCTTCCAGCTGGATGAGGGCGCCCAGGTGGGCGTTGGCCGGGGTGTGATTAGGATGGAGCTGGTGGTACTGATGGTTGAGCTGAAGCTGCTGGATGTCGTGGTCGAGCTGGAGGTGGTGCTGGACGGGGTAGGAGTGCTAGTGGTGCTGGTGGAGCTGTTGCTCGTCGATGTGCTGCTAGTCGTGGGGATGATGCTGCTGGTCGACGTACTGCTGGTGCTGACAATGCTGCTCACACTGCTGCTGCTGATGGTGCTGCTACTGCTGCTGATGGTGCTGCTACTGCTGCTGATGGTGCTGCTACTGCTGCTGATGGTGCTGCTGCTGATGATGCTGCTACTGCTGCTGCTGCTGCTGCTGCTGCTGGACACAGGCGTGCTCGAAGAGCTAACCCCCTCCTTGTCGAACACAACAATGTTGGCCTTTCCGCCCTTGGGCACCGTCACCACGCAGAACGATGCGCCACCGGCACCATCCGTGTTGGCTCCAACCATCTCATTCACCCCATTGACGGCCGGGTCGATCTTGCACGGCAGTCCGTTGCAGCCGTCTCCCTCGCACTCGATCTCAATACCATAGTCCGGGACCACATCACGGAACGGAGTGGTCAGTTCTAAATAGATCGGGTTCCATCCGATCTTCACAAACGTGTTGCCCTCGCCATCGGTATTGGCGCCAGCAACATACGGAGACCAGTTGCCGTACGGGTTCGCCGAGGTGCCCCAAACACAGGCAGTCTCCGTGGTATAACCCGGAGGGTTGATATAGAAGCTGACAGGTCAGTATCATCACTCTCATCGAGAAGGGAATCGAAGCACCTACTGCGCCGCCGTTTCACACCAATAGCTCAGATCCGGCACAGCCAGGGTAGTCAGCTCCTCCACGAGGGTCGGGATCAGCATGGCCTCGTTACCCGGAAGAACCGTCTGGCAAAAGGCAACCTGCTCTTTGCACTTGTTCTTCGCGCTGACGACGCCCGTGCCGTCCTGGCAGTACGGCCTGTTGGGGAAGGGCTTGTGCATTTTGCCGTTCTCGTCGCAGTAGAGACCGCCGTTCTATCTTTCGTTAGTTCTCAGCTCGGCTGGCCAGCATGCTAATCACTTACCATCGACATCGGATAGGTATACGACGTGGCCTCTGGATCCCACTGCATGGAGACCTGACCAGCCGGACACGCATACGGACAGTATCCGCCGGGCTTGCACTCTTGGTCCGGGCTCATGGCCCAGCCACCGTTCAGCTCGCTGGGGGTAACGGCAATCAAGCCCGCCCCTGAGGGGAATTGGCAGCTGCCTCCCCTCTTGGCCATGGGGGCGTCTACCTCCGCCACGGAGGGGTGGGCGTGGATATAGCCATGGTCATGACCATGGCTCGCTGCCTCGACGGCAGCAATGGCAAACAAAGCCACTGTTGCGCTACTGGACTTCATGGTGAGAGTCGTAGCGGAACGTGATGTATATGCCGACAATAAATAGTATGATATATATGCAGACAGACAGACAGATAGATAGATAGATCAATAAAGAGCGCGAGAGATTATACGACGCCACTTGGGCCACCCAAAACGACAGACTGGGGTCAGGAAGAATGGATGTCTTGAGACATGTAACGAATGACTAGACCGAAGCGGACTGGAAAAGAGAGACGGAGAGAAACGGGGGCGCTCGAACGCAGTGAAATCACCACACCAGCAGAACGAAAAGAAAAGAGAGAGAAGAAGCGAGAGAGGGAGGAGGAGAGAGACACCCCGAACAAAAGGCATCCACAACCAGGTACCTGCTAGGCCGAGCTACGACCAAGATGGGAGATCCCCCCCGACTTGCCTGATTGGGAAAGCCCTAAAGCTGACCTACGTTCCGCATCGAGGTGCCTGGTCCTTACCCAATCGGGCCACACCGCGCTCGGTGTCCAGGGGTCACGCCAATCAGCGGCCTCTGCGGTCCCGACAGTTCATGGATAAGGACTCCACACCCGACCAGCGTGATTGGTTCAGGGCCGGCCGGGGAGGGGGCAATTTCCGACCTGATGGATGAGGCCTCCTTTTATAGCAACCGACCCTCGTCACGATGGACCCTGAAGATTCTAATAACCTAATTGAGCATGAATGAAGAGGTAAAAGATCAATGGCTATGGAGTAGATAGAAGATAGATAGTTAAATAGATATCTTGATGGACGATGCAGTAGATAGACATCTCTTGGTCTCATTCATTGATCATGCTCAGGCACAATCACATGGCTCTCAATTCCCAGACCAGGATCATCACAGTCCAGACCGGATCAGCGGCGCCGCAGCTGGTCTGGTAGATAGCCTTTGCGACGGTCCGCCGTCGAGTCATGGCACCAGGAACACTCCCTGGCCAAAAAAAATAGGGGGCGGCCCAATTGCATCAACGTGAACCCCCCGGAAGCTAACTAGTCGGCCGGGTCAAGCAATAGTCCTCGTTAGCTCTTACTCTCTGTGTGTGTGTATGCTGGGTGCTCATCAAACCCTGTTTGATTGACAACCCGTCAATCAATAATTGTCAATAATCTCTGCATCTGCAATCACGTCCACGTTCATCCCTCCTGCGTCATCTCATCGTTCAACGTGGTCAGTCAGTAGTGTAACATATACTTCGTACTACGCCTCCTGCCCTTCCACTCCCCTCCACCCCTCAAACACACCATCCTTCCCATCGCGCCATCCCCACGCAACACAATAGTGTCTTGCCAACAACTGCCATTCTTCCATTTCATCCAACATCTCCAACCCCGCTACCCGCTCCTTCTCCGTCTCCGGCACCCACCGCTCCCACAGAAAATCCACATCCGCGGCTGCCTGGCCTCCCACGAACCCCAGCTCCCGAAGTCGTCGCCGCTGAGCTTCAAGCGACGCAAACTCCTGCAATGTCTGGAGCTGGATGCCCCGCGTAGCTAGATTGGCCACCATTGTGCGGCCGAAAGCATCGTCTGGTCGAATGGGCTCATATATAATCAATCCCACCGGCGTGGTCGAGGGGAACAGCTCCTCCGTGAAATAGCGAACCACGGAGCCTGCCTCCTCTGGGGTGAGATATATGAGACAGCATTCGGAGATCAGGAGGGTGGGGAGGGTAGGATCGAGGCCGGGTAAGCGGGGGGAGGTCGAGAGGCTGCGTAGATCGAGTGGATGCAGATGGTAGGAGGAGGAGTGTAGTGCGTCATTTGCGGGGGAGATAACCACGTCGTCGTGGCTGCCTAAGACGCGCTGGAGGAGGGGGGCGGCGCGGATGAATTTGATTTTCGCGGAGGTATTGACGGGGAAGTCGATCTCGTGGTAGAGGATATTGGGACGCGGGGAGGAGGAAAGGAGCCGGAACACGCGTGTGTCGGTGCCAGCACCCAAGGAGATGATTTGTTTCTGGGTTTGCGGGGGATACGCGTCGAGGAAGCGGGTGATGAGGTGGTCGATGGCGGTGGTGCGGACGTAGGTTCCTGGAGTGGGTTAGGAATAAAGACGATGAGAGGATCGCTTGTAGAGGAGCTGACCTCGGTTGATAATGGGGAGCCGGCGGGTTTCCATCGCTGGGGCTGTCAATGCCGGGGCGAACGCATCCTGGAGATAGCCCAGGCTCACGGCGCTGAGGCGAGACACGCTGGCGTCATTGTCGGTGCCCTGCACCACACGGTCTTTGGCACCATGAGACCCGTGGCTTGCGTCGCCGGTCTGGCTGCCCCCACGAGAACGAAACCGGCCACGACCGCCGCCGCGACGAAGGGAGTTGAGGTTGGGGATCTGGGAGGCGGACATGGTGAGGGGTTGGATTATTGCAGAGCTCAGCTTGGAGCTGAGCTTGGGGGCCGGCGGCGGGGAGGATTCAGGAACGGAACTGCCCCGCGCTGCCGCCCCACTACCAGATATTAAAGAATCCGGAGCAGTTCGGGTATCGAGTATCTACACTTTCAACTCTTTCACCTCTCGCCTCTCTAGGTCTATGTACACGGCTTGCGCTCTCCTCACACATACACGAAGTTGTTCCGGCACAGTGGGCATGTGCTCTGGTTGCTGCTCTTGAACCACCGGAACAGACACACCGAGTGGAACGTGTTCTTGCACGTCGCGCACCGCTTGTTCGGCGTCTGCATGTCTGTTGAAATCACTGAGTAGCAGATCGCGCACTCGCTCTGCCCCTTGAGCGCTCCCTGCACGTTCTTCCGGAACGCCAGCAGCCCATCCACCAGGTTGCCGTTGGCAAACATGATCACTCCTTGGATCGTCAGCAGCCAGCTCCGCCACTTCTTCTCGTCCACCAGCACCCGATTTCGTCCAACTACCAACGCCGGCTGCAATGGATAGGCCGGAGGAAGCGAGAGAGACAAGGCCACAGGCGGCGAGTCCTCGTCCACCGGAATGCTGGCGATGATCTCCGCCGTCTTGGAGGCGATCTTCACGTTCAGCGCGCGCTCTTCGTTTGGATCCTGGGTCGAGATCCATTCCGTGACTCCCCGTAAAGAGTCCTCGATCACCAAAGGTGAGATCTAGGTTTGATTAGTCAACCATATGGATAGGTTAGTTTGGATAAACCCAGCTTACGAATTTCTCTGTCCAGGATTCCACCGGCCCCTTGATGCGCTTCTTCGCATCGAGCCACCAGCTCTTCGTCATGTTGGCCAGGTGCCTCAAGCAGAGGAAATACAAGTGTACAAGAAGCCACTGGATCTCATTCTCAGGGCTTTCGGACTGGTCGGGCTCAAAGGAGCGGACGTCGAATTTGGACGCATCAACCATCTTCCCGTGTGATCGCTGCAGGAAGTCGAACATAAACTCCAGCAGTGGGCTCAGGCTTTCATTGTCCTTGACACTGATCACGTAGTTCTCTTGGACAGTGAGAGACTGTAGCTAGTCAGCGAATTGGCCCCTATAGCAACATCTCCAAAACATACCGCATTCACAAAGTGGTCGAAAACCACCTTCCAGCTTAGCAAGTACGACCGGAGTTCGGCCCACGTCCTATCGTCGCCATAAGCGGCATTGACCGCTTCCATCGTCGGCGCTTCGAGCAGCAGAGACATCAACTCATCCGGTAGCCCGACCGTTGTCTTCGATAGTGCCACATCAAAAGACACCTGCTCCTGCACGCTCGGAATGTACCGGTGAAGGACAGTGTAGGCAGCCCGCTGAACCGTGGGGCTCTGTGCTGTCAAAAGTGGGAAGAATTTGCTCACATCCTCCAGATTCTCAATCGGGATGACATTGAGAAAGCGGCACAACAACTCGACAGCTACATCGCGCGGTTGGTGGAAGATGGTCGAAGAATCTATCCAGTCAGCATCTGAGTTTGCGGACATGTAGAAGCACACTCACCGAATTTCCAAAGCGTGGACGTCAAGCTGTTGAACAGCGTTGTCTTTCGATCCGACCACGCATCCTTCACATCATCGTTACTCTCTTCGTCCCCTGCAATTGACCGGAGACGCGCGAAAAGTCGGAACGAAGATAACAGGGCGGGAAGGGCTTCGTCGCCGCCGCTGGTCTCTTGCCACATCGTACTAAGAATATCCATACAGGCCTCCCAGTGTGAGCCATAGATGTCCTGTAGATTAGGAAGCATTACGGCGAGGGTCTGGAAAATTTCAGCCTTGACGCTAAGAGACGTGCCTTCGGACTGGAGACATTGTATGAGATGCTTGATCAGGAACACCAAACGCTGCGTGGGGATGGAAGCCGCAACGTCTTCTTCGCCGGATAACAAGAGGTTCAACAGCACCAATTTGCGGAGACCTAGACCTAGATTAGCAGAATGAAAGCATAGACACCGGACCTCAACTGACCATCTTCACTTTCTTCCTGGGGCTTTAGACCCGTGGAGTCTGCGACAAACTCGTTGCACAGTCGTGTACCGGCGGGGTTGGACAGGATGGCAGGTCGCAGCACAGCCACCCAGGAGGCTGACCGGATAGCGTTCGCCTTCCGCATCTCTCTACATAGCTGAGTGACCTCTTCTGAGGACCGATTCTTGTTGGAGGGGTCCACAGAATCCATAATCTTCACAAAGGCCACTCCAACTTGGTAGTCTGACGGAGAGAGGGCGTCCAGCTTCTCGATTTGGTCTTTCCAGAAGGTAGAAAGCATGGAAGCGATTGTCTGTCCCGTTTTGGCTTCGTGTTGCTCTTGTGATTGAGCCCAGCCATTAATGACCTTCCGGCCATCGTTGACGATTTCCATGTACTCCTCGCGCTGCTCGGGAAGCGTGATACCGGTGATACCGTTGCAGTTCTGGATGCTTAAGTCGTCGTCAATCAGCTGCACCGCCAGAGGCACATTGTAGAACAACGTCTCAAGTTCCTCGGGACCAAGACGTCCGGCAAGGTTGAAAGACGAGAGAACCCGGACGGTGTAGAATGCCAACCGGAACGCTGCCGAGCAATTGTTGGAGTCGCGGGGAATACGTGCGTAGCGTTCGCGGAATGTACCTGACACACTGCGATCAATCAGATGCACAGTACCGGCGATCGGGCTCGTGATGGCAGCTGAAAGCCGCGGGGGAAGCTCAAGGAAAGGCCCTAGAGCCTCCTTCCAAGACTGACAGGAAGGCAGAATGTCCTTGGCTACTTGGCCAATATCCTCAGCCTTGACATTTTGTAGCAGCTCTTCCGCAATACCTAACAAAGAGTGGATGCTTGGTATCGTTAGCCTCCCTTTCCTTTCTTCTTGTTGACTCACTACTTACGAAACAGACTCCTCATTGACATTCTCGAAGTGATGTTGCAGGATCTCAAAGCTGGATTTGGCGCTTGTCTCACTGACGACGGACTCTTTTAGAGTCTTGGATAGCGACTCTGCAAGGCCCGCTACTTCTTCGTCCGACGATTCCGTGAGGAACAGCAGCTTACCAGATAGTCTCGAGCCCTGGCTCCCGCTCTGGAAGTTCTGGACTGCACTGGGGACCGAAGTAGAAATGCGAGAAAGTCCGTGCAGTGTATCGAAGACCTTGCTCTCCTCAGAAAGGGCATCAACGATCGACAGGAAAATGGAGTCGGTCAACTCCCCATGAGAGGTGTGGTTCTGTAACACCGCAATAACGATCGACCAGTGAAGGTCGCTGCCTTTGCAAGCTCGATCGAGGGCTCGCATGATCAAAGACACCAGTCCAGACTGGTCGCCTACTTCCTGGAAATCAAGTGACGAGAGGAGCTTCTGAACAGCTTGTGCGTTCGAGGATTCCGGGTCAGACTGAGCAACATGCTCGACAACCTTCTCGAAGCTTGGTCCAAACCCATCCCATGAACGGCAAGCCATGATGATAGTTATCAATCGATCGGCAGATGGTGATGCCAGGAGTTCCGGGGTATCGTCCTGGACAAACCCCAACAGCGACTGGGAGCCTTGAACAATCTGCGGGACGTTCCGTATAGTCTCTTCGACAACCGCAGCAGCTCCGTACGGCTTACCATTTCGAGAGCGCAGTACCTCCAAGCAACTATCAAGCAATGGTAGATTTGTGTTCTTAAAGGTACCCACAATCCTTGCTTCATGGTCTGTATCGGTCAAACGAGAGAGTAAGGAGGCTTCCAAAGCAAAGAGCCTTCCAGCCTGCGCGCATACTGCATCCTGAGAAGACCTAAAGTCCTTGGACTGCTCTGGTGATGATAACTTTACGGCTTCCAGCAAGCCATCAGATAATTCCGTCCACAATTGCTTCAGCACCGGTTCGTACTCTTGCACACTCAATGCGACAAGACAATCTGTGCAGACTGCTTCAGCTGATTGGACAGGAAGTGTCCATTGAGGACGATCTTGTTCAGGTTTGACATATTGCAATAGCAACGGAGAAAGCCTCTCGCGCAGGAAGCTCACTCTGTCACCCTCACCAAGCCGATTGGCAAGCCACACCACAGTGTCAATATAGGCCTTCCAACCAACAGCCTTATTCAGTCGGGGCTCATCTCTTGAGTTCAGTCCTTCCTGGAACGACTCTGACAATGCAACCGCACTCGACAATCCAAGAATAGTTTCCGATGTCGATTGTGGATCGATCTTTGCCAGCGTTTCGAATGGAATTGTCTGCAGTAGTTGGTGTAGGTTTGGCCAAAACGAGCTTGCTCCGCTCTGAGAACCTTTTTGTATGTACTGGAGCAATCTTTTCGAAGGGGACGATTTCCCAGAATAATCCCCAGTCCATAATTGGGGTCTTGCAGATGTCACCTGCAATATCGTCTCTGACAGCTCCGATGCGGAGCCTAGTTGGGAACTGTGCAAGGCCTTGCCGATCAAGGCCGCACTGATGAGCTTCCAATCAAGCTCCTCAGGCTCCTTAGAGACTGCTGTTCGGGTGAGGATGTAGAGTGACTTGCGGACAAAGGGGTCATCGTGGTAAGAAAGTGCCCACAAAGATTTGCTACCTAAAAGGTTTTCGATTGTGGCGGTATCCTTCTGGAGGTCTTCATGGGTGGAATGTCCTGGATTGTGCTCTCGTTAGGGTGTACTTGGACTGTTAGTGGAATCGTGCGCATACCTAGAACCCGGTTGAATAACAAGAGCGCAGTCCCCGCTACGCGCGCATACTTGGCTTCTGCGTCATCGGGCTTGACCGTCCTTTCATCACTCAATGTCTGTGCGGTCTGTTGTAGAATGGCATCATCCACAAAGTCCAGGATGGCGCTCTGGTAAACCTTCCACACGCCACTCCTCTTTGCGTCGGTCGAGAATACCCGGGTGAACGACTCCAAGGCAGACAGATGGACCGGTCTGTCATTGTCATAGATGCCCGCAAGCCACGCGCCAATGACTTTGGGGAGAAAGCGGGCAACCCGCTTTCCCACCAGGCAGGCAATGGAGCCTTGGGTAGAATGAGCTGTTTGCCTCACCCTACGGGAAAGATCTATGGATGCGCGCGGGTAGATTTTAATCTGGTGGTGTCCCGAACCATGATCAACTTGTTATTCTGGGGCGCATGATGCGGATATAGACCTACCCAAGCTTCCAAAAACCCGTCATCAAGTGTCCCGCCGCGACTTTCAACCCCTGCGACATGATCTCTCAGATCATCTAGCGCTCTCGTCCTGGTGACCTCATCCTTTTTCAGGAAGTTCTTGAACGCAATCCCCAATTGCGCCTCCGAGAGGCGGGAAAGATCCGGGGGCTCGGCTACATATGTGAGAGCAGATGGCTCTCTCCCTTGGCTAGAGAATGCGCCAGAAAAGCCACCAAAAGCGCCAAAGGTACTGGCCGCAGCCCGGCTGCTCGAGGCCTGAGATTTGAACTTTTTGCTCATAGTCGAGTGGGGTGGGCGGGATGTAAAGAAAATGACGGAATGAGCGTATATAGAAGGGAAGGGCGCGGAAAGAGAAGGACAGAAGGTTCCAGTGATCTGGTCGTGCAAGCTCCCAGCTAGTCGACCCAAGCTACCGCAGTCCAACGTCTGTCATTGCACAATTTCCCCTGGATGCCTGTGGTTCTGGAGCATCTTGCGACCCCCGCCGTTTAAAAGCGGCGGGATTACATTATCGGGGTCCCTATCGGGCACCGCACGTGACCTGGTGTCATCGATCGCCCGATTGGGCAAAAGTCGACGCGGTCTAGAAGATCCTCCGCCGCTGCGCCCAAGCCGATCAACTGCTTCACTCGAGCACCGCGCTCCCCTCCCACCATGAAATTCTTTATCGAGTGAGTGCTCCCCCCATCCAGCTGGATTGGCTGCAGTTTCCAGAAGAATTCCATCTAATGCCCTCCGTTTCCTAGCGACCTCCCCGTCCTTTTCCCGTATCCTCGTATCTACCCCGAACAATATGCCTACATGTGCGATCTCAAAAAGACCCTCGACGCCGGGGGTCACTGTGTCCTGGAGATGCCCTCGGGAACTGGAAAGACCGTATCGCTACTCTCGTTGATTGTCGCCTATCAGCAACATTATCCGGAGCATAGAAAGCTCATCTACTGTTCTCGAACCATGTCCGAGATCGAAAAGGCCTTGGCTGAGCTGAAGGCGCTGATGAAGTTCCGTGCCGAGCAACTGGGATACACAGAAGACTTCCGCGCGCTTGGTCTGACGAGTCGAAAGAACCTGTGCCTGCATCCATCTGTCAAGCGGGAAAAGAGCGGTGCAGTGGTTGATGCAAGGTGCCGGAGTTTAACTGCAGGGTTCGTCAAGGAGAAGAAGGAGAGGGGCGAGGATGTCGAACTATGTGTATACCACGAGGTATGGAGCTTACGGTTTGCGTCTGGACCATATCATAACACCCCATACAGAACCTCGATCTGCTCGAACCACACAATCTCGTGCCTCCCGGTGTCTTCACACTTGACGGCTTGCTCAAATACGGCGAAGAGCATAAACAATGTCCTTACTTTTCAGCCCGGCGCATGGTAAGACCCTTCTAGCTATGGGCTGCGACCGCTATCCAGTCATACTCACATGGACTTCAGATGCCCTTTTGCAACGTTATCATCTACTCTTATCACTACCTGCTAGACCCGAAGATCGCCGAGCGGGTATCGCGAGAACTTTCCAAGGATTGCATTGTAGTTTTCGACGAGGCGCACAACATTGACAACGTCTGTATCGAATCTCTGAGCATCGACCTGACGGAGGACTCATTACGAAAAGCGACAAGAGGGGCGAACAACCTAGAGCGCAAGATCAATGAGATGAAGAGTTCAGATGCGGAAAAGCTCCAGAATGAATACTCAAAACTCGTTGAAGGCCTACGAGAAGCTGAACAAGCTAGAGAGGAGGATCAGTTCATCTCAAATCCAGTCCTTCCAGACGACCTGCTCAAGGAAGCCGTACCGGGTAATATACGACGGGCAGAGCACTTCATATCCTTCCTTAAAAGATTCATCGAATACCTCAAGACGCGAATGAAAGTCATGCATACTATATCCGAAACGCCTCCCTCATTCTTAACGCACGTGAAGGATCTGACCTATATTGAGCGAAAGCCTCTCCGATTCTGCGCTGAACGACTAACCTCGCTCGTGCGCACTCTAGAGCTGATCAATATAGAAGACTACCAACCGCTTCAGGAGGTAGCAACGTTCGCCACTTTAGTCGCAACATACGACAAAGGTTTCCTATTGATCCTAGAGCCCTTCGAATCAGAGGCAGCAACAGTACCCAACCCTGTCTTGCACTTCACCTGCTTGGATGCCGCTATTGCCATCAAGCCGGTGTTTGACCGGTTCAGCTCCGTCATCATTACCTCCGGAACACTGTCGCCTCTCGAAATGTACCCGAAGATGCTGGGATTCAACACCGTGATGCAGGAGTCATACAGTATGACCCTCGCGCGTCGATCCTTCCTCCCCATGGTCGTCACCCGCGGATCGGACCAGGCACAAATATCCTCCTCCTTCCAAATCCGCAACGACCCAGGTGTTGTCCGAAACTACGGCAACCTCGTCCTCGAATTCGCTCGAGTCACCCCAGATGGCATCGTCGTCTTCTTTCCCTCCTACCTCTATATGGAGTCCATCATCAGCATGTGGCAAGGCATGGGCATTCTCGATTCTATCTGGAACTACAAATTGATCCTCGTCGAAACCCCCGACGCCCAGGAATCTTCCCTGGCCCTCGAAACCTACCGGACGGCCTGCTGTAACGGACGAGGTGCCATCCTCTTCTGTGTCGCACGAGGAAAGGTCTCCGAAGGTATCGATTTCGACCATCATTACGGCCGCGCCGTGATCAACATCGGCGTTCCCTTCCAATACACTGAGTCCCGTATCCTGAAAGCCCGCCTCGAATTCCTCCGCGAGAACTACCGTATCCGAGAGAACGACTTCCTCTCCTTCGACGCGATGCGACACGCCGCTCAATGTTTAGGTCGTGTCCTCCGTGGCAAAGACGACTATGGAGTCATGGTACTCGCCGATCGTCGATTCCAGAAGAAGCGCAACCAGCTCCCCAAGTGGATCAACCAGGCCATGCTGGAAAGCGAAACCAACCTTAGTACCGATATGGCAGTGGCCACCGCCAAGAACTTCCTACGGACCATGGCCCAGCCGTTCAAAGCCAGGGATCAAGAAGGTATCTCGACATGGAGCCTAGCCGATCTGGAGAGGCATCTCGAGAAACAGAGGCTGGAGGAGGAACGAGCCCAGCGCCAAGCCCTTGCTAACGATGCAAATGGTGCATACAACGGGGTTCGCAACGGCGCTGGTCCGGATGAATTTGATGATGACATTGATGAAGATTTGATGATGTTGGATGCGCAGTGAATTCCTCCTATTTATTATCTATTTTTCGACACTTTATTTTGGCCTTCCCTCGGCAGTCCCTGCATAAATTGCACGATACCACGGTTCGTCTGGTGTTTTTAATTCGGTCAAAAATGTACAATACAAGCAAGGCGTCCTCTTCAAGCATAGGGAAATGTTGTTTTACTTTTTTGCAGTACCCAGAGTTCTATTGATTGCTCGTACTTTTTAAAAGGTAAATCCGATCTGCGTAAGAAAAACTTTTTCTTATTCCCGCTGAAAGACAACTGCAGAGATCGTTGGACACGTCAGACAAGAACGGTAGGAGAAAGAAATAGAAATACAGGAACTAAGATTTTGCACATATACAATAAGGACAGATAAATGCAACACGCCAATTACTTTACGCCACCGGAGCAAGGACATCGAATGCGCCGGTACCGACGGTGCCGGTACGGCCGACGACGATTCTGGCACTGGGACTCTTGAGGTTATCGAAGTCTCTCTCAACGACGGCCTCCTTGAGGTATCCTACCGTGGTTTCGAAACTCATCTTGGCCAGCGGGGAGGAGCCATCCTTGACGAGACCGTTACGGTTGAAGGGACGGAAGCCACCGGACTGGGTCATCACGTCACCGATCAGGTTCAGGTGACGGTTGTCAACGGAGATACTGTGACCCTGGAAAACGTCCGACATTTCCTTAACAATCGAGGCACGTGCCGCTTCCACACCGTAGAGGGTAAGCATGTCATGGATGGAGTTGGTGTAGAGGGAGTGCGGCTTGATGATGTCTTGGTAATCACGCATCGCAAGCAGGTTGACACCTTCGGTGATGACATGGGCGGGCTCGCCCTTGATCGGGTCGGCTTCGACGAACGTGCAGTTGCCAAGGCCAGGGATAGACTGGATGACAGCACTGCGAGCGGCATCCTCGACCAGAGGCAGAAGGAGCAGCTTGGGGGTCGAGATGTCGTACTGCAGCTGGACAGTGCAGGATCCTCCGTCGCGGGGGTTGAACTTGAATTGCGTGACTTCGTGGTACTTGCCCTTGATATCTTCCTCACGCAGTTTTGTGTCTTTCGTGTGGTCCTCGGACTCGTCATCTGAAGCGTCGTCCATCTCGACATCGCGTTTCTCACTGGCGTCGTTATCTTCCTCATCATCGTCGTCTTCCTCGGCATCCTGCTGTCGGACCATTTCCATTTCCTCGTCCTCCGGGCCTTCGTAAGAAACCTGGTTGGACCGGTTCTGAGTACCCCGAGCACGCTTGGCATCGTCCTCATCATCCTCGATGTCATCATCAGCAGGTTCTTCCTCGGCATCATCGCCGCGAGGCGCGTCCTGGACTGTGCCAACAGAGACACCAATATCAGGCTGGGCAGTGGAGAACTTCTTCATGGTCTTCTCCTCGTGGCGTTTCTTGAGTTCAGCCTTGGTGAGTTTCACAAGCTTAGGAATGAACTTGTTCTGCAAGGTATTCTGCACATCCTTAGTCGTGATGGCGTATTCCGCAGTGTACTCGGCAGCCGGGAAGAAGGTGATGTCGATATCGTAGACCTTAGCCTTCATGCTGCCCGCGGAAACTCTTTCTCTGACTTGGACCTTGTCAACAACCTCTGCGATGCTGAGCTTGCTGATAGCCTTGGAGAATTTTTCGGAATGTTCCTTGGACATCTCTTCATTCAGGACCAAAGTCATCGTGGGTGTCATAATATGCGCACTGGCAGTCATGACAATTTCACGCAAACGGGGAATACCCAGCGTCACGTTCTTCGCCGAGTGACCAGCCAAGTGGAAGGTGTTCAGGGTCATTTGAGTGGAAGGTTCACCGATAGATTGACCGGCGACGATACCAATAGCCTCCCCAGGTTCGACGACAGACTTCATGTACTTCATGTGCATAAGAGTGTTGAATGCCTTCTTGCTGATAACACCGTTGACATCCTTCTTCTTGTCTTTCAGAAGCTTACTCTTGTTGGCGTCCTCGTACTAAAAACGAAATCGTTAGCCTCGGTGATGTTTCGCTTGTGCCGAGTGTTTCTTACCTTCTTAAGTTCTTGCGAGAAACTCTCCGAGATACTACCCAGGTTACCTCCGGGGTGGTAGTGAGAGAGGACAGGGTCCATGGCATCGACCTTTCCTGTCTTGCGCACCTTCTTCATAGCATCCTTATGCCAGTTCGTGACTTCCTCCTTCTCCAGGTTGTGGAAGTCGCTGGTCAGATTGACCTGGGCCATGATAGAGACGTAATTCGAAGCCAGGAAGTCAAAGTCCTTAAGGTGGACCTGCTTAGTGATATCCAGACCGTCCTCACCGTACAAGAACTGAACAATTGAACCATCAGTAGCTTCACGGACCGAACTGTCGTACTCCGCCCTCAAACCTTCCATGCCCTTGATCAAACAACGTTGCAAGTATCCAGATCTAGAGGTCTTGACGGCAGTATCAATCAAACCTTCACGACCGGCCATGGCGTGGAAATAGTATTCTTGGGGCTTGATACCAGTCAAGAAACGACCACAGACATAACCACCAGCCATGGGGTTCGTGTCAAATGCCCTGAAAGACGGCAGGGTCTTGCCGCTGACCATGACAGGCACACGGCGACCCTCCAAAACCTGCTGACCCAAGTTGCAAGAAATCAGGTTGGCATTGACGCTCGAACCCTTGGCTCCAGAGATTGTCATCGATTGCATCTGGTTCCACGGGAAGGGCTTAACCAGACCACCTGGAAGGCAGGCCTTGGTGATCTCAGTTGAAAGCTTCGCGGTGCGAGCGTTGGAAACACTATCCAGGCCACCCTGCTTCTCGTCGTCTCGGAGGACTTCCTCCATACGTCGTCGCAACTCGGCATCCTCATCGGGCACAGTAGTCTGGTCGAGGGTGACATACTTCAATGCAACCTCCCGACCAATGGCGCCCGCTTCGCTGATCTTCTCCTTACGCACGCGGTCGCCTTCGGCAGTCAGTCGAAGATCGTCGATACCGCAAGTAAAGGCACGCATGTTCAAGACTCTTGTCAGGAGACGACCGAGGATACTCATCAGCCTTCCGGCAATAGTATGTCCATAAATTTCGTGAATGGCATCGACCAGACCACCGGCGGTAGGACCGATCTGCTTCTTATCCAGGATACCACAAAGCATCTCTCCATCCTTGAAAATGACTTCTCCTTCCTCATTACCTTCACCCCATCGGTCTCCGGGGGTTGACGATTTGCTATTCAAGTTGAGGCCGGCCCTGTCGGAAGGCATGATGTTCTTGAGGATGGTCGTGATAACCTGCTTACCGGTCCAAAGACGCTTGGGCCGAATCATGGCAGGGGCCACCGTTTGAATCCGGTCCGTGATCGTGTGAGAATTCTCGGGTCTTAAGCAGTTGTACAACAACTGGTGATAATCATCCTCATCAAAGAAGCTGTCTCGGCAGGTGAACCACGTTCCCATCGAGATATGATCTTGAATCAAACCTCTGAGGGGTTTGCCGGATGTGGCGACAAGATACTGGTGGTCTGCATCCGCCAGCATCATAGCCTCCGATCGAGCAAGCTCATTCTGAGGGAAGTGCATGTTCATTTCGTCACCGTCGAAATCCGCGTTGTAGGTATTACAGTTCGCGTAGTGCATGCGAATGGTCCTCTCGTTGGGAAGAACGCGAGCCTTGTGACCCATGATAGATGGCTTGTGGAGCGTGGGCTGACGGTTCATCAAAACAACATCACCGGTGGTAAGATGGCGGTACACCTTCTTGTTACGCGATCCCTTCATGCGCCAATTAGACGGGGCGAGCAGCTGGTTGGCCAGCGCTGTCCGCTCATCCAGACTCTTGAACCTGAGATTGGTGACTTGACCGAATTCATTCTCAATCGCTGAAGCACCGGGGTACTTGTCCGGACCATTGATGACAGCCTGCTTCATCTCCCAGAAGTTATGGTTTGTCACAGGTTCCGGATAGGTCAGCTTCTTAGCGAACACCAAAGGAACACCGATTTCGTTGGTTTCAATGTTGGGGTCGGGCGAAATGACACTTCGAGCAGCAAAGTTGACACGCTTTCCCATCATGTTCTTCCGGAACAGACCCTCCTTCTTTTCTAAGTATTGTTTGATACCCATCGGGGCGGCGGCGGCGGCGGGTCCCGTAGCATTACCACGGTCACGGTCGATGAGCATGTTGACTGTATCCTGGAGGGTCACAATCGAGTGAAGAAGATCGCGGTAGTCCCGCACCCGCGTAGCGGAGTCGGCGCCCGAGCTCTGCCTCTCCTTGCTAATCTGGTTGATGATGTCGCAGTTCTTCAAGATCGACGTCAGAGATTGATTCTGCTGAGCTTCCATAATCTGGCCAGGTCCTTGCGGCGCTGCAGGGCGGAACTTGTTTGGTGGCACTAGGATGTTCTTAATGAAAAACATGTCCGCGCTAACCCGCGACTCCTTCTTCGGCAATGGTCGGGAGTTATAAACAAGGCTCAAGATCTCCTCCTCTTTCTCAAAAAGCAGTGACATCGCAGCGTGAACCTCGGGAGAGGGCATAAACTGCTGGCTCTCGCCAGGAGCCTGTCTTTTGCTCTCAGCCTGAGCCACGATAGCGTTTCCACGTGCAACCTCTTCCTCCGCTCCATGTGTTTCCGAAGTGGTGCTGACACTGTCAGACACCCCGTTGGCAAGCGCCTCCTTCTCTTTGGAAGTAAGCTTCTTAGCTTGCTGCAAAAGGACCAGAGAGTTTGGTATCTGAAATCCAGCTTGCGCCATCAGATGTCTGGATTTCTCGGTGAGGGCCTTTCGGAAGATTTTCGAAGACCGATCTTTCCGGTATGACGGGGAAATTCTGTGCGCCAGGATCAGTTGGTAGCCCTCGAAAAAACTCAGACATATCGGATGTCACAACGTACCCACTACAGCTGGCGCACTTGGAAGGAGAGCCGATGTCTTTGAAAAACTCTCTGACCAGTGCTCGTCGCTGCTCCGCAGCCAGTGGGTTTTTCGCTCCAGCCATGAGACCCTTCAGCCTTCCATCTGCCTGCGCTTGACGGATACATTTCTTGACATATGAATTTCTGCGTTCAATGATATCGTCGTCGTCTTCATCCTCGCTGCTAGATCCCTCTCCGTCCTTGGCTGTCTTCTTCTTCTCGACTCTCTTGTGTGCCATGGAATCGATAACAGCCACCTCATCAACCAAGCCATACTGTAGCAGTCGCAATTTGCATGTGTAGGTGTTGATGTTGAACCGGGTCATCTGGAAGCGATGGCAGTAGACACACTGACCCTTGAGTAGACGATACAGCTGGTCGAAATGCGTGACATTGTACACATGGACGGGGAGTTCGATGTGTCCGGGGTGACCGGTACAAGACCAGGACGTCTGACGGCATGTCGTGCAGCTAGCTAGTGTCAGCTCGGTTCGCATCCGCATAGTACGCCATTCGGAGAAATTGACAATTTCCGGGGCGAAGAAGAGGAAATCCTTACACATGGTCACCCCATGCACCCATAGCCGGATCATAGAGACCACCGGGAACGGGGTTGTTGAAGGAATCCAGCGTCGGCGTATTATGGATTCGCTTTACCGAGATAGCTTTGATGTCTTCATCATTGTAGACACCAAAGTCAATCCCCGCGATGGAGGAGGCCACGGGCCGTGCGAAAGTGGTCATAATTCCCCTGGCAGCCGCTTGAGCGACGGACGACGCTGGCGGTGCAAATCCTGGGTGTTCGTCTGGGGCTGGTGGCCTGGGAAGCAGAAGAGGCGGGATCGTCCGTCTCGACGATGCGAAAAGTTTCACCCAACTTTTTTTCTGCCTTGCGACACCGCCGGGGACCCACGCTGGCTCTGGCTCAATCCCCGTGATTATTACTGCCGCGCCGCCGGTCGCACCTTGCAACTCCCTCTGCATCGTTGACGTCTTGTGTCCTTGGCTGGCTGGCTTTCTCCCCCGTCATCTCTCATTGTCTCCCGTCATCACCAACCGTCAGCCACTCTGCTGAGCTCTGTGGGTGAGTGGAGCATTCTTTGTCTCTCAGATCATGGCGGACGTGTCAGGCAACATGCTGAAGCGGCCTCACCCCGAGGACGAAGACAAGAACTCACAGAAAAGACCTCGTTCCAATCATGGATCCCCGATGCCCGCCCAAGGAGCGCCCGCCTCGGGCAAAGTTGACATCGAGAAGATGGTGGCCGAAGCAAGAGCAAAGGCAGAAGCTGTGCGTGCTAGACTGCAGGCCGCCAAAGGCATAACGCCATCACCAACTCCAGCTGCCTCGAGTGCCAGTCCGACGCCTCCTGCAGCTAGCTCTGCCATGTCAAGGTTGGAACAGATGAAAGCTAGAGTCGCAGCTGCTACCGGACGCGCCAACGCTGCAGCTCAGCAACGAATCGTCCCCACGCCAGCTCCTCAACCTCCTCCGTTTGAAGATGAAGATGATGGCTCGTCGCGAGCTCGAGGTGGGCTGGATGTTGGCCTTCACCCCGCTTTGCTGGCCGACACACTTGAGTACCGAGGCGGAAAAGGACGACAGACTTCACAATCGAAAGGCCGACGGACAGAATCCCCAGCTACCGCAGGGAGGCCAGATCGAGCCGGCCTCGATCTATCTGGTCCGTCTCTGGAAGAGATCAAGAACAACCCATACTTCGACCCCAACCTAGGCCCGAAGGCAACCGTTGCAAAGCCACGACAGACACGACAGCTCATCTTCAACCAGAAGGGCAAGTACATACAGCAGGCGGCCGCTCTTCGTCGGCAGGCCCAATTGGAGGCTATGAAGAAGCGGATTGCAGAGAGAGCACGACAGGCGGGTATTGATGAAGACTTGGACGTGGAAAAGGCTTTCCTCGTGCCGGCCCCCCCAGCAATTGAATGGTGGGACGAAGGTCTGGTGGATGGCGAGGATTATTCGGCCATCGAAAATGATCAGAATCTCAAAATCGATACTCCTGATTCAATTATCACTGTTTACGTCCAACATCCGGTTCTCCTAGATCCTCCACAAGAAAAGCTTTTACCGGCACAGAAGCCCATGTATCTTACACCGAAAGAACAGGCCAAGATCCGTCGCCAGCGCCGAATGGCAGATCTGAAGGAGCAACAAGCGAAGATCCGGCTGGGCCTGGAGCCGGCTCCTCCGCCTAAGGTCAAGAAATCTAACCTGATGCGGGTTTTGGGCGAGCAAGCCGTTAAAGATCCCACGGCCGTGGAAGCACGTGTGAACCGGGAAATCGCAGAACGTCGTGAGAAGCACGAGACTGCCAATGCGGAGCGCAAACTCACGAAGGAGGAACGCCGGGATAAGCTTGCCAGACAACAGGAGAGTGATGCTGAGAAAGGTATCTTCATGACTGTTTATCGGATCGATAGCCTTGCCAACGGACGGAACCGCTTCAAAATCAGTAAGAATGCCGAGCAGAACGCTCTCACTGGGGTGTGCGTCATGCACCCTCGGTTCAATCTTGTGATTGTGGAAGGAGGCTCTCATTCCATCAACAACTACAGGAAGCTCATGATGAACCGGATTGATTGGACCGAGAATGCAGGCCCGGGCGCTGTGCGTGAAGGCAACCGGGAAGCCCAGGCCTCGTGGCTAGCTGCTGAAGATGAGCAAACCGGAGATCTGAAAGACCTCAGTACCAACACATGCGACCTCGTCTGGGAAGGTCAGGTCAAGGGCCGGGCATTCCGGAAGTGGCTGGGCGCGCGAATCTGTGAAACGGATTCTCAGGCCAAGGATGTCTTGGCTCGCGCGAAGCTGGAGAACTTCTGGGTTCTGGCCAAGAGCGCAAAACAGAGCGAGTCGTGAGCTCCAGTCCATTTGCAATATCATACCAAGACCCATGGCATTATCACGCTTCTTTAATCCCAATTACTCTATGTATCATACACCCTAAGGCTCCTTCATGGTAACCCGGTAGTAAGTCTGTACACTATACATGTGCCAAAATTGTGAACGTCTAAAGGAAGCAGTAGCGTAACTTTTTATTACCCATCCGAAAGCGATGCCCAGCTCCTAAGATGCAACCGAACCCATAACTAAGCGAGCAAAAAAAAGAAAAGTATGTAACAACCGAATCCAACGGATTACGCCGTATCATCACGTACGAGGCGGCCCCTGGTTGTTGTTGCTTAATTGCCGCAGAAGATCCAACTGCGCCTTCACCTGGTCGAAATTCATGGTGGGCTGTTGCGGTTGTTGTCCCGGTGCTTGCTGTGGCTGTTGTTGCTGTTGCTGCTGCTGTTGTTGCTGAAGGGCAGCCAGAAACAAGGGATTGATGTGCACATTAGCAGGAAGCTGCTGGTATGGGTTGGGTTGTTGGTAGGCCTGTTGGAAGGGCATTTGGAAGTTGAACGGCGTTGGCACTGCACCTTGTCCGTAAGGCTGAGATTGCTGAGGCTGGAAGGGTGTGAAGGAGGGGAATTGTTGAGGAAGAGCGTAAGCGCCTTGCGGGGCTGCAGGATACGCTTGCTGGGGGTAAGGGTGGTGTTGTTGAGGTTGAGAGCTCTGCGCTTGGTGCTGCTGGTGTTGATGTTGATGTTGGTGCTGGTGCTGGTGCTGGTGCTGGTACTGGTGCTGGTGCTGGTGGTATGGTTGGCGGTCCTGATGGGAAGTGGATTCGTGAGAGTCCCTGGATCCTGAGCCTCCTCCACGGCCACCCCGGCCACCCCGGCTGCGGTCATTTCCTCTGCCACGTCCTCTACCACCGCGGAAACCAGAGTTGTTTCTGTTAGGGCCGGAGTGGCCATCGGCTTCAACGGGAGCCTCCTGTTGGCGCATCATCTCGTGCAGGTTCTTCGGGCGGGCCAGCGGTGTGTATCCATCGTCAGCCGGGTTATCATCGTAGTTGAGCTCGCTTTGATTGAGCTTGGAGGGGCCCGGTGGGCCTCGTCTGCCTCTTGCTGGGCCGCTCTCGTTCCTGGCATCCTTCTTCTCCTGGCGCTTCTGCTTCAGCTTGCGCTTGTACTCTGCTTCTGCCTCGTCATCGGAAAATTCGACCTCGTCCTCGGCGATTTCCTCGTCATGGAAGTTCGATGCATCACTTCCCTTCAGGCCCTTGAGGGGCTGGGTGAAGACGAATGTAGAGTGTTCTACGACATAGAACACGTTGGTGCCCTTGGACAGGCCATGCTCAGTGATGCTGGCAGCGGTCGGGTACCGTACGGCATACAGCGGGTTCTCGACCCTTCCAAGCGTCTCGCAAACCACTCCGGCGACATTCCGGTTCTCCAGGCAAAGGAGCGAGCCCGCTTCGAGCACCTGATATTCACCGGTCGTGTTGGCTGAGATAAGGAGGGTGTTCTCAACGATTGCCTCCACATGGCCCAGAAGCACAATTTTCATCTCGGGCGTGATGGTGATTTCTGGGATCGGGGGCGCTTCTTCATCAATTTCGTTTGCGGTTCTGAGATGGGCACCTGATTTACCCTTTCCGTCTCCCTCGTCGTCGGAGCCCAGTTCCGCCTGCATCAGGATCCGCGCTTGTTCTTCGGGGCTCAGAATTGGGTAGTCTTCGTCATCATCGTCGCTGTCATCAGAGGAATCGGTGGAAGAGTCATCGGAAGAGGATTCGTAGGGAGAGGAATCAATTTCCCACTCAGGGTGCTCATCGTCCTGTTCGTCCTGAGCATCTTCTGCGCCATCCGTGCCAGATGCGTCCACAGGTCCGCTTACACCTTCGATGCCGGCCGCGTTCCCTTCTGACTGTTGGGTCTCCTGTTTCTCGTTGGGATCCACCTCCATAGCGTCTGTGCCTCCCACGGCCGGCTCTTCCTTGGTCTCCGCCATCTTCTCAGGCTCACCCAACGCAGTCGCATGCTGGCTGACGGGAGCAGTACCCTTGTGCTCACCAGCCAAGGTTGTGGTGCTCTGTGATTCAATCTCCTCTGGCTGAAGATCTTTGAGACTGTCATTGACCAGGTTCAATCCTGGAATCAGTGGGTGGACATTTGAAGCGACGTCTGACTCGTTAGCCTGGTTTTGAACCGCATCGACCTGGTCCTTGGCAGCACCATTGTCTGCTGGCGTCCCTACAGCCAAAGGGGTATTGTAAAAATCGCTCCCATCGTCTGCGGGCGTCAAGGCAATGGGTGGCGTGTCGATCGTGCAGGGTCTTTTGGACGGGGGGCCTTCAATGGGGACTTCTGAGGAGCCCAGCGATTGAGCAGGGGGTTGGTTATCAGTCATATTGAAAGCTCCAAGGTCTCACGACAGGCGGTTTCCCAGGGGCAAGCGAGAGGGTGATCTGGACGAGGACTGAATCTGCGCCGGGAACTTTTTTTCTGCCAGCGGCGGGTTGCCGTGGCGCCGCCTTATCGATAAGCCGCGCTGCTCGCTTCCTTCCGCCTCGTCGGCCGCCGTCGCGAGTCTCTTTCCGAACTGCGCATCCCCACGCCCTCAGCAAAGTGGGAGAGAAACGGGATTCCGTCGGGAAATCATTCCTTGTGACCGAAATGGCACCCGCCCGCAGGAAAGGGGGGGCCTCGACTGGCCCCCCGGGGCCAGCGCCTACTCCACACACCAAGCAACGGTATGAATTCTCCAACTGGCCTCTTCCATTCACAGCTGCTCATGGTCATGCTACTCAAGGCCGCCGCCACCACCCTTCTACCTGCCACTCAACATAACGCTCTATCTCTGTGTCATTGCCAATGGCATTGCGGCACTCTATGCCCCAATTCAGGATTGCGATGAAGTCTTCAACTTCTGGGAGCCGACCCATTATCTCGGCCATGGATACGGGCTCCAAACCTGGGAGTACTCCCCGGTCTACTCCATTCGAAGCTGGCTGTATGTCTCTACGCATGCGGTGGTCGGTAAAATTGGATCGCTCGCTTTCAGCAGCAAGTCTTCCGAGTTCTACATGATTCGACTCTTCCTCGCGATGGTGTGTGCTGCTTGCGAAACCCGACTATACTCGGCCATCTGTCGCACCCTGAGCCCCCGTATTGGCCTCCTCTTCCTCATGATCGTTGCGTTCAGTCCCGGCATGTTCCATGCCTCGGCAGCCTTCCTTCCGTCCAGTTTCACCATGTACATGTCGATGTTGGGTTTGACGGCGTTTCTGGACTGGCGAGGGGGTCAGAAAACAGCGCAAGGGATCATGTGGTTCGGGCTCGGTGCGATTGTCGGCTGGCCGTTTGCTGGAGCTCTAGTGATCCCTCTTCTACTTGAGGAGGTGCTCATTGGGTTCTTTTCGTCCAACATCCGAGGAGTGTTCCTCAGCGTCCTGAATGGTGCTATTAGATGCCTCATGATCCTGGTATGCTTTCCCCAAGGTTTCAAGCGTCTGTTTTATGCTAATCCATTTAGGCTATGGAGGTAGCTATCGATTATGCTTTCCTGCGCAGACTTGTTGTTGTACCGTGGAACATCGTTGCGTACAACATCTTTGGCGGAGAGGGTAGAGGTCCCGAAATCTTCGGGACTGAGCCATGGACATTCTATATCCGGAACTTGGTTCTCAACTTCAACATTTGGTTTGCTTTCGCCATGGCCGCTGCGCCTCTGTTGGCTCTCCAGGCTCTTTTCCGGCCCCGTGCGACCAGCGTGCAGACCTTGTTGAGAACTGTGACTCTCATCACTCCGTTCTATATGTGGTTTGCCATTTTCACCGCTCAGCCCCATAAGGAGGAACGGTTCATGTACCCAGCATATCCGTTCCTTGCCCTGAATGCGGCCATCTCCTTCCATATGGTTCTGTCCTTTATCGGCTCCAGCAACCCGCAGGATCTGGTCGGACGCGTGTCCCCCAAAATCAAACTTGCCGTGGTGATGTCGGTGGTCCTTGTGGCCCTCAATGCTGGCCTGCTTCGAATTGCCGGCATGATCACCGCATACAATGCTCCACTGAAGGTATTCGAGCCACTGGAGCAGCCGGGGGTAGCTCAGCCAGGTGGCTCGGTGTGTTTTGGCAAGGAATGGTATCGGTTCCCATCGTCGTTCTTTCTCCCCAACGACATGCGGGCCAAATTTGTCCGCAGCGAATTCCAAGGACTGCTTCCGGGTGAGTTTCCCGAGGCTGCCGGCTTCTCGGCTCTCTTTGAGGGGACGTCGCAAGTCCCAACGGGTATGAACGATCGCAATGAGGAAGATCCCGGCAAATACGTAAGCTCCATCCCCTTCCTATCTCTCTCACAAGCTTATCTTCCGGGCAGGTCGACCTTTCGCAATGCTCCTTCCTGGTGGACTCGGAATTCCCGAGCCGGGAGGCAACCGAACTGGAGCCGGCATACCTCCACGAAGACGCGCAGTGGGAGAAGCTGGCATGTCATAGCTTCTTGGATGTGGAGCAGACGGGTCTTCTGGGCCGGCTGATCTGGACACCGGATTTGCCGGTGGTCCCAGAGCCTCTGCGGCGGAAATGGGGCGAGTACTGTCTCCTCCGGCGACGCTGAGGAGAAGGGGAGGGGTGGAGCGTAGGTTGACGCTACTGTAAATAGATTTCTCCCCCGGTTGCCCTGGTTTGTATTGCAGATGCGAGGCTGCAGCCCACGAGCGATTGGCCCGGGAGTCTTCTTGGTTAGCGGTGTGCTGATGGCCTTGCCGGATTGGGGAAAGAGATCCCCGGGCGACCAGTTGATCGTCTTTCTTATCGGCCATCGGCTCTCGCATCCGATTAACGCTTCGGGCAACTTCCATGGCCTGGTGCATATCTGCATGGCTTGCGATGGTCTTCCATAGTCTCCTTCGTATATATCTCCAAGCTCTGGTCCCTACTCCATCGCCGCCATGGTGGTACGGCCTTCTGTTCTGCTCCCTAGAATCCCCATCCCGGCGGCATCATGCTTCTTACACCCTTCCATGGCGGCCAGGCCCACCTCTACAACCTCGCCCTTATCGGCGCGATAACCAGCATTGGCGTCTGGATCATCACTCGGGTTTTCCAATGGTGGACGACCTCCACGCCCGGTGTCTCCAGGCAATCAACCCCAGACCTGGAGAAGAAGTCGGCCACCAGGAAACCGGGAGGTGCGCGACGTATCACAGCCCAGTCCGAGACACCACTGACCATCCCCATCTTGTAGAATGGATTCCCTCGGACTTCAAGCGACCCCCAGCGTCGCCCTATCCCAACTGGGACGTTCACACGACGAAGCCCATCCCTTATCGACCGTTTAGATACGGGCCGTGAGTGCTCCCAACCCGCCTCTATAACCACCGATCTCACAACCTGCAGCAAGTACTTTGTCACAATGGGCCTCCGAAGCATGAAATGGGACGAATGGATCGGTAGGTCCCTCTTCACTCACCACCGTCACTCCACCACCCTGACAGCCCCAATCCCTGCAGAACTCGACAACCACTATCTCCGCTATCACGCCGACAAGGCCCGTCGCATCCAAGAACGAGGCGACAAATGCTGCAGGACAGCCCCCGAAGCCATGGACGCCGCCATCGAGCTCCTGGAAGAGCTGTAAGTCCCCCTCCCCCTTGCCCTCACCACCTCCACCACTAATGCAGCACAGCACAACCTACCTCCCCGAACGCTACCCCAGCATGTTCCTCAAAACCCCCACCGGAATAACCAACCTCATCACCCACGAAACCTTCAACATCACCCAGCGCCCCCTCCCCGAAGACCCCATGACGATCTGCGCACGCCTAGTGCAAGACGACCTGGCCCTCATGGTCGAAAAACCCGACGGCGAATACTACCTTCTCGCCGGCGCCGTCCTCCTCGCCGGTTTCTGGCGCCTCGAAGACAAATACCAAATGCGCCTCTCCGATATCCACACCTCAGGCTCCGTCCCGCAATACAAAGAGAAGCTCGAAAAGGGAATGATGAATTTCTTCCGTCGCCTGAAACCCGAAGACCCGGTACTTCGAAACAACTATTTCATTCAAGTCGATGATAATCTCGCCTGGTCGCATAGTATCGGTTCCGAGGACGCGGATGACGTGTCGTGGAGTACGGCGGAGAAGAACAAAGCCATTACTCACCATTATTTCAGATCGGAGAGACAGTCGTTACGGAGGTTGCCGAGGACAGGCGCGGTGGTGTTTACGATTCGGACGTATTTCGAACCCGTCACGGCCATTGCGGAGGAGGAGTATGTTCCGGGACGGTTGGCGTCGGCGGTGAGGAGTTGGGGGGATGATGTGAGTAGGTATAAGGGGAAGGAGAAGTATGAGGAGGTCCTGTTGGAGTTTCTGGATCGGAAGCATGAGGAGCAGGTAGCGAGGGGGTTGGATGTGGAGGGGGAGGAGGAGGTGAGGAAGTATCCGTTGTGAAGGAGGGATTATGGGCGATTGGGTTCTAGCGATTTATGTGGTATGATATCAGACTTCATGTGAGCGCAGTGCAGAGATGTGGTCTATTGTTTCAGTAGAGTATATATATATAGTGCGGTGGCCATCCACCACGCATACAACTAACATACATGTATGGTAGGTATCGTATCCATAACGCCAACACCTAATCAACCAACCCGCTCCAACCATGTAGATGTATAGACATGCCCCACCCAACCATAATCTAGTAGAACAAAATTAAACATTAACATCATACTCCTCCGCCTTCCGACCCCTGCTGCGTCTCGCATACGTCCACTCTCGCTCCTGTCGCCACGAACACTCTTCCTTGAACTCGCAGATCCGACACTTCCACGCCTCCATGACCTCCACACCGCGGGGATCGCGCTCACCCCGCCACCAGTGCATCTGGTCGGTAATGTAGGAGGTCATGGAAGTGGGGTCGAAGAGGAATGACCGATTGCCCAGGACGCGGGGTTGGATTTCGGCTGTTGGCTTGGAGGATATGTACCGGGCTGTAAGAAGTGGAGAGAGGATCGTCGGGTACTGTTCTAGCATGCGGGGCTGGGATTCAGAAGGGATGGAGGGCGCCACAGAGAGGGAGTCAGGGGACGGGAGGAAGGTGAGACGGAGTTGCTCTTTCATTAGGCCCCAGAGGGAGGTGAGGGTGTTGTGGGTGAGGAGGATGCTGGTGGAGTCTTGGCTGGCGGAGGAGGGGGCACGAGATACAGATGAGGACCGGGAGAAGGGCAGGGATTGACGGCGCTCGATGGCGTCTTGTGGAGTCGGGATGTAGTCGGGGTCGAATTCTTGCGATACCAGGGCGTCGAAGAATTGGTCGTTGAGGCCGCCAACTTCCGCAATGAAGGCGTCTGTGAAGGGCCGTTTGGCGTCGAGGTTGTACCGTGAGGCGAGAAGTTCAATAGTTACGTCGTCGCTGGTGGCGAGGCGGTTGAGCATGTGGTAGTAGAGTTGGAGTTGAAGTAGCGTAGGTCGGAATGAGGTGCTCTTCACCGTTGGGGCAGAGCCACTGCCTCGCGTCTTGACGTCGGTGAGGTAGATCCGGGGAATGTGAGGCACATTAGATTCCTGGCTACTACTGGCCATCGTGTCCGGGTCCTCTGTTGCCTTCGGCGCCTTGTCCTGTTCGTATACGTCCGACAAAAGCCTTCCACCTCCCGTCGCGGAGAGCAAGTAATCCGACAGCGACATCTGGTACTCGGGCAACATGGCCCTTGACGCCTCAATATCTGCATAGTACGTAGCCGCCGTCGCCTCCAACTCGGGATCCGGACACTCGTAGGAAAGCTGATCGATCACACCAGTGACCAGTTCTCCGTCCACCAAGCCCCAGACCTCTAGCTCGCGCGTGATCCCATATTCCCTCAGCATGCGTAGTCCCTGGATGATATTCCAAATGCGCAGCGCCAACGCATCCTCCTTGGTCGTGATCTCCACTGGGACAGTAGTATAAATCTCATCCTCAAGCGTCTTGTGAATCGTACTGCCCAACTTCATTGCGGGAGTCCTCCGCTTCCTTCCGAACTTCGTCAGCGTATACCAATACTGCAGCTCACACCACGCCGGCGAAATCAGATCCGTGACCGAGAAAGCCTTATGCGGGGGTCGTCGAAACCGTTCCACCGGCGACCTGGTATCCAACTCAGCATTCACATCGTTTATGCGTTCCTCATGACGAGCCGCCTGTCGTTCGCGTTCCTTTTCGCGCCCTTCAGTCGAATCTGGGTGCTCAACTAAACGCTTCGAGTTCAGTGTCAGCCTCAAGCCTGTCCAGCGCAACAAGGAAAAACACAGACGAGAGACGAAAACAAACAGGGGGAACTACCAGACGCGGTACGAATGTAGCCTGGAATCGGCGCTGGTCTCGCGCCACCACCCGGCCGATTCGATTGAATCTGCCATGCAGGCTTCTCTCGCCCCAGTACCCGAGGCACCCGGCTACTCGAGGGATCCGCATACTGGTCTTCGATGTCTTGGACGACGGCCGCGACAGACGGCGGAGGTGGTTGAGCGATTGCTGCTGGGGTTGCTGGTACTGTTACTGCAGGAATGGATGTGGCGTGGGGATCCGGGGCGACCTTGGCGAGGAGGTCGTCCAGCAGCGCCTCTTCTTCGGGGGAGAAGTCGGATCCGTAGTCGGTGCTGCTGTCGCTGTCGTGGAACCCGCCCGGGATTAAAGGAGTTGCTGAAGAAGGGCAGGACATGCCTGCAATGCGAGCGAGAGAATCATGTCGTGGGCGTTGATTCATTGGAGAAAGCAACGAAGGGCGAGTCGCGCAACGGCCAAAGTTCGGGTCGGACGCTCGGATCCCCACGTCATCATCCATCAATCAGCCCATTCATTCATTGCAGATGCCAGTCGGCTCTTTCTTTTATTCTCTTCTTATTCTTGATGTTACTTCTTATTCAGACATCTCCCGGTATTGGTGCTACCGATGTCTAATCAAGTCTATGTTCTGCGCGTTCTAACCAGTGCTAATCTATGACCCAGCAAATCTATATCAAACCAGTCCACCACACGTCTCGGAGATATCACATCCAACAAACGAAAGAGGGAAAAACCAAAAGAGCGTCAGAGGAATCCCCCTATGCATTCATAGCCACCGCACCCACGCCCACCTCCACCGATGCCAACTTCTCCGCCTCAACCTCACGCGCCGCCTTTTGATTCAACCAACTCAGATACGTCTGCCACCCAACGGCAATGACACCCGAGAAGATGCTCCGGAACTGCGGCGCCACATACATGAAGCTGAAGGCCGTGACCGCAGGCCATAGCTTAACACTATTCGAGATACTAGTCGGCAACGCGACCTTCAACCGCTCGAACGTCTCCTCGAGCGACTTGCCCGTCATCAACGACTGCAGACCGAAGAAATAGGTATTAAAAACGGGGGTGAAGACGGCCTGCTGCACGCAGACCTTGGTGAGGATGGAAAGAAACTTGGAGGAGTAGTTGAAGTGGTTGTGCAGGAACATGAACCTTGATTTCCAGAAGTCAGCCACCCACATCCACACTCTCACATTCTCAAGACGGCTCCGCGGCAAGAACATACCATTTATACGTTGGAATCGCGCTCCCAACCCCCACCGTCAGATGTCGCAACGTTCTCCATGGATCATACCCTCCCCCTCCTCCTACAACCGCCTGCTTCTCCCCCTCATCACCCTGTCCCTCCGAGGACGAAGGAACATTATCCGGCGGAAACAACAACTGCGCCCCCAAATCACCACACAGATACACAATGATCGTGCTGACCACTTGTGTGGTATATGGTCGTCTGTTCTGCACGCGCGAATACGCTCCCGCCACTCTTCCCACCGGACCAGCCTGGATTCTCTGGATGAGTGTTCGCGATCCCGGTGCAGCGACCGGCCCGGGCACCGTGGCAGCCGGCTGCGGGTTGTGTTTCTCAGGGACGGGCTCGGATCTGGGTGTTGATGATGTGAGGTGTCGTCGAGGGCGTATTGTTCGCGGCGACCGCAACGGTATTCGTCGGACGAGGAGAGTGTGAGTATTCATGATGAGTTTGCGCTCTGACTCGGTATAGATCTCGTAGGATGAAGTGTCTGTCCACAGACGATATATTTGGCGCAGAAAAGGAGAAAACGAGAGATCGTAGAGAAGAAAAGTTGCGGGGGTTAGCTGGTTGGGAATTCGTCCTGCTGACGACGGGGGGTTATCGATGGCGGAATCAACGGGCGCAACCAAGTGATGGACGGGCTCTTACATCAAACCAACTAGGTACGCAGCAGCCACGTCTTCCTGAGGTAGTTAGGTCGATAGGTACCCAGCCAGCGAAAGGCACAAGAAAAGATAGAACGTATCCGAAATGATTTCAGGCGGAAGAGCAAACGACAAACCAATGTTATGCCTTGCCTCCTCCTCCTCCCTCCTGGCTCGTAAAAAAAGTTCCGAAGTTTATCAGCATCGGCACCGCATAAGCCCGCGGTAACCGAGGTCCCTATCTCCGATCGGTCGGAGATGATGACTTGCGGGTCGCTGCCCCGATTGATCCGGCAGGCAGCCTTACAGGGACAGGTTACAACGTCGCTACAACAGAGACTTCAGACACAGACACATCACATTGCAGATTATTTTATTTCATTATATTGTTAAGTTCACTTGGGGAGGGTCTATCGTTTCGAGATGTATGAAAACAAAAACACCGCCATCTATCATGCGAATGCAAGCTAAAGTTAAAGAAGAAAAAAAAAGGAATCAAAGGGTATATCACCATGCAAGTCGTCTAACAATCACATCGGTTTTTTTTGCTTTCTTGCCATCATTCACATCTCGTGTTGACACGGATCGTGTCCATATCGATGAGTTGGGGGAGTTGGAAGCGGAGTAATAAGTACTAAAGATTATTCACAGGGTCGGTAGTGTATAGGTATCACAGGATGGATGTCCTTTCGTGGGCTAAGTCGGGTCCCGTCTCCGGGGAGAGGTGACTTATTGCTTGAAGGATTCGCGAGTGTTCACCCGGTCGATGTCATACGGGTTGCCCTCGTACAGCGACTGCTTGGCCGAACGAATCGAGGTCTTGGTGTTGGTCCGGTGCACGGCGGGCAGCTGTTCAGTGCTCGAGTCGGAGTCACCAGCGTCGACCTCAGCGGCCGGGGCTTCGGTACGGTCGAACTTCTCTTCCACCTGGACTTCCTCCTGGGGCTGGGGCTGCTTCGCAAACTGCGCAAGCATGTTGCGCATGAAGGCGTCGGACTCGGCGGCGTACTTGCAACGGGATCGGATCGCCGCGCCGTACTTGTAGAACAGGAACGGGAACGGGACACAGGCGAGCGCCAAGAACGCCGGAATGCAGGTGGCCCAGTGGATACCAAGGTTCTCATACATGTAGGTGGTGAAGAGAGGGAACACGGCACCGAAGACGGACCGCATCACCGAGTTGGCCGCCAGGACGGACGCGGCAAAGATGGTGTAAGTGTCGATCAGGTAAGACAGGTTGCTCAGGAAGACCAGGACCAGACCGAAGCCGAAGGGAGCACCGGCGGCGACACTGGCCATCCAATGGATCGAAGGAGCGTCGGTCCATGCGAACCAGAAGAGACCGATCGGAACAGCAAAGGATGCCACCATGCATGGGGGCAGACGGGCCTCCGGGGGCGCGAACCCACCGTGTCTCTCCTGCGTCCTGATATAGCGCTTGTTGTCGAAGATGTTGTAGGCGACGGCGGCCATCATGCCAACCATGATACCCAAGAAGGGAAGACTGCCAACACCCTGGTTCCAGCCACGGTACTCCTCAAAGACAATCGGGTAGGCGTCGAACAACATGTACAGGGTGCCGTAGACGATGGCCATGTACAGGGACAAGAGGAAGACAATGGGTTCCTTGAACAACAACAGCCACGGGCGCGACAGTGCAACTTTGAAGGCTTGCTTGAGGGTCGTCTTGCCTTGGTCGATGTCAAGCTTGCTCTGGTACACCTTACCAGAGAGCTTGCTCAATCTCTCGGCACGGCGACGAAGAAGGACTGGCGCATATGTTTCGGGGACGGTGAGCGAACCGATGATCCAGACGACTCCGGAAAAGGCACCCAGGAAGCCCATCACCCATCTCCATCCAGCGTTCATACCCAGGAAGCCGCCAATGATCGGACCCAAGACGGGACCTGTGTTGCTACTGTTAGCTGCAAGTGCTAGGGCTACAGTGCGGGGATCAAAACCTACCAAGGAATGGGGCAGCAGCGAACAGACTTGTGGCAATACCACGTTGCTTGGCAGCAAACATATCGGCAATGACACCACCTGCATTTGTCATGGGAGAGGACCCAAAAGAGCCAGCAAAGAAACGAAGGATAATGAGAGTCGCGGTGTTTTGCGAACCGGCACTGCCTGCGCTGAAAGCCGTGAGGGCCAGGTAAGTGATGCAGAAGATGATCTGTCGGCCAAACATTTCACTGAAAGGAGCCCAGAGCAAGGGACCTGTGAGTGTTAGCCATATGCTTGGAGGTCCAAAGTCACCGCGGGGGGGAAGACATACCAACTGCGAAACCAAGGACGAAGAGGGAGACACCCAGGGTTGCAACTTCAGTGCCAATCTCGAATTGTTCTTCAATCTCAAAAACACCACCAGTGTATCCGGAAGAGACCAGGGCAACGGCCAGGGTTGCGATGGCCATGACCATGGTAAACGACCATTTCTTCGCCGCACTGAACTGCATCGGATTACGAGGGTCCTCGGGAAGCCATGTCACCACAAAGGGATCCTCTTCCGTGCCCGAGCCAGGGTAGGGGTAGTCGATAATTTCCTGGGTGACAACGCCCTGGTCGGTGATCAAACGCCAGAATGGGATCTTGCGACTTGCAGGTGCCTCGATCGTCGAGGGCACACCCTTATCGCTCGCCATGGGGGAGGAGAGTAGTTTGTTCGCGATATGCGGGGGGATCAGAACGAGTGACGGTGAAATGGTTGTGTTGTTTGTGGGTCAGTCGAGCCGAGGTCGAGTGTCAAGAGTGCCAGTGGATGGGAATCGAATGTCCCAGGAGAGGCCGGATTGGGTAGGATCCTGGGTCTGGATATGGGGGTATATGAGGGTATGAGATGGTCTCCAAAGGCGAGAGACGTCAAAATAGATCAACGAAGCTGATCACAACCCTAAAACAAGGTTACGAAAGTCTACTCCGTAGGGATGATCAAGGATGGACCCCCCGGTTATATATACAGATCGAACGGGCCCACGAAATTTCTGTTCCTTTCTCCCCATCGAGTGCCAAGCGGCGTCACTACGACTAATCGTTTGGATTTAGCCTCGGGATCAACACCGGTTTCAGTCAGAGCGACGGAGGGGAGCTGCGCAAAACGCCCCCGACCCAAGGGAGCACCGCCCACCCGAGTCGAAAAGGGGGGCCGCGGCCGATGTCTGCGCATTACGCCAGACTTATGCAACGCATTAGCTGGAGTGGAGGCAATGTTGAGGGCCTCAAGATTGATCGGGCTCGGCCGAGGTGGACCGAACCAGCCCAGGAGGCTCAGGATCCATGGGCGAATCCGCGCGCCTCGTGGCAGGATGGAGTCATCCAGGACAATTTCTTCCGCAATTTCGTTCCTGATTAGTCTAGGTTTGACGGTGGGGCATCTCCGTTGGGTAGGAACTATCGGTCGAGCTATCTATCTGTCGATGAGAGTTACCGAGGTCCAGATAGAAGGCCTATCTGGACGGCGCCTTCTAGACTCTGCGACGGACCAGAGGTTTGACGAGCCAAGGCGCGACTATTGTGGATAGATAGGTAGGTAGGTAGCCACGAGCTCATTCATGATATTATTCATCGCAGGGGGAAAGATAGGGCACCCGGCAAGACTCGAGAAGAAGTTGAGCTGCAGCACGCCGATCTGTCGAGAAGTGGCTGTTGGTCTTCAGTCTTCACCAGCTGCATTCAGCATGGTCGCATACCGACCTGGTTGTGGTTAGCGTCTGCGCGACGGCAGGTGATCCACGGTCGGCTAGCCCGATCCGGCCTAGGGTGACGATTTCTGCCCGTTCCAGAAGGCGGGCAGGCGGAGGGGTTCCGACGGCATAACGCCGGCGCGATCATAACCCGGGCTGACTGACGCCTGTGCAGCAGTGGCTTGCACAGAGGAGTGAACGCTTTAAGATATGGGATCCGCCGCTAATAGGCACTGTCCATGGATTCGTCAGAATCAGGGCAGCTCTCATCATGCGGTACGCTCATTGGGGCGACATATCCGACGTTGTCTGATCCAAGGATCATTCGTGGATCATTGGGTTGTTTGTTTGTGACAGGCTAAGCGCCAGCTAGTAATCTGGTCAATCCCCCATGGCCATGAGCTAGTCGCTAATGTCCCGGAGACTGGATTCATATCTACCTAGCAACCTGGCCTGGACTGCTGGCATTGGTCGCGATTGTTTCAGACGTGCAGTCCCCATTCTGCGGGGAATACTATCCCCAACTCAGATTGAGAGTACCCCAATGACTCTTTTGCAAGAATTATTATCACGGCCGATGCCAAATCTGCATTGCGTCGATTATGGATTATCCATCAATCCAGCTGGCAGATGCATTGATGCAGAGGCCGTGGTCCGTCGGCCATCCCGTCGACCCACCACCCTTAAGGTTTTCGCTGTGCTTTTGAGAGGCTGATGAATATTGACTCAGATAGCACGAGTCATCGGAGAGATTACTAATCTCCAACATCAAAGGGCAATAGAAGCCGATGAAGAACAGGTGATCGTAGCATGAATGTCATACGTTGCACCCATGTATTCGCGCCATCGCACAAGACATCGCTTCAGCAAGTGAGACGACGAATCTGCAGCAGGAAGTAGCTGTTCTGACTTCTGAGATCGATTGCACTGACCGATATTTGATCCTTCACACTCGTGCGATGGAATACGAGTCAGACACGCAACGATCCCGGATCCATTTCACATCGGACCACGATAGGCTCCGATCGCGCCCGCCATCCGGGGAGTTTTCAAGGGTGTGATATATCCAATGTCGGGTACACGCGCCTAGGCTCCCATCAAGGAAGTTGCCTCGAACATCCTCATTGCTTCTTCAGGCAGTCGAATGGCCACCGCGGTCTGTGCTTCGAGTGCGGATCCGAATCAGTACTCTGTATCGCGTGCCGGGATATCTATTCGTCTCCCAAGATGTTCTAGCCCTACGAGTCGAATCAACAGCTCTCTGACTTTCCATTATCATAACCCGTACAGTCAAAACTCGAATTCTCGATCTTACTGTATCACAATCATCCTGGTGGTCGACTGACCGCATCGTTTCTCTCGGCTAGCAGGTTTCTCAGTGGCTAGCGGTAGAACATCTTAGGTGCCGCGATATCATTACTGCCCTCAAGCCATCAGATAACTGCAGACCCCACTTGCTCTGCACTATTTGAAAGTTTAGATACCTGCCTAGATGAATTCGCGCTGTTCGTATCCGCGCAGTTCGTAATTGCGACACGGGTTAGTGCACCTCGTGCATTTGACTAGTCCAAATAATTCGCGTTACCGCAACTTTGATAGCAACTCGCCAGCATTGGGCATGTCTGGGAAGGATAGACTGGCCTTGGATTGGCTCGTAGGAATTATGAACTCCGCTGCACTGTCCCTCTAGGAATATAAGTCCTAATCACTGTGCTCACTGTGCTCTTGAGACCATATCAGCCTGAAGTCAAAAATCTGACAGACCGGGGAATAGAATTCCACTACTAAAGCTAATAATCAGGATTTGCACTCAGCACATCACTCATAAAAGCCTTATTTACGCGGAAAAGATCACTCGGTGCCAATGGTAGCGTGAGACTTATCTCTCGCAACCCTTGATGCTATGTTATCGTTGAACTAGTCAGGCGCTCGTTTCTTGAGCCAGATCAGCATGGACTTCCATCGACCATCGGTCCTGAAACGAAACGACACAGGTGATTGCGATATCCTACACAATCTGCTGATCGACATCTTTCGATGACACCTTGAGAGAAAAGGTCATATCAGCAACATCCTCCTTCGAGATCAGTGATATCAGAACTGCACCGTAAACATCAAGACATCACCATGCCTTATATCCCTTCGGTTTGACCATCAACAAGCACTATTACCATCCACAGCCTCTGCGGTGTAATACAGAGCTTCCATATCACAGTCCATATCCGACTCAAGATAAACCCGATCACCGGAATTATACCAATGAGCGAGGAAACAACATCGAGCACTCGGCTATACTGACAGCGGGAATAAAACAAGGCGGACGAGATAATAACAAACCTCAAACATGTCCTTTGGCAGTCGGTTCTGGAAAGTCCAGGATGCATTTAATCAATATCCATGAGAAAATCCCTTCCTTCACCTGATCTCACGAGGGTGGGAGGTGGGGGGGAGGTGAACGCACAGGTCCAGAATAGAAATAGGGAAAGATACCAATCCAATACACACCACTTAGCTCATCGGATCGTATCACCTGATGACGGAGCTCACTCTGTCAAATTACCTACTTTTCCGTGGGGTCTGTTTCCGTGGGACCCATTCCTAGTCGAGGTATGGTTGATATTTCATGTTTTTAATCTTCCTGCTTGTTTACAATCTTAAGACTGAGATTACAAGTAGAGACGCTGAAAATAACTATGAATCTCATAAGGGAAGGATATCCGTTGAGCTGCAACGTTATCAGTTTAAGACGCATGTCCCTACCAACATAAATCTGAACTTCGGCTTGAAGAGATAGTTCTAAGCATTCACAGAGCAAAGAGGATCTCATCAGTTAAGAGAAATATCATGAGTAGTGTCATCAAAATTCTTGAGTACATTTCATTCCAATTTCATAGATCAAGTCGCCAATTATACTCTTCCTCGAGCAGTCTAGCTACAACCGGATGATATCTTCTCTATTCATACTTGATCCCGGATATTCAACAATCATTAGTTAGTAGCCTCAAGTCCTTGGGATCGAGACTATGTGCTCGAAATTCGGATAGTCTAGAAGGGTTGATCGATGCCAGACCTGTTGGGTTCAGATGGAGAAAGTTGTACGGGTTCTCATTCCGTTGTGATGTAAGACTTACTGGGTGTTATCAGGGGAGACTATAGGGTTGAGAGGGATAATGCCGAGTCCAATCGAAGGGTGTTCAAATTACTGGTTCTTCGTGGACTTAATCTATGACTCGTAGTTACTACTATATATAATTCCGCTTCCACTTTGATTCTTGTCAGGTAAATAGTATGTAGGGACTCAAGTAATTGAAGGACAGGCAAAGAGCATACTCTGGCGATATATCACCCTTAATGTGCAGTCTCTTCTGTCTTCTGTGGCTGCTATATCATAGTCCATCTCCTCGATTCATCTCTAATTTCAAGGCCGCGGGTTCTCGCCAGACACGCGTCCCACTGGTTGTTCTTTTAGACAATGAAGGAAATCACGTAGTCTGCCGCTCCTAAATGCTGTATACCCTCTGAATATCTCACACCGCTTCCTTATATTCCGACCCATTTCGATCTTTCCTTTGCGCGAACGGGGACTGTAATGGCCGACGGATTGTAGAAGAGGGTAGGGCGCTTTCAGCGGGGCTCTGCAACTCGCGATAGATTCATTCCGATAAGCTATCTCAATGATTTAGATTTCTTACTAGCTGGAGATCCGTTGGATGACCACTGCGTGGTAGAGGGGCGTGATACGTGGGTTGAGTCTGCCGGTTGATAGTGCTTGATCGTAAGGCATGGGACCGGGGTATAGGTTGTCCTTGTCTGTAGGCGCAGTTAATATCGTGAAATCACAGCATCCTGTTCGTAGATCAGGGATAATGTTTTTTGGTTATGGAATGATAGGGAAGGTCCGTAAGGAGGTCAAGATGATCAATGATGATCATGTATGCGCTGGGGCGCAGGGGAGTTGGTGAGGGTCATGTGTAGGTCATGCTGTAGCGATAGCGGAAGCGATAGCGATAACAGCCCTCCGCCTGAGTCTTATCGCGATGACACCCCTTAAGAGAGTATCAAGACGCCTTCTCTTGAAGCTTTTTGGCTACCCTTCATCTATATAGGCGGTAAAGGAGGCTCCTAAACAAGAGGGTACCTAGAGTGTCATCATTCAACCCTAACCTTTCTTTCCCTTTAACTATCGATACCCATACGCTCCCCCCTGTGTTCCCTAAGATGGTGGTGTCACCTTATATGTACGCGCGACACAGATTGGGTGCATGATTGGAGCCCAACAAAATCTCTTCCCTGTTTCCTTGGTTGTACCGCCCCCGCTGTTCTTTCAATATTCATGGCTTTCACTGTAGAAGGCCTTCGGTCGTATCTGTTGAGAAGACTCGCGGGGTCGTAGTTAATCTTGGCCTTGATGGCACTGTCTATGGAGGAAATCCAATGAACTTAGAAACATCGATATGAATATTGGAAGACTCCATGCTCGTGGCTTCCAGCCAGTGTCCTTTGAAGGATGATTCCGAACTCACTGTGATGCAAAGTGGAGGATGTCATGAAACCAGGGAACAACAGCTGGACGAGGAAGAGAGGAGAGAGGACAGGCACCCATGCTTTCCATTAGGCAGCTGCGAATGGAGCCAACCCTTTTATCTTCCATTATCTACGCCGCCACGGAGTATCCCTACCCTACGCAGAAGTGAGATCTCGGTTGCAGTTGTATACTCCTCACCAAAATCTCGTAATTAAAACCAGATTGGAATGTGCACGCCAGGTTACCTTTCAAATCTGATTTACGAGGTGCTAGGCTAGATCAGTGGCCACCGGAGGTATCTATATTCGGCTTTACCCCTAAGTGGCGACTCCAGGCTGCGGTTTCCGAACCCAAGGCCACTCGCTATTCTTGCTGGACTCATCCAGAGTTACTCCGCAGTTTGTGATTCGCAACAGTAATCTCTTCTCAGGTATATGGAAACAGAGCGATTAAGCTACTATGAAACCTGCAACCCCATGATAAGGATGCACTGTAGAAAGTAACCGAGACAGTGCTAAAAGCTGATGCAGGCAGGTTGCATCTCCGACGTTACATCCTGAGTCCTTACGGTCGCAGATCATCTGGCAACCTTGATCGAAGTCTCGGATATCTAGTAGGTACATGGACTGAAGATCCATCCTTGCATGGCGTACACTGCAGGTCCTTCCAGTCGAGTCGATCGCGCCGATGCAGAATACAACCGAAGCAACCGCAGCAACACCAGGCTGCGACCGTGTCACTTCTACGCGTCTATGAGTACAACCTTGTTAGGAGGATCTCAAGCGGGGTGCGATTGTTTCATAGATACTGCATTTCGCGTCTATGCCATCCGGTGGCGCTTCCGAGGAAGTCACGTCGAGTAAAAGCTTTCTTAATGTACATATTCGGATGCATCCCCATGATCAATTCCACCCAGCCGCTGAATCGGCAGCTACTATTTGTTGCGCAGCAAGAAATAACGAAAACCCAGTGCCGAAACCCATTGAAATTCGCAAACCCATCATGTATCGCCAGTAGTCATGAAAAGAAAAAGAAACCCCATTATCGCCTTCCCATAAGAGCCAACCAGAAAAGGAATCGACTCATTAGAAATTAATCTAAGAGCGCTCACCACGGAGACGGCGGGCGAGCTGGATGTCCTTGCTCTGGATGGTGACACGCTTGGCGTGGATGGCGCACAGGTTGGTGTCCTCGAACAGGGAGACGAGGTAAGCCTCGACGGACTCCTGGAGAGCACCGATGGCGGAGGACTGGAAGCGGAGGTCCGACTTGAAGTCCTGAGCGATTTCACGGACGAGACGCTGGAAGGGCAGCTTGCGGATCAGGAGCTCAGTGCTCTTCTGGTAACGACGGATCTCACGAAGAGCGACGGTACCTAAGGCGGATTGTTAGTACGGATGTCTCGGGTGATGCTTTGCCACGTCAGATGTGATGGGGGCATACCGGGCTTGTAACGGTGAGGCTTCTTGACACCTCCGGTAGAGGGGGCGGCCTTGCGGGCGGCCTTGGAAGCGAGCTGCTTACGAGGGGCCTTGCCACCAGTGGACTTGCCTGTAAATGGGGGCGGTTAGTGATTATGTTCCAAGTGAGGTACGGATGTCGCGACCGTGATGCGATCCAACGACCATCCCCGAAGAGAAATGACAGCAAGGTAGCACTTACGGGCAGTCTGCTTGGTACGAGCCATTTTAGCAGATTAGGTTTGATGGATTTAGTTGTTTTGGAGATGGAAAGATGACGTTGAGGATGGAAAGGAGATGGAGGTGGATTGATAAGAGTGGACGGGATGAGGAGATGAAAGAAGGATGGAGGAGGCGGGTGGGGGGAGGTATTTGTAGTAAGCGAAAGGGTGGGTGGTGATCTGGGTTTGCCAGCAACGGAGGGGGGCCTTAGCGCGGCGTTCCTTTGATCGAAAAAACGCTCGGAAAGCAGCACACCATAAGCCGTGATTTCGGGGCTCACTTTTGGCTGGGAGAATCAAAGGGTTGCGCGGGACGGCCAAAGGCGGTCGAGCCTGCCTCGGAGCGCTAAGCGAGAGCCCCTAGTCCCCGCCAGCCAATAGGAGGCCAGGATCACGGATCTAGAAACTGCCCCTGCCTCACCTTGATCCCAACCTCAGGCCCGGAATGTGCCTCTATCAACCTGTCGCAGCGGCTCACAGCCATCAACAGGAATGCTTCTGACAACCTGCCGGCATTGATCTCTGTGGTTGGCTGCATTCCCGTGGGAATCAGCGACATACCAGCGGAATCATCCTTGCCCGGTCACGTTGCCGACAGATCAAGTCCGCCGGTCGGGATCCTGGCCGCTGATTGGTCGATCCGCGTTCTAGCGTGTGATTCCAACGCCCTCCCCGCGCAGCGCCTTTCGCTATACAAATATCTCCCGTCCCATGGATGCTGCTGTCTTCTTCTCTTTACATCCATCCTCTCAGCTTAACCTGCCCAATCAACTCCACCATCTCCTCCTCAACTTTAATTCAACTTTATATCCATAAACAACCGTCAAAATGACTGGCCGTAAGTCGATCTGACCTTTCCCATCTTGGATAGGATATCTATCCATCCATCATCGTCGACAGTGACTGACTTGACGCGTCTCAACAGGTGGAAAGGGTGGAAAGGGTCTCGGCAAGGGTGGCGCCAAGCGTCACCGCAAGATCTTGCGTGACAACATCCAGGGTATCACCAAGCCTGCTATCCGTCGTCTCGCTCGTCGTGGTGGTGTCAAGCGTATCTCTGCCATGATCTACGAGGAGACCCGTGGTGTCCTCAAGACCTTCCTTGAGGGTGTCATCCGTGATGCCGTCACCTACACTGAGCACGCCAAGCGCAAGACCGTCACCTCCCTCGACGTTGTCTACGCTCTCAAGAGACAGGGCCGTAAGTACCCCTCGGCGCGAACTTCTGTTTGGTTTGGCCACGCGTCTAACATTGGATTTCAGGTACCCTCTACGGTTTCGGTGGTTAAACGCATTTCTCTTTTCCTGCTTCTTTCTTTTAGCCATCCTGCGCGGTCGGCGCGTCAGTTGTCCTTCCGCAGCAGTGACGCGACGGGTTGCTTTTTCGGGTTGGTTCACGGTATGACTGGGACGTTGGGGTGTTCTTGATCTTTTCATTACAAGTATCATGGGTCTGGGTTTGCTTTATCGTACTTTACTTACTATTACGCGTCCACTACTGGTCTGCTAGTGTTCGTGGTTGAATTTCTGTATCATAGCGGCCTTTATGCTTCGGCTGGTGCCATAGGCTAAAGAGGATCGCGCGACCTTGGACGCGATCCGATATGAATACGAACGGTCGAAAGATGATCACAACTGTTCTGAAGATTTCTATTTTCTGTAGTCTGTAGCTTTCCTCTCTTTTGAGATATGTCGTGCGGGCGTGAGCGTGGTGTGGTAATAGCTCCCGTACGGAAACTAGTGTCAATCAGACCTGTACGTATTTCGAGTAGTGTCTGTAATCTGTAGGAATTCTTTCCTTGCTTATAGTTCTCCTGTGATCAATGAATTTGCTGCGGTAATCTCCGTTGACCTGTGTGTTCTGTGTTGATGTTCGTGATGTACGCGCTACGCGTCTCTCCGGCTCCGGTTCCACCGCACCAGTATAACTTTTGCGACCTTATCATTGATTTCGAGATATAACAGTAGTTTAGTAGTATAAATGTATCTACTTATGATATATATGTGAGTAGCTCTTGGAGTCATGAATAGATCGTTATGTTGATTGTATGTGTGGGTGGTCATGAATAGTACCCACCGGAAACCTATGTGCTCCCACCTTGCGGGTATGTATGCCCACGACACCAGATATATATATCCAACACATCGATTGATCTACTTCTGTACCCAAATCCGATTCGAAAGAATAGTATATAAGCTAGATCAACTGTATAACTGAACACTAGAACCAACAGAAGCCACAGCACACGAGATACACCCCTAAGAAGATCGAAAAGACGCTATTTTGCAGACTCGGTGACGTCGGTCGCATGATAGCAACAGAAGACCACCATAGGCGTTCCTCAGTAGATTCATACAACTATGAAGAATTGGAATAGCGATACAGCCCAAAGATCAAACATTATCTACCTAGTTCAAGCAAAATCACAACATCAAAACCAGCGAGTTCACAGAGCTGGCTATCTATCCAAGCGCACATCCAAGCGCACTAGTTGAACCCAGCTGCGGGTTGAGTTGAACCCCGGGAAGGGTGCAACCCGCAACCCGCTCACAACCCGCCCTGATACCCCCGGCCGACCGGGGGGTTCAACTCGATAGTAGTAGTAATGTCCCGATGACATCGACCAGAGCTGGTCGTTGATGCCGCATCCCACGGTGATTCAAATCGCATATACTTTCGAGACGGCTCTACCACACTATCTACAAACCTATATATACTACAAATACAGACCAATAGGGGCGCCATCGCTCGTGATCGCTCCCTGATTGCCAGAGGTAACCTGCAGATGCTGCTGCCCCAGGCCACCACCGCTTACCTGAACCACAGTCACGGGGCCAGGACGCGTCTGCAGGCATCACCACAACGCCTCGCCTGCTTGGATCCGATTCTACATTGCCCAAGATGAAATAGCTGCCGCGCGATACTCAACAGCCTACAGGAAACGACGTGGAATATGTCCGACGCTCACTATTAACGGAATCTAGATAAAGATCGTCCCTAAAGGCCAGGGATCACAAGCAAGCAGCTGCTGGATTGGACGTCCATGGACAACGGTCGCAGGCACGATACGGGACTACAAAGTTACCATGACTTGCTGCTTCCCTGTGTCTTCGATGGATCGGCCCGACTGAGTACACAGACTGGACGTGGAGCTGGACACTGCATTGCAAGGGCAGGGGACTGTGAGATATAATTAGCCATGAAAGAGCGGATTTGGCTCTGGTCATGAGAAGTCCTCAAACCATGTGAATGCATTATTGTTGCTCCCGTGGCTTGTACCAGGCTAAGGCTTAATTGCAAGCAGACCGCTGCTCAACGAGCAACGATTACATGCACGGCATAGGACTCACAGTGCCAACAAAGACCCATGTCGCTCTTTCAATGTCAATCCCAAGCACCTGGCACCGCCATGCATACAGTCAGAAACCCCTGATCTAACACATGCAAACTGCTCAGATGCATGCCTGTTCTACCACTCGCTTACCTGCTCCCGAAGACGATGAGATACCACATTATCTCTACAAAGATTAGGCCCCCACAAGCAAACACACTGTCCCGGACGTGCTAAGAACGGCCAACGACACATCCAGGAGCATCTACAGAATAACGGCTTGCCGAGTAGGATTGATAAGGCTGTTCAATCACCATAAACCTGACAAAAACCAGGAATGCCCCTCTGCCCCTGGAGAGGAGACAAGAGACTTGCCAGCTAACACGAGTCAACGCCCAGAAGGGACACGGCTTTATCATGCGCAAGATGACCACGCGAGACCAAACAAATATAACATCAGGGGTCCGGAAAAGGAACAATAGCACCCACCTTCTTATACATGATCGGGTTATCCAAGCGCCGCTCCCAAGCCACGTGTAAACTAATTGGGACAAACGGACAATTTTCCAGCTGTTTAAACTCGATCATGGAATAGGTTGGCTCAAGAAGATACATAGTACCAGAGTGTGAAACACGTGCTCCCCCGATCATGCGACAGAAATGATAGGCACTACGTCACTGATCCTCGTATCTCCGCGACCTGATGATGATGTTGGTACGAGCCGCAGTTAGCACCCATTCCAGGGCAGTCGGTTGCTAGTCCTACGAACGATAACCAGCATGCCTCTGGATCATGTTATCGAGCTCTGATTCAGGATTTCTTCCAATGCCAAGCCGTCCACGTTCATTTGACCGGTACGCAAGATTCCGTTCATCATGACGCAAGAAGGAAGCTCGATCTACTTTATTCATACTACATAGTATGTAAATGGGATGATTATTACTCACTAGGCTGTCATGATCAGCGCTACAGGGCCACGGGTCTAGCTCCATGATCCAATCGCATTACTGCGGTGTGCTTCTATGGAATATTCGGAATCTGTCCCATGTGGATAGGACCATAGATCCGTGCAAGCCAACAGAGGCACAGGGAAGGTTTATTTCCGTTTCATCGCCGTTATTGTAATACCAGTACATGTTTACCCAGCCACCCACGACCTCTTGAGCTAACCCCAATCGGCCGATTACTCGTGATATCAAACACCGCCACATCCTTTCGAGATGTCTCTTTGAACCAAACTCAGATCTCCATCGCAACCGAAGAGCCTACTCCATAACGGTCTGGCCAAATAAGCACCTCGGAAAGCCATTTGCAAAAATCTCGATGACCGAAATTGGACTTTCATTTCCCAGAGAAGTCAAAAGAGTATCGGTTACAATAAACATTCCTTCTGGTGTAGGGGATTTCCCAGCCGGTCGTCAAACAGTGATGCTCTAGTTCACGGTCGGTTGCACGCGTTGCTGCAAGTGTTTCCACCATGGCCGGGAGTAAAAGCGGAGGCGCACAAGCCTGCTCTGCTGTCTCTCCTCTTGGGTCATGCCAGCGACAACCCGTGCAGCGCTGGGATGACAAACCTGCATCCTGGGTCGCAGTAGTCTTCTAGAGTGGAAAGCAGGTAGTCCTCGAAAATGGCTTGCGAGTCCAGGGAGCGCATCAATGAGCCAATCCCCTGATCAAGAGGAACAGCGTTCTGTCTCATCGTGACTTTGGATCGTGCCGGTGCTTCTTGGTAGGCACATCCAAAGAGATGGTTGGATTGGCCACTGGCATCGATAAACCCTGCACAGAGGACAGGAAAAGGAAAAGTCGAGCTGAGTGGGTAAGGGACGTCGGCTAAAATTTCCATCTTTCCAGGACGGGGACCGGAACTCGCGGAATATCCCCTGGCCGCTAGCCAATGAATTGCTTGCACTGCCTGCTTGGTCTGTTCTTGACCAGTATCTGGCGTGTCGAGTCAGCCAGCCGTATCATGATGGTTGGACAATCCCGGCGGCCCGCCATATCCACAGGCTGTCAGATTCAGCTGCTGCCCAAGTGTCGAAGGGGCCTAGGCTGATAGAGCCAAAAGAGAAGATGATGGACCCTCCACAATACTAGTAAGGAGGCTGGCTGAGACGAGTCATGCTGATGGTCAGCGAAGAAATTCGGCACGAGGGTTCCGACATGTGAATCTTTCCATTGATATAAAAACCAAGCGCCGAGTTTACATTGCCCACCATCCGGCCAACCTCTCCATTTAATTCCCTCCAGTCGACCAGTCGAGACTCTCCAGTATCCACCATGGACAGCAAGTCATCTTACCTCTCTGACCCCCGCTGTCAATGTGACTTTGTGGTAGCCACTACTCAGGCCAGCATCAACTCTGGCCTTCTGGAGTATTTAGATGAAGGGACCCAACCGATCCAGTATCTGTGTTTTTTGGAAGATGACAAGGGCTACCCAACAGAGCAAATCAGCTTGGAAGAGTTGATGAAAAAAAGCAAGGGGGTCAATCCCTTTGACATCCCCCAAGGTGTCGACACAAATGACCCACGGCTGGATGCACTGGCCGATGCCGGCTTTGCTGTCGGCGTTCTGTTACAAATTGGCATGCCACTGGGCCATACACCCAAGACGCTGCCCCCGATCGTCACCCTAAACAGCGCTGACAATGTCACCTTCAACCTTTTCTGTCGACAGGTTAAGGTCGTCTCCATCAGGTACGCGCGCAGAGCCATCATCTGGAACGTCTTCCAGCAGCCCGAGGGTCCTGCCGGTCAGCCCTGGGCCATGAAAATGTCTGTCAACCTCACTGTGGCAGGCCTAGACAAGGAGCTCAACACCTCTTACTTCAACAGCCACCCGGAGGTCCGAGACCAGCTGCGGAAAGCGCTTGTCAATCTCTCTGGCACGGCCTTCAGCCTGCAGCAACTCTTCTATGACTTGGACAATGCCGTGCTGCAAACGGTCCCGGATTTCAGCACCGTGACTGATGCTGACGCCAAACATGTGCTGGAGACTTACTTCCGCAATATCTACATCAAGTCTGCCAAAGAGCACGGTTTGCCGCTAGTCGCTGTCACTGCGGTCACGCAGTCTGACGATGAGTCTACTTTGAAAATGACGGCGTTTGAGCGCATTGTGAATCCTGTGCCGGCCAATCCGGCCGCCACCACATTAGACCATCTTTGTGCAATTAACAACAACCCCGTACCGCGAATCTCTGGATTGGACTGGAATTGGGTGAAACCAGAGAACCTCGAAGAGAGCAGCGGAGTCATTGCCATCAACCGCAACAACTTGGCTGCCTTTGTTGCGGCCAATCTTGACATGACCCAGTATTGCTTTTCGCCAGACGTTCAATCAAGTGGGATATATCTCGAACCCCTTGTTGGCGGGAAAGTCCTGGCAACGGTGTCCGCGAGCGGGAGCCATGTGATTCATGGGGAACACAGAGGCTATGATGAGGGTTTCCAGGAGCTCACAAAGACATCATTAATGCAGCCCTGGCTTCCCCGCATTCTAACACAGGTCGAGAGCAATTATTCCCTCGATGTATACTTCGAAGAGCGAACTGTCCGGGTAGAGCAATCGTCTCGAATCAACGTTTCCTGTACCCAGGTCGTTAATAAGGATCTTGACCCCACGTATCGGATCAGTCTAAATTTGATTGATAAGACCCGGACCGACACGTACAGCATGTCAGTCAATCAGTATGGATCGTTGCAGCTAGTGAATATCAACGAGGACATCGTGGATCGGTCGGAAAGCCCGCCAGAGAAGAAAGTCAGCCGGGATATTACCGATCCCGGATCGTGGATCGCGGGCATTTGGGATGACATATTTTCATTGGGAACGACTCGTGGTATAGAAAGCGCGCTGAATACCATTGACCGCGCCGCTGCCGACCTACACGAGCTTGAAATCAGCCAGCTCCAGAGCTTTGTATTTCCGGGGGCCCGCGTCTTCACATATAAGGACCCCTTTTTCTCGGACCACCAGGATTTGGTCTGCAAGATCACCTATGTTGATCCCGTCAAGGTTAGCCCTGCCCAGCCGCAAGTTCCCCAGCAGCAGCCACCACTTCAGGAGGAGCAGCATTCGCCTGTGGCTGGAAATCCCCCTGTTTCTCCTCCTCTTCTGTCTGGCTCTGTCGGGAAGCTGACAGCCTCCACAGAATTGATGCAGAACTACGTGCAAGGCCAGATCATCTCACCCACCGGCAAGTTTGAGGCCCTACAGACCTTGGACGGTCACGCCCTCCTCTTTGCGGTTGACTCCTCGGGTGTCTTGAACGTATTTGAGGAGCAAAGCGGCACTTGCCATACCGGATGGCAAGTCCGTGATCTCTCAACCGCGGCTATACGCGCAGAGTTTCCCGGCCACAGTGCAACGGTCCGCACCTTTGATGTCGGCCAGAGCGCTGTGGATGGTAGTATCGGGCTGATGATGGCTGTGAGTCTGGATGGAACTGACCATCTGTTTATGTCGCTGGCCAATTCAAACGGGGACACATCGTGGACAGCCCATCCGACATGGACCATGGTGCCGTTTGATGCGATAAATGAGCTACCCCAGGCGACCACCATCACCGGTGCACTCTTTGCCGAGACTCGCGATCAGACGCAGTATTTAGTTGTTGATATCGACCGACCTCTGGGGAATAAGGGTGACCCGCACATTGCTCGCTATCACATCGACCCTACTCGAGTGAGCGGCCATTCCTGGGTCAAGCATGATGTTACGGTTGACATCGCGACGGCTGTATATCAGAGTGTCGTGGGCCGGGTGAGCGGGAAGCCGGTGGATGGAATCTATACTGTGGGCATCACAGGAGCAGGGAGTGCCCAGCTGGTATATGAACCAATTATCAACTACTATGGCCATGGCCCTGCCCCGCCGCGTCGGCTACGTCTGCCTGGAGGCGCAGTTCCCTCGGCCATGGCCACAGCTCGCAATTCCGACGGCTCGACTGACCTCTATGCCATTGGGGAGGACTCGACCTTGTACCGCTTCCCCAGTGACAAGCAGGAAGAGGGCCTAGAGCCAATGGTGATACTCACCAGCGACCTCCTGTCTGGGACGGACACGCTGCGGGTTATGGCCCATGATGAGGTGACAACTTTATGGGGGAGAAACCGGGGCAACCAGGTATATTATATAACCTGTCTTACCAGCCAAGTCAATTATCCGGGCTCTTGGAGCGCTCCCATGCCGATTCTTGATGCCATCGAGCGATTCTCGCCTTATATCAATCGAGTGGATGGCGGCAACACCATCTTCGCGGCTGGCAATGGAAGGCTTCAGAAGCTCATGCAGGGTCCAGCAGAGACGGGTGGAATATGGCAAGCCCAGGAGATTACACTAGCAGCTCCCCCAGAGCAAAGCGCCACCTCTTTCATGTCGTATACAACCTTCATCCATGTTACTCAGATGGATCAGCGGCTCTCGGCTCCATACGCACGGGTGGATATCTCCGCCGACTGTCGCATTCCTGTCTATATTAACGGCCTCTACTATGTCCTGTCTACCGTCCCTATCCGGATCACGACTGACGCCACTGGCTCTCTTACTGTCATTCAGGCAACTGGTGACAGTTTTAGCAGTGCGATATTGACCGTCGCCTTGGAAAACGCAAGCCTCGTGATCAATCCGGTCGATCAGATGTTTGCTAGATTAACTGCCCTCGATTCGGCCGAAAAGCTACGAAGCGCCCAGTTCCCCAGCCAGACTGTAGCTGGTGGCATTCTTGGGTCGCCAGAATTTACGGCCCTGGTGGATTCATCCACCCCCGATCGCGACGTGCAGGCCGTGGCACAGAACCTGGGTCTCCTTCGAAAAGCATACGACCGCAACGCTCGGGAGCCAAAGAAGGCATCGCCTTCAGCAGCTGCATTCACGATGCAACTCCGTGCCGCAAACCCCAAAGTCGTCAACTTTGGGCTCGTGGATGATATCAGCCGCGGTCTGGACGATCTTGCTCACGGAAGGCTTGACGATCTTGGGGATGACCTGAGAGACCTGGGTGATGACCTTGGCGCCCTCGCTGGCGACTTTGGAGAGTTTCTGGGATCGATCCCGGACGCCATCAGCTCTTCCTGGGGTGACGCCTGGGAGAATCTAAAGAATGCGGGGAAGAGTGTGGCAAGGCTCGTCTATGATACGGCCACGAACAGTCTACACATCCTCATGAAGATCGGCAAGCAGATTTACCATGTTGCTCTGGATACTTTGAATGCTTTTGTGGGTGCTGCGCAGTGGGCGGTCAAGCAGATCAATGCGGCCTGGGACAAGCTCAAGGCCTTCTTCCAAACCCTGATGAACTGGGGTGATGTCCGCCGGACGAAGGATGTGATGCACAACCTTATTCGGCTATGGTTGCACGACCAGGTTGATAAAATCCCTCGAGCGCGACAGGCTTTGGATAGCACTATCTCGGAGGTTGAAAAACAAGTCAACGACTGGGCTCGCGTTGGTGACTGGTCTCCCGGGCTTGGGGAGGAGGCGAGCCGATCCGCATCCGCCACCGGCTCTGATCCCTCCGAGAGCCTGACGCCCAGCGCGAAGCTGTTCTCTGACAAGTATCGCGACCATGCGCGTGAGCTACAGGTTTTGGGTGCCTCCCCAGCACTCGACCTGGTCGAGAATCTCTTCCTTGAACTGCTGACGGCCGTCTCAAATGAAGGCCAGGTGCTGGGCGCCGTGTTCAGCCAACTGCAAGATCTGACCAAGCAGTTCCACTCCTTGTCCGTAGTGGAGATTCTACAAAAGTTAGCAGCCATCCTCGTGGACGGCACTCTGTCTAGCGTGCAGGTTGTCGTCGATGCCCTCCTGAATGTGCTGGCGGAGCTGGCCCAGTCGGCCCTTGACGTGCTGGATACCAAACTCCACATTCCCATCATCTCGGACATCCTCAAGATGATTGGGGTGCCTGAAATCTCTTTCCTCGACCTGTTCACCTGGATCGGTGCGGTCGCTGTCACGGTAGTCTACAAGGCCACGGAAGGCGACTATCCATTCGCGGCGGGCGACAACGAGGTGCACACCCTTACGTCTGCCACGAGCTGGGACGACGTGGCGAGTCTGACCCCTCAATCCCAGCGCTCGACCTCATTCGCAGTGTCCTCATCATCCTTGACCTCCTTCGCCGCCACCCCCAAATCCCAAGGTCCGGTTCTCATGTCATCCTCAACGCAAAAAGCAGTCTTCATGAGCTGCCACCTGTTCAGCGGGATTATTTACCTCGTCGGCAATTTTGTGACGGGTCTAGAAGCCGAAGATCAAACGGAGAGCATAGCGCTGACCGTCGGCGCGATCATGGTCGGGTTGTCGAGTGCCGCCGCCTCGGCGGCGGGCGACTTTCTTGTCCCAATGGACTCCGTCGACAGTCTGCCCTTCAACATCCTCTCCTACATCTCGAAAGGGAGCGCTATCGCTCTCAAGATTGTGTTCTCCGGTCCCGCGCAGACGGTCTTCACGAAAATCGGGGAGAAAGCTCCCGTCCTTCGCACCGGGAACCTCGTTGTCAAGGACCACCGTGGAACGGGGGCCTTTCTCGACGCCGTGCTATGTCTCCACGATATCGTCGTGACCATTTGGCACTTTTACGAGCTGAGTCGCAAGACCAATGATACGACGCGCTCCACCGCGTTTGCGGGTGAAGTCGCCAATCTGGCGTCGTACGCCTCGCGGATCAGCTATGCGTTGGCGGTCAACGATGAGGAGCAGGATACGCGCCTGGCATTCATTATCATCATGGGTGCTGCAAATGATGCTTATGGGGCGTGGAAGCTGGCTGAGGTTGCGACGGGGGCGTCGGTCTTTTGACCACTTGGCCGGGTAGACTAGATGATTGTATGAATATCTGAATATTACCGCAGAACAGGGAAGTTGAGCTACCAGGTATCTCTCCACGTCTTCGCATTAGAATGCGATTGGTGCGATAGGGTTGTATCCTAATCTCACAGGTCACTTATCAATCCTGGATATCTGATTCGTCCGCACTTGGTGCATCCTTTTAGGAAACCGTCTTCTCGAGATTAGGACCGTAGATCTCTGTCATCTGCCGAAGAGAGTCAAAGCTTGATGACGCGCAGCAGGATTGCCCTGGCTCAAAAATGGCCAATGACCACCTCATTCGCCTTCTGGGAGTATCTCACTCCGACACTATTCTACTCCACGTATCCTTCCTACCCCCACAGAGTTACCTATCTGAGATCTTGAGCATCATGGATTGTAGCGAAAAATAGACACAGCCCGCAGCCATCGACGCTTCGCGTGAGGTAGACAGGCGCAGGAGTTAGTTACGATGAGGGAGAGATTTACGAATTGAAGGTATCAAACGGGCGACCGGTCGAGGAATTGCATGGCATTGATTGGTTTTGATCTCCCTCCAGAAAGGCTTCTCCAGTCTCACCATTCTTTCGATGACGGTGATACTTATGGCAACCTGGGAGGCGCTCTCCAGGTAGGGTGGAACATCCTCATTGAGACACGCAACAAGGACTCACGAACTCTTTTGAAAGCACGATGGCCGCAGGGCTGGTTAGCGGGGGGCCGGTCTCGCTCGTCTATGGTTTCCTCTGTTGGGTGCATCTGGGCCTATGGACTGACCATGGTGGACTGATCGATCCATAGTAGCCATGATCGGAGCCCTCGCGACAGCAGCTTCTTTGAGCGAACTGGCCTCAATGTAAGATATAGCCACCGCCACTCGAGCGGATACCCAGCTAAATAACCGGGAGGTACCCGACTGCGGGAGGTCAGTACCACTTTACGGCGAAGCTTTGCTCCTACCTGCAATCGTGGCGATCCCAATTGGCCCATGACCTACTAGCTAGAACGTAGCAGCTGGAAAGTAGACCGATGGACCATGCCACCCCATTGCTTGACCAGCCAGAATTGTTCACAAAGCTCGTAAAGACGAACTTGGCCGAATGCTTGGTGGGAGAGCAAGCCCACAGAACTGCCGTAATCGCGATGAATGCGCAGATATGGACAAGCAGAGATACACCCTCCACCACGGACAGCAGGCGACGGCCCCAGATATTTATAGCAGTGCTGAGGCCGACCAGAGCCCAGTAGACAAGAGTACTCTGCCATCGCTTCATCTCGTATGTTTCGTGGTTGAGGACGACCAGGCCCTGGATCATAGTGGCCGCGAGGAAAGGGAGCGCTGGCTGCAAAGGAGATTCAGCCAAATGTACCTTGCAACCGATGAATCCGTCAGTAGCTGATCCCTGGAAGGCCTCTGGGGAGGAATAGATGCTCACCTATCCACCCGATCGCCCAACTGAGAGGGTTCTGAAACTTCTCCGAGCCCGAGCTGATACCAATTCCTAGGATGTAACGGAGCTATTCATCAATCCCGGGCTATCGGTATCTCACTGGATTCGACACCACCCGATCGATCCTGGCCACGAGCACTGCCCTCGTCCTGCTCGGTCTGGTCAATATTGGATCCACCACGGCGTTCAACGCCATCCTCTCCCTTGCGGTTCTGGGGTTACAGGTGTTCCTATCTGGTTCCGATTCCGCTCATCCTCTGGCGTCGACTTGCTAAGCGACCGACGGCGCTCCACTACGGCCCATGGCGCCTGGGTGGCTTTGGCGTCCCGATCAACATGGTCTCGGTGTTGTATCTCGGTTACACGAGTGTTTTCATGGTCTTTCCTCCGTACCAACCGGTGACAGCGACGAATATGAACTATGCGTCGCTGATTTTCGGGACGGTGTTGATATTGAGTGCAATCTATTGGGTCTGGAGAGGGAGAAAGGACTATACGGGTCAAACATTCGAGGATTAGACGTATAGTGTGCTTCCCTGGGATACAATCCAACGTTGTTGTTGTTGTTGTTGTTGTTGTTGTAACTACCTCCACCCGCGTGCAAGATGGCCTCTTATCTGCTGCTTATCTTCCCCTCAACCCCGAGCGAGATAAGCATGAGACAGCTGGGCAATCGTATAAAGAGGACGGGCTGTTGTCAATCTTCTCATTGCCGAGGATTTAGCTGCTCCAGGCGCGGAATTGAGCCGAAACCCGACCCAGTCGATACTGATGCTGTAGAAAGTGTTTTAGTGCTGGAGAGGGTGGCTCGGAGAAGGGTGGGGGGGGGAAGAGAGGGGCGTGTACCCGTATTCGAATCGCTCACCAGGCTGTTGTAGAAGAGGCTGGCTGAGGATCTCGTGGTATGAGCCGGTGAATTCGTCCAAGCCGCATGCGCCGTATGACTCGAGGAGTTTCTTGTTGGAGAATGAATAGCCAAAGCCGGCTGTTACGAGGACGAGTTGGTCTGGTGGGGGTGAGAAGGGATAGGAGAGACGTACCGGTATGAGTCAATAGCATTCGGATCGTGATGCCTCGTTCTTTGGGGACCAAGGTGCCGTCATCCTGAAGGACTTGCACGGCTTCCAGTTCCTGTGTCCTGTCAGTTGACACTCGCCAGCCACCTGGCTTGCTGTAGATCACCGGGGACAACTTCTCCACTAGCTCAACATCATCCAGCCTGAGCACCCCCTTTTCCACCAACTGCATACAGGCAATGGCCGTGACCAGCTTGGTGCCACTCGTCAGCCAGAAGACGCTGTCCAGCTCCATCGGCTCCGGACGGCCGAAGCCCAGCTTGCCAGAGGCGTGCTCTGCCAAACGAAGAGTACCGGTGAGTACGCATTAGACCCCGCCGGGGAACATCTGCGGCAGTATTGATAGACCGTGAGGCTATGACAGGCTTGCTGATATTCACCGCGGCAAAGGCGATGCCGGGGATCCCATCGGGTGCTGCTGTCACCGCGTCAATCTGGGCTTTTAATCGAGGGACTGCGGTGGGCTAGAGCGTCGCCATAGTTATCAAAATAGCGTGTGTTGCTTGCTGAAGGAAGCTAACTGGTAAAGATGTGGTCGGTCCAGTTCCTCTATGGGAGGGGCATCCTATATAGGCCTGGAGCACAACTCCAGCCCGGTTGAGAGGGATTGATCGAAAGCCATTGACCGCGTGATATGCACGTCTGCCTGATCTACCCAAGTCAAGTTCCACCGTCTTGAGATCCCCCAGCAGGGGGAGGGGAGAGAAGATGCAGGGCACGACCAGGCGGGGTAGAGGCAGGTTGAGTCAGCAACCCTACAGTGGTAGACAAGGAGATTATCAGGTCCCAGCGATGTTGAAGTGGAAGAGCATGGACGATTTCAATGCTGCTGCTACCAGCGACATCGCGCAGGTGGTGGTTGGTGATGTCAAGCATTTGACGTCTGCAGAGCCGATCTTATTGAAGGGTAGCCTGGTGGCTAGCTCTGAGGTTGGGGAAAATATGGAATAAGGGTTGCTTTACTGAGTTGGGCTTATTGAGATAGTAAATGTTATAGGTGTGTATGCACGGTGGTAGACCAAATCACCTCTATCTCTTCTGTATCGACGATCATTCTATTCTAGATTTGACTGCCCAAGCAGATCCCCATATGTCTCTCGACTATCCATGCATCATACCTGCCAGTGGGCATCAAATTGCATTTTCTTTTCAAACAGAATTGTTATATGCCCACAGACCAGAGACTACACTGTTGAGACTGAATTCAGCCATTGCCTCTGTTGGCACATCTTGTACCTTCTACACCGTAGCCAAATGGGATCTATCTCTTTGGTCTACATGGTAGCTGACTCTGACCGTTGATTCTACTATTGAAGCTAACCTTTCATTCTACATGTCCTAGTTCAACACGAACATCAAACTACAGCCATTGATATCCCAGACGATTAACGAGACTACCCTGAGTGACTTGGCTACTATACAATGTAAACTATCTAACCTGACCAACCCTCCGCGTTGAATCTACCAGAACCTAGCGAGTGTCACACAGGATTCGACGAAGACCCTATATGAAGATATCTCTGCAAGATAATAATCTATTACTACAATCGGGAAACCAGCCCTAAATAGCATCATCTTACGTACGACTACTACGAACACCTCAATTACATATCTCTCGAACCTAAAGCTAGTACTATTTATTTCTACGCAGTGAACCAAGACCCAAATCTAACCTAGTCCTCCTCCAAGATTCAAATATCTTTGCTACGATGAAAAAAAAAAGATACCTGCTATCCAAAAATCACACCCTTTACCCCAATAAATCATAGACAAGTAAAGTATAGGTAATACACACAATCATACCAACTCCACTCCCTCTCTCATTCGCCCATCTAACCCCATCCTAGTACTAGTACACGAACTTTGTATCTCGTACATCATGACATCGTACTTTTTCAATCTACTCTCCCAATCTGACAAAAGATACCCTACCCTACCCACATCAGCTGAAGACAAGGGGGGAAAAAAAAGGGGATCCACAGTGGATACTCTCAATGAGGGGAAAGTGGGTAACTCTACCCTACCTATGATCCTATCTAGTAGGTATCTACTCCGTACCCTACCTACCTACCTACCTACCTACCTACTAGGTATCTATCTTACATCCTGGCCTCTTACCTACCTACTACCTCCCAGTTCTACTAGGTACCTACCGTAAGCTAAGCTAAGCTAAGCTAAGTTAAGCTAATCTACCCCTACTGACTCCGTAGTTCCGTACACCCTAACCCCAGCTAATCTTACACATAGTGACCCCTCCCTAAATCCCCTTCTCAACCCAAATATATTAATTGAGTGGGTTTGAACCCACCAATTACACACCCCCCTCCCTAAACCATTATCTGTCGGATGTGCATTTACGATACCGGGAAGGGGTATTTCTTGTTCTGGTAGTGGCACCGCCACAGATCGGAAACATCAAGATTTGTCGAATCAGAATAAAAGGATGGAAGGGGATGGATGATGTAGGTATGTGTATGAAATGGATGAAGGTATGTATGTATGTATGGATGGATGTATGTATGGATGTATGTAAGAAGTAAGTAACTAAGTATGCAGCGATATAGACAGGGGTACATATGTATGATGTCAGAGAATTCTTCCGATGTCTGGGATGAGCATTATAGCATCATAGATCATAGGATCGGGATCGGGATCAGGATCAGGATCAGAATCAGGATCAGAATCAATCAGCATGGCTCATCACGGAATCTTCACGGTATAGGTGCCTAGCGGTTCTCATTATTGGGAGCGAGATGGCAGCCTGAGATCAATAGAGGGAAGAATCCCTGCCCAATGGCACCGAGGCCCGACGACAGGTGCAAGCTTAGAGCACCTAGGGTTCATAGCTCCCAGACTATCTCCCATAGCTCCCACCCAGCCACCTATTCAGGTTTCAAAAGTGATCAATGCAGTGATTATTCTTTCAATCGGTGTATGTATACATTTTCCATACTGTACAAGCCCATCCTTCTGTAGACAATCTGCGCGCCGAATCCACACCAGACCCATGCCAAACCCAATGCAAGTCGCAAACATCTCATAACGTAACCATCATACAAGGTAAAATATAGTACAAGCGTAACCACAATTCGTAACAGCTGGCTGGAAAACAAAACCGAACAAACCGCCCGCGGCAAATGGGGGGCGCCCCTTTCATATACACGGATTCTTTTGATGCAACCAGATTCCACAAACATCCAATGAGAAATCCCATAATTTAAACAACACCGGCGACAAAAGAGAAATCTAGGACCCACGGCATGCATGAACAAAGAAAGAGAATCACAAAGAAGGCCTGCTCGGGGAGGGGGGGGGGGATGAAAGAAACACGATACGTCATCGGACCGATGATTCGCAAAAATGCGGCACGTCAGTCCCAAAGGAAACACTGATGATGTCATGGCTGCTGCATCGGGCTGCACGGCCTGAGGCATAGGTTCCCGAAAGGGAAGGTTGGATCGCCGATCCGGGCCCGTTAGCGAGTCTTTGCCTCTTCGGGACTAGCGCATGACGTCGGAGGCTTTGGCTCGTCATCTTGACTCACCAAGCCCTTCCGGTGGTGGAACGGCCGCCCACAGAAGGATCTCCGCCCTTCCTCCGTCCCCATACGTCGTGCTGGGCCCGCATGCTGTCACGACGGGGAAACTGAAGGATTCTGAATGGAGCTGAATGGAGCTTAATGGAGCTGATAGCCAGTGGTGCCCACCATCGAGAGAGGGGGCTGGTCCACCAGAGCTTCACTCCCGACCTCTCCGCCGTTGCTTGCCGGGCCAATCGACCTCGGGATGCACCACGCGCATGTGCCGGGTGAGCGCATCATTGCGTGAGAATGTCTTCTCCTCCGTGCACAGATGACACCGCACCTTCTGCTTGCGGGCATTGTGGATCGTGTCCTCGTGCCGCGTAAGATCGTAGGGCCGGGAGAACACAGAGTTGCAGGGCTTGCCCGTAGACGGGTTGATACGCTCACACTTGTGCGGCCCCGCCTGTGAGTTGCGGGCGGAGGTATCCCGACTCACCAGGTGACCTCCCGGGGTCGTCTGGCGATGTGCCTCGCGCTTGTGTTTCTGCAGCTTGGCCGGGGTTTCAAAGCGTAGCGTGCAGCCGTGGTACGTGCAGGTGTAGGTACCACTGTCTGCGGAAGTGTTTTCCGGTCGAGGGATCTCTTCCTTGATAGGCTGCGCCTGCATGGGCATCTTGGGCAGGGTTTGGGGGGACGTCATCTCGGTCGTAGGAAGCACGTCACTGCTTGTAGATTCGAACCGCGGGAGAGAGGCAGGGAATTCGGGGGTCTGGTGCAGCAAAGTGCTCTGCTGTTGGGCCTGACGGTGGCTCTGCTGCGGTTGAGCAAAGGAGAACTGCTGGGGGGCTGTCGGCGCCTGCGTAGCGTATTGAGGGGGAAACGACTCCATGGTTGTGAAGCTCTGAGCCGGCTGGAACGAGGAAGAACTCTCTCGTCGGAGTCCGCCAAGGGCATCTCCCAGATTGAAGTCGGGCTGTGATGAAGGGGGGAACAAGGGGAGGCCGGCATCATCGCCCTCGTTGAAGTCCAGCAATGCATCCTTGGGGGACATGGTTTTCGGCTCCCCCCCCTGGGGTGCCTGTCCCATGTTCACACCGGCTTGAGAAGTCGGGGCGCTAGTTGCCATCTGGGGCTGGAGAGTCGCGTGGTTGTACTCCGCGGCCAAGGGGGAGTTCTGCCGGAAGGGAGAACGATCCCGCTGCATGCTCACCATGGGAGACTGAGACCGTGCGGTCAAGTGGCCCTGGTTTGCAGCCTGGAGACGATCGGCGATCACATTCCGGAACGATGGTGCCAGAAGATTCTGCTGGTTCGTCGACTGCTGCTTGGGCACCTGTGGCGTTGACATCAAAGCCGGGTTGTAAAGCTCGTCTTGATAGATGTCAGAAATGGTTCGATTGAGCTTGGGAATGCCAATCGACATGTTACCGCTCGCGTTGTGGGTATTGTAGTCTGAAAGCGCATCGAGGCGTAAGTAATCATCCATCCACTTGTCTACGTCGGGAAACCGGTTCTCACCATTAACAATTGCCTTCGATGCGTCGTCGAGGTCTTCGAAGCCCGCCTGGGGAGTCACAGGCGAGTTGTGGCTCACGCTCGACACAGAAGGGGCCAATGAGTAGTCGCTGGACTGATGCTGGTGGTGGTGGTGGTGGTGATGTTGCTGCTTCTGTTGCTGTTCCAGAACAGCCCGTCTCATTGCAAGTTCTGCATCCGCCTGGCTGCCATCTTGGAACTGCACGGGCGTCTGCACAGGTGTGGGCAGAGGCTTCGACGGGCCGTTGTTCCTCTGGTAGGAGTTGCCTGCTGGCGCAGACCGGCTGGAAGACGGGCTGGCCGAGGCTTTCAATTGTGACTCCTGACCGAACTGGGGCACGCGGGAGAGATTGTTCTGGAGGCGAGCTGGGCCCAACAGCTGCAGATTGCCGTCCCAACCGTGGTTGTTTGCGACGGACTGTTGCGCCAACATCGGATTGCCGTTGAAGTAGTAAGGTTGGGGATATTGGGGCAAGAAGGTTTGAGAGGGCGGCGATGCGGAATGATGGATGTTAATCGAAGGGTTGTAGGAGGAAGAAGGTGTCATCGAAGGGGCCTCGAAGGAGTTACCGTCAAAGACGGCAGAGGAGTAATCTGCGGCAACTGCAGTTGTCGCAGGATAGTGGGAGATGGTAGAGGCGGGGGAGGAGGTAGGAGAAGAGGGCGCGGAAGAGGGCGGAGAAACGAACTGCAAATCCGGCTGATACTGGAATGGAGTTTGCAGTCGAGGTTGTTGTTGGCCGAAGAAGTGGAGCGCAGCCTCTTGGGAGTAGTCGAGAATCTGGTCGTCTTGTATGCAAACGGGGTCTTGGTAGTTGAGGAACGGAGCAGAAGTTGGTTCAGTGATCAAACCCTTACGTGCCGAAGGGTGCATGAACATAATGTGCTTGTCCGCGATTGGACGTCAAAGGGAGATGACGCCGACTGGAGAGCTGGGAAACTCGGTTTTGCCACCGGGGGTTGGCTCGAGAGTTATAATATAGGTGTTGGCACCGGCGGCCCCCACAAAAGTTCTTAAGGGGCCAAGCGTCTGGCTGTTGCAGATCGAGTCAATGAGAGCGAGACGGAATGGTCCGGAGTCAACGAGGCATGCAAGACAGTCGAAGAGTCTGGAAACGTCGAGCACACGGAAGCCCAATGAGAGCAGGGGATCGAGGACGAAGGCTCAGTCGGAGGACAATCCTTGGTAGCGGGAAAGACTAGAGTTCACGATTGTCTGGTTAGAGTCGATCTGATCCAATGATGCAACGACCAGGTCAGAGAGTGAAGGAGAAGAAAGGAAACGTAAGGATGCCGCAAGATTGGTACGGGCCAACTTACTGTAGATCGGAGGCCCACGGGACTGGGAAAGACCGAACACAAGCGGATGGGTGATGGGTGATGGGTGATGGATAGATGGATGGATGGATGGATGGAGGATGAGATGGGGAAGATCAGAGATTTAAAATGTCAAAGGTTTGGCGATGTGGAGGAGTAATCAATGGGATGATTTTAAATTGAATGATGGAGAGTGAAGTATAGATAGTATGGAAGCGACCTGGAGGGGGGGGGAAAGGCATCTCTTTTATGGGAATGACGTTGGTGTACATACAGTGACGGTCAGCCCGACGATCCTGACTCAAAAAATCCAACTAGCGCGGCCCTCGTCCTTCCGTCATACACAACAGTACCCATTACCCGTACGGCCGACACGTAACTTACTGCCTTACGAAGGCCCCACTCGATCTGCAGCTTCCGGGGACCTGGACACTGGTCGCTTCTCCTGCGTCCAAGCCACAGTCCATTCCCAATAATCTCTGCATCTCCGAGCTCTTCCAGGTTGTGGCTCCCACACCCCCCTTTCTCTTTTTTTTTTTTTTTTGGTTTTATTTTTTGATTTCTTTTTCTCCTTGAGATTTTCCTTTTTCAATTTTTTTTTGTTTTCCCTCCCACTCCCATCATGCATACCTGCACACGCTAGCCTCAGCTGTTTCGTCCGAGTGTGCAGGGGTGACTGGCCCGAGAATTTTCGGACTACCACTCACTCGTTGGCTTCCTCTGTCAAAGAAATTTCTCGCATTTTCTTTATGGTTCTTAATCCACTGCATTGGGGCACCACTACGGCGCAGCCGTGATAGGTGGCAGGACTTCTTCAGCTACGGTAGTCGACCGAGAAATAGATGAATATCTGATGAATTTTGAGTCGGTCCCATACCTAGACGCCTGATATAGTAAGGTCCCGAGATACTAGGTAGTTATCGTAGTACTAGTTGCACCCAACATCGGACGGGACTCCACTGGTGTCAGAGGCATTCGCTGTCGGGATCCGAGGCAGCCAATTAACCGCCAGGCAGGCGCGGCTGAGCCACAGAATGTTGCTTAAGTAAGTACAACCGACGGCAATGCAGCAGAAGACACAACCGATCTCGTGTGTCTTGCGATCGGGCCGCCATTAGGGAACACCCTTACAGATGACATGTACGATGAACAAGGGAGCGGGATTTGTTGTGCTCGTCAGGAAGAAGCATCGAAGTGAAGATCCTTCTTCTTCAGCATAGCCTGCCCTGGCTGGATGCGTCAGGGTCTAGTGCCGATCCTAGATTCAACGCGAACGGGCTCTCCACCAGCCACGGATGGCTGCGCCACATCGCTGCACTATTAGATGTGGCTAGTGCATGTCTCATGGAGGAGCCGAGCATTAGTAACATTAGTAACGCATCACTCACCAGCAGACGGTACCCGCCGGCCACGGACTCGACGGACATGCCCGGATATCTGTCACAAGCTGGTTCTGGGGCACACTACTGCATTCCAGCCAGCATGTCAGCGTGATTGATAATATGGTCTGTCATGTTGAATGCTTCCAGGCCTCGGTGGGATGGTCGAGACAGTCGGTGCCGGAAAAAGGTCGGGAATACGCCGGCGCCAAGACGTAAACCCCGGCCTCGGAATTTGTGAGCGCCGACCTGCGGTTTTCGACTCTGACCACTGACAGGGTAGCTGGGCCAAACTGCCTTAGCGTCCCCAGGAATCTGCGCTAGCGGCCTGATTTTCACGGCATCTTTGATCCGAGCATTTCGGCCGATTTGCTGCGGTGGAGGGCCTGCAATGATGTTGCTTGTGCAGCAAGGCACCTCATAACACGCGTGATGGGATCAGCTGACGCTTCAGCATGGCATGACAGATCATGTTTCGAGCGTTCCACGGTACTTGGTGCGAACCGAGCAGCACATGTCCTATATCGGAGGGAGTCATATCCATGGTCCATCGTAGCATCTGGCCGCCTTTGGAGTTGAGTCATGATGGCTTAGACAACAGTTAGTCACTGCAATCTGCATGGTTAGGGGTCGTACGATTACGAACACGCATTGGTTGTGCCAGATGCTCGAATCATTGCACTAGATCTCCCCACAGGTGTAGAACAAGTGAGGTGATTAGGGTGGTGTGACTGGTTGGCTGTTCCTCCCCTTGGTCACCGATCTCGATTCATTACCATCTTCACATGCAAGTCGGAAGCCCCTTCGGATCCTGACACGTTTCTTCTGGCCCTGAAATTTTTTTTTTTCATCAGAGTTGCCCGCGCGTGGCTGCCTCTGACATGCGCAACATAGGGGGGGGGGGAACAGGGCGTTGGCCCGGTCCACATGGGGTTAACCACCGTTGCGGCTTGTTACTGTGATTGGGGATAGTTAAATGCAACTACATCTTGGATGCAAGCCACGAGACTCCACTGTTACTCCATGAGTGTAAGCTATGGTCATGGAGCCCTGTCAAGAACCCCAGAGACCCAGTTGCAGGCCCACCATAGGTCTATGGGACAGCTGAAACTGGTGGCAAGTCTCGAGTCTAGGTAACACTCGACTCTATCTCCCACCCAGCCAGCTGGAAACTCTACATTCAGCCGTGGTAAGAATTTAGCAGCCTACGAGAGACGTCCATCACCGATGTCGTCCGTCAGCAGGATGGCCTAGCAGGGAAGACTCTGCCTCCACTCATTGGACTTGGAAGTCGCTTTGCCCCAGTTGTCCCGGGCGTTGAGATCCAATGCGATGGACCCCGGCGGGTCTACAGACGGGTATCTGGAGTCCTGGACCCCCCCCGGGGAAAGGGAGTCCCCGATCGGCCGTGGAGGGGAGCTCCATGATTTGACAGATGTCAAGAGCCCCAATTTTTGGAGCGTCGAGCGAGAGGTTAATGAGCGGACACGAGAGTTTCACCTCGTAATGCAGGACATCACCACTTGGTCTGTTGAAACAAGCGTCCACGATACTGCCGAAGCATCCAGCCGAACAGCAAAAGCAAAAAGTCAATGTCGACAGCCACCATGTGCTACGAATCCGATCGGACCAATCCTTCGCCAGGAACGGGCCAGACAAATGCATTATGAGGTCTTCCCAGGGTGGTGAAAAAATTTTCATTGGCGGGGGGGGGGTTGCCCAGTCAGCACTCTAATCGACTTCGCACGGGCGACGATCGCAGGCTAGCACGTACCAGCGACCCGGTCAACAGTCCTCCAGACTCCCTGCCTGCCACATGCTAATGGAGTGGACTAGTGCCAGACTAATGCATGGAAGGGTGAGAAAATTCTTCCCTCGGCCTTCCATGATCCCTTCGCTGCCCACCCCCTGCAGCGGTCAGGGATAGGGCAGACGCGGTGATTGGGCATTCTACCCGCACAGCCACACCCCCCCGGGGTTGCCAGTTCATCGAGGCCGATCTCCGCGGCAAGGACGACGACGAGTGGGGCCCGGCAGCTCCCCATTCGCTACGGAGCCCCCGATTAGGCGTAACTTGCTCACGTACTCCGGGCGTATGCCGTACCGGTGGTAACGTCCGTCCGTTTGATACGTCAAGGCTGCAAGTCGCAACCAAAACGGTTTAGGCGGAGACATAGACTTCTTCGACGCCTTCTTCTAGAATCCTTCTAAATTTGGGCCGTGCAAAGCCGAGTGCAGGGAAAAACCTTGCACTCTTGCAGTTGCCAGTTGGACAGTGAACTCGGAAGCGCGGCCCCGCTAGTTCCGCACTATTCTCTCTCCCCAGCCCTCCTCCTACCTAGATCGAACAAGAATCATCTTTGTTTGTTCTTTTTTTTTTCTTTTTTCGCAACCCTGTCTTCCGACAGCCGAGAGCAGGTTGGAGAGGCCAGTGCAACCGGTTTTCCGGACCCCAATCCACGAGTCACCATCCGTGGACATCTTGCATTAACTTCTCGGAGTATCTCAGTATCAGATGCCCGATCGCGCCTTCCTGGATCCCGACCCGGGCTTGACACGGCGACCGCGTGCATATGACGTGGGTGGATATTCCACCTTTATCCGTACAGAGGACGCTTCACCATTCCTACTAGTAGTATCCCCCGTCTCTCCAGTACTATCAATCACCCATCAGTCACGTACGTAGTCGTTGGGTCATCATCGGCCCGGCAGATCAGGACTTGTCTCGGGACCACGGCACCACCACCCTTGCCAGTTGCCAGTAAACTCCAGCCTGATGGACCTGATTGGGCTGTCCGGTGCAGAACTCAACCTGCACTAATTCGATCCTCCTTAGCGATGCATGTAGGTAGCCTGATAGGCCGTAGGGATTCCAAACCGAGGCGGAAGTATGTAAGTACCCAACCAATGCGCGTTCCATCGAAGGTTCTCGACCGCCCGACCGTTGAGTCTCGTGCCAGCTGGTGACCAATGTCTCACTCGGCTGTGTCAACTGACAGTCGTTAAATTTTCACCCCATTCAAACTAGACTAATCACTCGTACTCTAGCATTAATTATCATCTCGAGGGCTAGATCGCTATAGTCCATGCTCTATAGTTCAGGAATTAAAAATAGCTCTATTGGCACTGACTCTGACTCTGACAGCTACGGTCGGTCGGTCGGTCGGTCGGTCGGTGCGCACTCAGTCACTCACAACGACTCATCCTACCTACCCCGCCACATTTTCCTTTCAATCTACTTCTCATAAAAAATAATAATACGGAATAATTATTATCAAAATTAACTTTTCACCTACATCCTATATCTAGTATTACACATCAATAGACCGATAAGATATAGCATCCATCAATCGGAGATACGCGCACCAACCAAACCCCAATCCCTACCACCATCCCAAAATATACTAGTACTTAGTAGTATTCAGCTGTCAACTCCTACAACCACTACTTCCTACTTGATAACAACCACCACCACCACCACCACTACCTCAGCTCCAAAAAAAAAACACAAAACAAATAAATAATAATACTCAACACCCAAACCGACCATTCTAGACCCCCCCAAATCCCTCCCTCTTGCATACTTAGCACCGCGCACATGACCATCTATACTACCTACTAGTATGTACATGCCTGAAGTTTTCGCAATCGATCGGGTCCAGACTCCCGCCGGTCGCAAAGACCGGTCGGTCTAGACCACACTTTTTTTTTTACTTTCCCTCCCCTCCCCTCTATCCATCTTTAACCCCACTAATCTATGTGGGTTTTCTATTGATATCAAAATCCGCTTAAGCTGATGGAGGGGGAAATCTAGACCGGGAGGTTGTTTTTGATGTGGTCAGACTTAGAATGGGTATGCGTATGTATGTATGTATGTATGTATGTATGTATGTATGTATGTATTGGGTATTAGGTTGATGAATGAATCTAGGTGATATAAAATTGGATTGGGTGGGAATGGAATTGTGTACTAATTGTATGGGGAGGATTACGAATGCGATTTCCTCCCTAGTACTGGCTGGGATATGAGACATAGGAGAGAGCTGGAGAGGCGATGAGATGGATGGGTTGAGGGCGGTTGCGTGGTTGTGGTTGTAGTTGTGGTCGTGATTGCGTGGTTCTATTTATAGGTGGGCTCGGTACGTATGTACTTAGTGGTAGACGCGGAGAGAGTCGTAGATAGTGCCACTGTGCCAGAGTGGTGAGTTTGTGGGGTTGGGTAGGTTTCAACTAAGTATCGTATTGTCGTGTCATCGTATCATCGGTGGAGGTAGGTTAGGTTCGGTTACGTGGTGGGTGCACTGGTTGGGGCTAGGTTGAGACAGTCTACGGGACCAAAGTGAACTTAGGGATATACGAAAGTTGAAGTTGAAGGGGAAGAAATCTTGTATTATCCAATCCACTTTATCAAGTTAAACTGATAAACCACTCCAGTCTTCCGTTGAAGGCTAAACTGAGGCTAAACCGAGGCTAGAATGAATCTTCGAAAATTTAGGCAGAGTTAGGGTCCGGCAACCCGATCACGGCGTCCTGGATCAAGTCAGTCTCAGCGCCTCACATATTGGAGATCCTTTCCACTTACCCTGGCATCCTCGTAGAGAGGCGAGATACCGGTCCAGCGTTGGAACTACACAATCGGTTAGCTTGCACCCAGCCATTCAGTAGCCATAGAAGTAAACCTACCTGGTACCATCCTTGGCCAACCAAGACCTCCAGACCGGGGACCGTATGCCATCCCGCGTCGCTGGCCAGCTGCATCAACGTTGTCACAGATGGCTTGTAAGCCATCTCCACAAGCACCCGGGGCACCTTCTCGACCGACTTGACCAGGTCTGCGTCGGCCTCTTGGGCGCGCGCAAACATGTGGCACAGCGTCTCGCGCATGCCCGAATCGATCGGCTTGTCCGCTGGAATGGTGCCAATGGCCACCGTGGGAATCGTGTCCAGCGCCTCAATGGTGTCGACAATCCGGATGTTGTAGCTGCTGGGGAACGTCGAGATCATGCTCTCAAGCTTCGCCGGGGAACGCCCGACGATGTAGATCGGGGAGTAGCCCATGTTGTGCAGAGCGTAGATGGCGGCGCGAGCGGTGCCACCACCGCCCACCACAACGGCACTGGCCTCTCCGTTGCACCCGTACACACCCGAGTTGCGCAGTGACAGCGTCATGCCCTGCCAATCCGTGTTGTAGCCAACAAGGCGATTCGGCTGACCCTTGCCCCCAGAGACAGGCACGATGGTGTTCACGGCACCGATAATCTCCGCGTCGGGCGCGATCTCATCCAGCAGAGGCATGATGTCCAGCTTCAAAGGGATCGTGACCGAGGCACCGCCGAAGTCCGGCGACCGGATGAAGTCCTTGACATCCTCAGCCTGGGCAGTCTCCAAGCGGCTGTACTCGTGAGGAAGACCGGTCTGGGCAAACAGGGTGTTGTGGAGAGCGGGGGAGCGAGACTGAGAGATGGGAGTGCCAAAGATTGCGAACTTCTTGGCCCGGAGTTCTCCCATCAGGGACAGACCTCTGCGGATCTCAGCGGCAGACAGCTGGCCGGGAGCGGCCTTGAACGGCAGGCTAGGGTGAGACACGGGGGTCATGAAGCCATTCAGGATCCGGCTGAGCTGGCCATTGTCGCCCATGTTGATAGCAATCAAGGGCACATCATGAGCCTCTGCGGCCCAGTTCTTGAAGTTCCTCAAAGCGTTGTTGTCGTCAAGGCTTTTGGCAACACCAACCAGCTTGATCACGTCCCCGTACTCCAACGCACGGTTGTAGTACTTCGTCCACGACATGTTGCCCCAGGACAGCTCGCCCTTAGGGTCGTGGTGCGAAGCGATGATTCTAGAGTAGCCCTTGTTTTCCGTGACGGTGCGCAGCATCTCGTCGGGGAAGGCGATCTCGAGATCCACAAACTCCAGTCCAGACCGGAATGCAAGGCGGTAGAGCTCCATGGCCTCAGCATGAGCGTCGTCAGGGAAGCGACCGCCCTGACTCTGTGTGCGAATGGTGAAGATGACCGGGAGTGAGACGTAGCTGCGAAGGAAAGACACCTGCTCTGCCACATAGTCGACGGAAGGGATAACACCCTCCGTCGAGGGGTCTTCCAGGAGATCGACACGGAGTTCCACCGCATCAGAACCAACACATACTTTCTTCAAGATATCCCTAGCGCTTCGGAGGTTGGGCAAGGTTAGCGACACAAAGAAGGAATGCTCTTTGCGCTTGATGAGGTTAAGGCTGTCGACCTCTCCCGTCACAGTCCGAAGGAAACGCTTGAAGTCTTCAGAAGCCCGTGCAAGTCCGCCGGTGGCAGTCTGGCTATAGTACTGGATGTTGCTGCACTGCTGGAACCACGGTTTCCGGCGCAACCAGACGCCCATCATATCTTCGACGTAAGCCGGGCGGGTCTTGTCAATGGAGAGGAAGTCCATGACCTCCTTGATATCCCGCATGATCAGCAGAACATTGCCCTTAGTCTTGTGGTAATCAGTGAGCAGCTTTCTCGCCTCGGGGATCTCCACGATGCCGCCACCGCAAGCGAAGACATAACCGGTCGCGCGCTCTTTCAACGTACGCTGCAAAAGATTGAGCTCAGCATCCCGGAAGCCTTGCCATCCACGGTGCTTGATGATGTCCGGAATCGGCATGCCTTCGGAAGCCTCCAGCTCGGTGTCGAGGTCAAGGAATGGGCGGTTGAGAGTCTTCGCGACCCACCGTCCACTGGTGGTCTTTCCGGCACCACGCATGCCAATGATGAAAACGGACGCACCGGACTTCTCAGCTTGTGTGAGAGCGGTGACTTCATCCTCCTTCAGCTCCCTACCCTCAAGCTTCACGGCGAAGAGCTGCTTCAGACTGTCCCACCAACCGGGCCAGGTCTTGCCCACACATTCTCTCTCCAAGATCAAAGTCGACTGAGGGGTGACAAGGGAAAGAACGCTGAAGCTGAAGGCCACACGGTGGTCGTCATAGCAGTAGATGCCCCCAGCAGGCTGCCGGAGACTGGTGCGGTCGATGCCGTCGATTTCGAGGCCATCGTCGTGCTCACGGCAGATGACGCCAAACTTAGCGAGCTCATCCTTCATGGCCTTGATCCGGTTGCACTCCTTCACACGCTGGTTCGCGATTCCGTAGATGCGAGTCGTGTGGTTCGAGCCATCCCCGCGAGCGACAGCCGCGAGCACTGATGCCGTCAGGAAAGCATCAGTCATAGGCTCCATATCGACGTTGGGCAGAGGCCGCAACACACCGCCAGGAGCTCCGGTAACGGTGGTCGAGTTGTCTGTTTGCTCAACAGTGCAGCCCATGGGACGCAGAACATCAACTGCGAAGCGAGCATCACCCTGGAGAGACTTGGAGCCGATGTTGGGCACAGTGCAAGTGGTGCCTGTGATCGCGGCAATTGCCAGCGGGTACGTAGCCGAACTAGCATCGCTCTCCACAACATATTCGGCAGGGTTGACATAGCGACCCTGGGGGATGTGGTAGGTGTGCTCCTCAGTGGTGGACTTCTGCACATCGATACCGAAAGACCTCATCATGGCCGTGGTCATGTCAATGTACGGCTGGGAAATGGGCTTTCCGCCCACCAGCCTGAGGGTGACCGGCTCCTTGGCGTACGGAGCGCACATGAGCAATGAAGACACATACTGGGACGACACCTTGGCAGCGAGGTTGATCTGACCACCCGCGAAACCACCAGAGGCAGCAATCTTCAGAGGAAGACTGCCCTTCCTCTCCATGTACTCGATCGAAGCACCGTTGGCCGTGAGGGCGTCGACCAGGTCGCCGATCGGTCTCTGCTTCATGCGGTTGTTGCCCGTAAGAACATTCGAGTCCACGTTGGTGGCAGTGGCGAGGGTAGCGACAGTGGTGAGGAACCTCGAGGCGGTACCTGCGTTGCCCAGGTAGAGAGGGGTGGAGGTGGCCTGAAGATCGCCTCCCTTGCCGTTGACGACCAGCACCTCACCTTCCTCCTCCCAGGAGAAGGTGCAAGCGCCCAGACGTTCCAAAGCGTTCAGCATAACCTCGGTGTCGTCGGAGTGCAGCAGGTTCTTAATGCGGCAGGTTCCAGAACCCAAAGCGGCCAGAACCAAAGCCCGGTTCGAGATACTTTTGGAGCCCGGAGGCGTACAGACGACCTTCGAGGACGGCGCGACGCCCGGGTGCACCTCAATACTCGGGGCCAGAACGACGCTGATATCTTCGTTCGGGACGACGCTGGCGCGTGGTTCGTAGGTGCGTCCGATGGCTGAAAGCAGCACAATCTTCTTCTTGGGGCCATCGTTCTTCTTGTCCAGAGCCATGTTGAAGAGCAGCTGGTCAACGGAGCAGTGCTTCCCTGCGGTGAGCTTCCTGATCCGCGAATCCTTTAGGGTGGTCGGCAGGCCATAAGCGGAGAGGCACTTGACAATGCGCGCAACAGCAACGCCCTTCAAGATGCCGAGGTGGCGAGCCAGTTCGGCCTCTTTCACCATGCCAATGGCAACACATTCTCCGTGGAGAACCTGAGGGGTCAGAATAGCTTCAATGGCGTGTCCAATGGAGTGACCCCAATTCAGCAGGTTCCGGAGACCGCCCTCGCGCTCATCCGCAGAGACGACATAAGCCTTGTGCCGGGCTGATGCCAAGATCCGTGCCTTCAGGATGCTCTCAATTCCCTCGAAGCGGCGCTGGCCCGGTTGGACTACACGGCGGACGGCCGTCAGAATAGTCTCCGCGTTGTCCTCCAGAGCCGTGAACTCTTCCTCGCTGGAAATTGCGGCGGTCTTGATCACCTCCGCCATACCGTTGATGAACTCCCTGACAGGGAGCGTCTCCAGGAAATCCAGGTCAATGTAGATTCTCGATGGCTGCCAGATGGCCCCGATAAGGTTCTTGCCCAATGGCGTATCAATGGCGGTCTTTCCACCAATGGAAGAATCCACCATGGCGAGCAGTGTCGTAGGGACCTGCACGTACTTGACGCCGCGCATGTAGGTGGCCGCCACAAAACCGGTCAGATCTCCAATGACACCGCCGCCCAGGGCGATGATCACAGTATCGCGACCACATGGGGGGCTCTGACTCAACATCCAATCCTCAATGTCGGCCTTTGTCTGTCTGGACTTGGAGACTTCACCGGGGGCGACATGGTAGACTAGCAAGCGAGGCTTGGGGGAGATGGCGGCAGCGGCCTCTTCGAAAGCCTTTTGAAAGTTGGGGGTGTATAGAGAACCGATGTTGGTGTCGGTGATGAGGACGTAGGTCGTGGAGGACAGGCCGCTGATCAGGTCCTTGGCGACATAATTGCGCCAGAGTCCGAAATCAGCGACGATGCTCTCCCGACCCAGAATGCTGATCTTTGTGGGTTCGGTCATCGTTCGGAGGGCTCGCAACGGACGGAGACGTGGTCAACTTGGGGGATGATGCCTTGTCTCTATCTAATTCATGCTGTGGATTCAACTGGTAAGCACCTCGCGGGGAAGCCTCAATGCGGGTTTGATTGCGAGCAATGCACCGAGTGAGACACGCAGAGGGGAGATGCATACCTGAGGGAACGGGGAAAAGACCTGGTTTGACAGCGGGGTTCACTCCGCTTGGCCGGTGAAGACAGCAGCGAGAGAGCGTCGCGAGGACTGCAGGCTGCCCGGATTGGCGAACGGACGGACGGGTTCTGGCTGACTGGGGGCCAAAACCACTTGGGAATGACGAAGAAGTCAAGAAAGAGGGACGTCGATAGGGACTAGAAAGGCTCGAGAGGAAGAAGAAGAATGGAGGGGGGGAATTTTATTGGGTTGGCAGGCCGGCCAAGATCCACCGGGGTCGCAATTGAGTCGTTGACTCACTCGTTTTTTTCCGCCGTTCGTATTATTATTTCCACCTTTCCCGCTCCGATGTCGTCGCGCCCTGGAATTCATGGCTGGCTTGGGTCGTTTGTCAACTCCGCCCTCCACCGGAGTAACTCGTTCTGCCAAAACCCACCCAATCTGACGAGCAGATAATCCCTCGTGTTACCATCGAATCTACTAGGTAGTACAAGAACCTTTCGACCACGTCAAGCTGACCAAATCCCTTCGGATCCGCGAACAGCCCCCCGGATCCGAGCAATCTGGTATCACTTAGTGGATTCTTCGCATCACTCGCGAGTCTTTTCATTGCTATACAAATAAATCCCAGCGATATCCAATCCTAACGCCATCCCACCCCCCTGGCCTTTGCTCGGGCCTCCTTCACATAGTCATAGAGAACATACAACTGACAAGAAATCAACGTAGTAGTAGCAACGCGCATAACCCCGGATCGCGCATGATGACGGCCCGGGCACCAACCCAACCGATCCGTCAACCTAATCTAAGATGTTCTCGAAACTAGCACTAATACCGTCCATATCCACCGCCACCTCCACCACCAGAGTTTCGGGAAGAATAGTGGTCCCGGCCTTGATACCCTCCGCGGCCATACCCACCGCGCTGATCATAGTTGGATGACCGTCCGCGATACTGGTTGCCGTGGTTGCCGTGGTTACCACCCCCGTAGGATCCCTGCTGATAGTATCCTTGCTGGCTTCGACCGTAGTAGTCGTAGTTGCCCGTAGGCTGGTTTGATTGATTGTACGAATCACCGCCGTAGGAAGGTCGCTGGTGGTAAGCATTGGACATGCCGCCGCGCGGGGGAGGCGGTGGCCCGCGGGAGTAACCTCCGCCAGACCCTCCTGGAGGCGTCCATCCCGAGGGCATGCCCATCGGGGCACCGGAATTCCCGGGGGGCATAAACTTGGGGTCGAGGTGCGCCGCGAAGGGGTTAGGCCGCTCATTGTTGGGCCGCTCACTGCTATAATTGATGCGGCCACCTCGGTGTCCATTGCGGAACGGGGCTCCGCCATAGGATCGGCCCGAGTGTTGCGCCTTAGACTTAGTAGCCTGGATATCTCCATTGTCAAGGGCCGGGGGCGGCAGCTTGGCGCCCCGAAGCAGCATGGACTTGTGGATGTGCGATGACTTGGGAATTTCGTAATTAACCCTGTTCCACGAATTGGATGGTTAGCGAATTGTCCACGAGATCGTTGCATAGACGGAGTGACTTACGTGAGAGAACGGTCGTCCTCCAAAGTTGGCATGCCGAACTCCTCAAGAGAGGATACGAGGGAGCTGTGGGGGATGTACGAGTCGTTGCGCTCGACCTTGCCGGCCAATCCTTCACTGATCCGCTGGTTGATGTTGTATTTCGGAGGTCCCTGCTTCTTGGAATAGAAGTTGGCTACCAGATCCTGGTAGAGCGGGTGGCTTTCCGAAATCAACAACACGTCTCGACCCACGCAGTTCCGGAGCTTTTCGTCATCCGAGAGAAGAGGGTATTTCTTGTTCATAGCATCTAGCAGTCTCTTTTCATCAATAAAAGGAAGCAAAACGACACCTTGCCAAGCAAACTTCTTGCCGTTCAAGTCCACGGGGAAATCTTCCGGATAGAAATCGATGATTTCACTGTCGGGATTGCTCATGAGGTCGTGGAAGACTTCAGGAATGGCATGGTTGGACGACGCCGGAAGGACTCCCATCAGCTGCTCAAAGGGTTTGAATGGTGTTCCCTTTTCGAAGTGAAGGTCCATGTCACCAATGTCCACAAAATCGGCGGCGAACGGGGCATAGTGGTAGGGATAATACCAGGTCCAAGAAGGGCACCCTTGGAAATAGTATCTCAGGACCCAAGCCAGGCCTTCCGCATACGCCCGTGCGACCTTGTGGCGGAACGCCGTGTCTTGAGGATCGACACCAAACTTTTGCTCGTAGTAGCGGTCGGCGTATCCCTCTTCCCACAGGCGGACAGTGTCAGGAGGCAGCTCGTCATTTTGAGAGTTACCCGGGGCCGCAGACGGCTTCTTGGTCGGCGTTGTAGCGGCCTCCTCTTCCACCGTATCAGCCTTTCTCTTACCGAGGAACGAAGGAGAGGTCTGCTCTTCAGCTTTCTCGTCGGAAGGCTCAGCAGGTTCAGTAGCTTCGGAACTGGACTCTCCCGTGTTATCGGAGGGCTCGTCACCCTGCGGGCCTTTCATGAGCTTGCTCTTAAGGATGGCAGCGGCACTTTTGTTGGCCATATTGGCCTTATACACAGCACCGCGGTTAGTCACCATGCTATGGGTCAATTGTCTCGCCTCGCGTGTCAGCTCTCCCCGTCCGGGCGTGATGAGTTCCACTGCACTGGGAGGCGCCGCATCGGAGCCCCCACGAGACTTGGCCGTTGGATTAGCCATCGGAGTATCCTGAACTTCATAGTTGGGAGAGCTTCTTCGCCGCTTCCTGGCATGTTCATCACTTCGCGCCTGTGCTTCTTGCTTGCGCCTCTTCTCGTTGGCAGCCTTCCTCTCCTCTGCCTGTCTACGACGACGGAAAATAGCATCTTCTTGCTTGGCAAGCCCTTGCAGGATGAGTTGGGCCTTCTTGAGATCGACATGCCCATCCTCAGTCAGATATCCCCCCATGACGGGAATGTTATCGCGCCAGATAGCTATCAGTGTGTCGATGCCATTCTCACGGATATCTAATGACGGTAAGTGTGGAAGGAAGTCATTTCCTACGAAAAAGCACATAAAGACCCAGTCATCCAGAGCACGTTCCAGATCAAAAGGAAAGGGTTGTTGCGGAACGAACAGTTCCACAGCAAGATATTCCCTAAGGACGGAAACATTGAGCCAAATGAATGGCTTGAGAGAGGAACCCTTGCCCTTCTCATCGAACTCGCCATTTTTCTCCTTCGCCTGACCTCTGCACTCCTCCGCTTTGTGACCGGGTTGACCACATAGTCGACATGTCCGAGCTCTTGACTCCTGGAAAAACACGTCCTCACGTAGAACCCGGAAGTATGGCTCATGAGTAGCAAGGCCCAACATGATCAGATCGGCATCCAATCCATAGATGACATGGCGGGTGTTGGGATCGTGTTCTGGCGACGCTCGCTGCGACCGGACAAACTCCATAATTTTGTGTTCTCCTTCACCCGGAACAGTCGCGTCGGAGATGATAATTTTGAGCTGTACAAGTCAGTATTAGAGATACCATAGGCAAAACTCAGACTAACCTTCTCCCAAGCGGGGTCGGTGTTAAGCTTGTAGGCGATCCAGTAGCGTAATGACGCAGCAAGAATATCCATGAAGGGCGTCCCCGGCGTAATGACGTTACTATCCCACGTCTTCTGAATGACCTGCTCCTGGATATCCTCATCTGCCTTCTTGCCGTTTTGCTTTGCAAGCATCTTCCGGAATTCTTCTTTCTTCTCATCCGCCTCTCTGGCTTCCTGAGCTGAGCGGAAACGACGGGCTCGTTGCTGGTTCATCTTTGCGCGTGGAGCGACACCATCTAGATCATAGAACATGAACATCAGACTAATCTTCATCGAAGCATCCGGCGCAACGGTGTTACAACGTACCAACAGCAATCATCAAAAGCTTCCTTGGGCGGACCATATTCACCACTCGGTCAGTGTACCTGAAGATCTCGAGCATCATCTCCTGTTCGTTCGCCGGCGGAGGCTTTCCTTCCGGGTGAGTACATGGATGAACAATACCGTTCATGTCCAGGTATAGATTATCCATCTCATCTCCATTGGGGTTGGGACGCGTGGTGTCCACGGGGACCTCTTCGCCGTTGACTTCGGAAGGACGCTCCTCAATGACGGGGGAGATAATCTTGGGGTACTTGTTGGAAAGCCATCTGAATAGCGCGGGGACACCCATGATGGTGGGTGACTCGACAAAGAGTGGGAAAGATGCCTGTACAAATATACGGATGTAAATCTAGCAGATTAAGGTATCGCTGATGCCCTGCATCGGCTATGTCAAACTCCGAGTTGCTGGCAGCAATAACCAGTGACAGATTCCGGGTGGGGGAAAGATGAGTGTAACACTCCTTTAACGCGATCCCGCACGGTGCGCAAAAGTTGGCGAAAAGAATCGGCCCAGTAAAAGGTGCAGGGCGATGACGGAGGCTTGGAAGTCTCTGCGATCGCAAGCCGGACTGACTGACTTGCCAGGCAATGGAAATCCGAGATCTCGGCGCTTCTCTTGTCGCGGTTCCGGCAGACTAGCCGGCCCTTGGCGTGGCTAACCCGGCCACTACTCAGTACTATGGGGACACATCAATCATAATAATTGCGGCTTATTTGTCTACTCCCACTACACTTACCTACCTAAGTACGTACGCACTACGCGGACTACTTCCACCTCCACATCCATTGCTGCCGCTGCAGCTTCGGAGAGAACAACTCAGCTGGCTGAATCACCCACGCCTCTCCTTCCCATCGTCCAATGCCTATAAGTCGCTACGCCCCCGGCCGGCGGTGACCATGAAAGTACGAGCTACCAGTTGCGATGTTCCGAATCCTCGAGTCGCAGGCGCCGGCCAAACAAACGGCCACAGACACAATCAACACTCTGAGTAGTCGACTGCAGAGTGCAACTCTCTTAGAAGACCGGCGGGCAGCGATACAAGGATTGAGAAGCTTTGCAAAGACCTTTCCCGCCTCGGTTGCATCGGGCGCACTCCGCCCGTTGATCAGCAGCCTCAGAAACGACCGCGAAGATGTGGACACCTTGAAAGTGGTCTTGGAGACCTTGCTGATGTTGTTTACCCCGGATGAGAATAGTGTTGGTGACCTCCTTAACTGGGTCTGTCTGCAACACTTGCTGATGTGCGCCGTCTAGCCCGAAGCATCAGACGAAATAGCCCTCTGGCTTTCCGATGAGTTCACGCAGGTTCGTATAAGCTACCTGTCAGGATCCTACATTTGCTGACGCAATAAAGCGACAAGACAATATTACTGCGCTCCTCGACCTCTTAGACAACCGAGACTTCTATTCTCGCCTCTATTCTTTACAGTTGATGTTCCAGATCTCGAGTGCACGACCGGAAAGAACACAAGAATGTATCTTGACAGCCCCGCTGGGTATACCAAGACTGGTCAGTGCGCTAGGAGATGCTCGAGAGCCGGTGCGCAATGGTATGTTGAGCACTTTCCCTGGGCCCCTGAGTGATGAGTGTGGTTCTTTGCTAATCATGAGTGTGCACTGAGTAGAAGCCTTGATTCTCCTTATCGCTCTGACCCCAGCCTCGGAGGAATTCCAAAAGCTCGTCGCATTTGAAAATGCGTTTGATCTTATCTTCTCCTTGATAGAAGCAGAAGGCGCGTTGACACACGGGTCGGAAGTGGTTGAAGACTGCCTCTCCCTGCTTGCAAACCTTCTGAGACTTAATATATCCAACCAGTCATACTTCCGGGAGACGGGTTGCGTTAAGAGGCTGGCGAAGCTCCTTACAGATGTCAATCAAGGACAGGAGTCCGAGGAACCCACTCCACAGTGGGCTCTCGCACATCGCGACAAGAATCTCTGGGGTCTATTAGTTATCGTCCAGCTTTTCCTTATCAAAGGTGGAATTAACACCCCTGCCAATCAAATGGCATTTTGGAACAGTGGTGTCATGGAGCAAGTTTTAAACACAGCCTTTGGCCAAAGATTCAATGTCAATGTAACATCCAAAGTAGGTGGCACTAATCATCACCGTGAATATACAACTGACTGTTCCAGGCACTGGCGACCTGTGCCGACTTGATCCGCGGAAACAAACCACTACAGGAAAGGTTTGGTGATGTTGAAGTCATTTGGGGTCCAAATCCTGCCCAGAATGCTGCCAACGGTGACACGACACCTAAGGAACTCCAACGGATAAACGTGATAGAAGCCATGCTAAAGCTCACCCTTGAGCCCGCCCCAATTTCGCTCCTGGATGCGCGACTTGCCGCTTGCGAGTGTATCAAGGCATTTTTCGCAAACCACTCAGGGATCCGAGTCCATGTGCTAGGAAGAGCGATCCAGGGTCATGTTAGCGGCGAGGACCAGATCCCGAATATTTTGTCTGTCCTGTTGACGCCACCGGAAGCTCGGGGTAATGCGGACCCATATCAAACCTGGATGGCCTCTGTCTTGATGTACCAATTGCTGTTTGAGAACGCCGAAGCGAAAGCGATAGCAATGGGGGTGACAGAAGGAGATGCCGAACAAGGCGAAGAAGTCATCACTTGCATTCAGACGATAGTAGGCAACCTCATCACCGGTATACAGCGAGGGGATGATGAACGAATTACTCTTGGTTACCTGATGCTGCTTTGCGGGTGGCTATTCGAAGAACCGGACGCTGTAAATGACTTTTTGGGCGAGGGAAGCAGCATACAAAGTCTATTGCAGGAAATCAAGCATCGTGGCGCTACCAATGTGCTCGTACCCGGTCTCTGCACGATTTTACTGGGAGTCATATACGAGTTTTCTTCCAAGGACTCGCCCATACCCCGCAAGACATTGCACAAGTTGTTGATCGAACAATTGGGAAGAGAACAGTACATTGATCGGATTACTCGGTTTAGAGAAAATCCTCTGGTACGTGATTTTGAGGTCCTGCCACAGACGGTGGGGGCACAGTATGACGGCGGCCTGCCTGAGATCTATTTCGACAGGACATTTGTTGAATTCCTGAAAGACCACTTCAGCCGTTTGATACGCGCAATCGACCGTGAACCGGAAATGGAGATCTCAGTGATCACCAACGGAGTCGAAAGGGGGGTATCCCGCGAGTTAGTGGACTCTCTTCGGGCAGAACTTGAAGAAAAAGGCAATGTGGCTCAAAAGCTGGAGTCGGATCTGCTGGCCCTGCACTCCAAGCTCGAGCAAGAACAGGCCGAGCATCGAAAGACAAGAGATGCCACTACAGTAGAGTCTTCTAAGCTACAGCACATCTGTGATTCGTTAAAAAAGAGTCACGAACAGGAATTGACCGTTTTGAAGGAACAGCAAAAACACGCTCAAAATGTCCTCTTGAAGCAACACGGCGAGCAGCTTCGAGCTATTGACCGGCAGCTGAAGGAGACATCTGCAGATCATGAGAGGAAAAGTCTCCGGGTAAAGGAGCATCACGAAGCTGAGGTTACCGACTTGCAGAAGAAGATTCGAGCACTCGAATCCGATCTTACTCGCGCCAAGGACCAACACTCAGTTGATGTCGCTGGCTTGACAAAGACCATTCAGACCCTAAATTCGGAAACGGAAAAGCTGAAAGGGCAGCATGTAGCGGAGGTCTTGGACCTGAACAGCACACTCCAGAATCTTCAATCGGAACTTGATGCAAGCAAGGGGCAACATGCCGCCGAGCTCTCTGAGTTGAACACTACAATTCAGAAGCTACAGTCGGAACTTGACGCAGGCAGAGGACAGCATGCGTCTGAGGTTTCTGGTCTGAACAAGACGATCCAGCAACTACAGTCAGAGATCGATACAAGCAAAGGACAACATGAGTCCAAGATCTCAGACCTAAACAAGACGATCCAGAAATTGCAGTCGGAGATTGATGCAAGCAACGGGCAAAATGCGACTGTAGTCTCCGATCTGAACAAGACGATCCAGGACCTTCAATCTGAAATCGAGAACGGCAAGAGAGAGCATGCAACCGAAGTATCCAGTCTCAAGGAAACCATCAAGGCTCTTCAATCCGACATGGAGGCTGTCAGGAAACAGCATGAGACTGAGGTTGATGGTCTTAAATCTGCGACACAGGCTCTACAAACAGAAATGGACACCGCTAAAGAGAAGTCCACACAAGACCTACAGGCCGCGCGCGATGAAGCATCCTACAAGTGCACTGAATTGGAGAAGCGAGCTAACAAGGCCGAAAGCGACGTCGAAAAGGCAGAGGCGGCTACACGCAAGGCTGCTGAAGCTCTTGATGAGGCTAGGAAAGCGCTCGAGAAGGCCAAGGCTGAAGCCGTCGAGAAAGAAGAAGCCCGTCAAGCAGCGCAGTCTGAGCTCGAGGATCTGCTGATTGTTTTCGGCGATTTGGAGGCCAAGAGAAACCAGGATAAGGTAAGCCCATTGACCCTGTTACAATCACGCATATGACTCATAGTGTTCCATAGCAACGCTTGAAGGATCTCGGACAGGAAGTATCCGAGGCCGAGGACGATGATGAGGATGAGGATGAGGATGAGGATGAGGAGGACGAGGACGAGGCGGATGAGACATCTTAATGGAGGCAGAACCTGTAGCACTGCTCGAGGCGTAGACGCCGTGAGTCATAACCTTGAATAGGGACCTCCTCTTCAGCTCCTGACACAATGAAGGCACCGGCATGGTTCGTGAGTCAGAGCGCTGGAATGTAAGCCGATGATGGCCCCCTTTGTTTGTACATAGAGTCAGAGGAGTAGATAGTTACTAGTCTCGATCTGCGACGGGGCAAACCGAACCCTCTTCCGGCGGTAGGCGGGGCCGGCGCTGATTGGCTACCGGGAACAAAAAATCGGTGCGCGGGGTGACTCAAACGATTCTGCCGCTGTGCGCACCTTGGGCTTAAATCTACCCCGCGGATCCCTCCCTGGAAGATCGCATCAACTCCTTTCCTCCTGCACTTTCTTCCCGCCTGTCATGTCCATTGATTTTCCCCACGAGGAGGAGGTCATCCTCCAGCGGTGGAGGGAGATCGACGCCTTCCGGAGGCAGGTCGAGCTCTCCGAAGGTCGTGAACCTTACACCTTCTACGATGGCCCCCCGTTCGCGACTGGTCTTCCTCACTATGGTCACTTGTTGGCCTCCACTATCAAGGATATCATTCCCCGCTACTGGTCGATGAAGGGTCACTATGTCGAGCGCCGATTTGGCTGGGATACCCATGGTGTGCCCATCGAGTATGAGATCGACAAGAAACTGGGCATGTCGGGCCTGGAGGCTGTCGAGAAGATTGGAATTGAAAAGTACAACGAGGAGTGCAGAGCCATTGTCATGAGATTCGCTTCGGAATGGCGTCAGACTATTGAGAGATTGGGTCGTTGGATTGACTTTGACAATGACTACAAGGTATGTCTAGTGCCCTCGGTCTTCCCTCTTATATTTCCCCAGAGGCTCCATTAGATGTTTCAGATCGTGCCCTGTTGCTGTCTTTCCACATGTTTGTATCCGTTTAACCTGCAGTGACATGCTGACTTCAGACTAGACCATGAACGTGAGCTTCATGGAATCGGTATGGTGGGTCTTCAAGCAGCTCTTCGACAAGGACCTTGTGTACAGAGGCTATCGTGTGATGCCCTACTCGACCGCCCTCAACACCCCTCTCAGTAACTTTGAGGCACAGCAAAACTACAAGGATGTACAAGACCCTGCAGTCGTCGTCACATTCCCCCTGGTGGAGGATCCCGAGACTTCCCTTCTTGCATGGACGACCACGCCGTGGACCCTGCCTTCCAACATCGCTCTTGCGGTCAACCCCACCTTTGAATATATCAAAATTCTTGACGAGGCTTCTGGAAAGCACTACATCCTTCTTGAGTCTCTGCTCCGTACCCTTTACAAGGACCCCAAGAAGGCCAAGTTCAAGATCGTCGACCGGTTCAAGGGTGCTACCATGAAAGACTGGAAGTACAAGCCCCTCTTCGATTATTTCTACGAAGAGTTCAAGGATCACGGTTTCCGGGTTTTGAACGCCGAATACGTCACTGCCGAGGATGGTACCGGTATTGTCCACCAGGCTCCTGCGTTTGGTGAGGACGATTACCGAGTTGGTATGGAGGGAGGTGTTATTAGCGAATCCCGACTCCCCCCTAACCCTGTCGACGAAAAGGGTTGTTACACGGCCGAAGTGAAGGATTTCGAAGGCCAACACGTCAAGGCGGCCGACAGGGGTATCATCAAGCACCTCAAGGCTGCTGGTCGCTTGGTTGTCGACAGCCAGATTACTCACAGCTACCCATTCTGCTGGCGCTCCGACACCCCCTTGATCTACCGTGCTGTGCCGGCGTGGTTCGTCAAGATCGGACCTATCATCCCTCAGATGCTCCAGGGTATCGACGACTCCCACTGGGTGCCTAGCTTCGTCAAGGAAAGACGATTCTCTAGCTGGATCCAGAATGCCCGTGACTGGAACATCTCGAGAAACCGCTTCTGGGGTACCCCGTTGCCTTTGTGGGTGAGCGATGACTTCAAGGAGGTCGTGGCTGTCGGTAGCGCAGAAGAGCTCAAGCAGCTCAGTGGGTACGAGGGAGAACTCACGGACCTCCACCGCGACAAGGTCGACAACATCACCATTCCGAGCAAGCAGGGCAAGGGTGTCCTTCGCCGTGTGAGCGAGGTCTTCGACTGCTGGTTCGAGTCTGGAAGCATGCCCTACGCATCCCAACACTACCCATTCGAGAACAAGGAGCAGTTCGAGAAGAGCTTCCCTGGTGACTTCATCGCGGAAGGTCTCGACCAGACCCGTGGTTGGTTTTACACCCTGACTGTGTTGGGTACCCATCTCTTCGGAAAACTTCCCTTCAAGAACTGTGTCGTCAATGGTATTGTCCTTGCGGAAGATGGAAAGAAGATGTCGAAGAGATTGAAGAACTACCCCGACCCCTCCCTGGTTATGGATCGTTACGGTTCCGATGCTCTTCGTCTCTACTTGATCAACTCGCCTGTTGTGCGCGCAGAGCCTCTTCGGTTCAAGGAGTCTGGTGTCAAGGAGATCGTTGCCAAGGTCCTCCTTCCTCTCTGGAACAGCTACAAATTCTTTGAGGGCCAGGCGGCTCTGTTCAAGAAGACTCAGGGCTTTGATTACACGTTTGACCCGAAGGCTGAGGCTACCAACACCAACGTCATGGATCGCTGGATCCTGGCTAGTTGCCAGAGTCTTCTCAAGTTCGTGAACGAGGAGATGGCTGGATACCGCCTGTACACGGTCGTTCCTCGTTTGCTTGAGTTGATTGACAACACGACCAACTGGTACATTCGGTTTAACCGGAGACGTCTTAAGGGTGAGAATGGTGTCGATGACACCTTGCATGCCCTGAACACCCTCTTCGAGGTTCTCTACACTCTGGTCCGGGGTCTGGCTCCGTTCACGCCTTTCCTTACCGACACCATCTACTTGAAGCTCCTTCCCCACATCCCTGAGGCGCTCCGCAGTGAGGACAGCCGCAGTGTTCACTTCCTTCCTTTCCCCGAGGTTCGGGAGGAACTCTTTGATGAGGTCGTTGAGAGACGGGTGTCACGGATGCAGAAGGTCATTGAGTTGGCCCGTATCTCCCGTGAGCGCCGGAACATTGGGCTGAAGACGCCTTTGAAGACCCTCGTCGTGATCCACCAGGACCAACAGTACCTGGACGATGTGAAGTCTCTGCAGAGCTACATCCTCGAGGAATTGAACATCCTTGACCTTGTCCTAACCTCTGACGAGGCCAAGTACAATGTCCAGTACAGCGTGAGTGCCGACTGGCCGACGCTGGGCAAGAAGCTCAAGAAGGAAGTTCAGAAGGTCAAGAAGGCCTTGCCATCCCTTACCAGCGAAGATGTGAAGAAGTTTGTTTCGGACAAGAAGATGCTTGTGGACGGCATCGAGCTTGTTGAAGGTGACCTGGTCGTTAAGCGTGGCCTCAAGGAAGACTCATCGTCCGCGAACATGGAGCCGAACACGGATAATGATGCGCTGACTATCCTGGACGCTAACCTGTACCCCGAGTTGGCCGAGCAAGGATTGGGCCGTGAGATCATCAACCGTCTGCAGCGTCTTCGTAAGAAGGCGGGTCTTGTCCCCACCGACGACGTGAAGATGGAGTATGCCGTCCTGTCTGACCCCGAAGATGTCGGCATCAGCAAGGCTTTCGAGACGCAGGCCCAGGCCATCGAGAAGGTTGTGCGCAGACCACTCGACCGGTACGAGCTTGTGGACGGCAAGCTGCCCAGCGGTGACGAGCCGGAAATGATCATCCAGGAGGAGCAAGAAGTCCAAAAGGCAACCTTCCTGTTGCGTTTGCTTAAGTTGTAGACTTTCAGACGATCTACACCCGCGATGTTGGTAGCTTAGACCATACAATTCCCACAGATTACGATGTTTGCTTTTGACTAGTTTTGTTGAATAAAATTACACACGTTTATGATGATGATTTCTACAATAAAGAGTCTCTATCCTTGGAGACCGCCAAAGCCAGCCCAAATGCCTAACCAACGTAGCTCTGCCGCAACCCAGCCACCATTAAACCTTCTTTGAAGCGGCCTGTTGAGTGTGAGTTAGCCGTGCATGCTATCCGTCGATGCTAGACCTTACCAAGAAGCAGTCCTTGAGCTTCATGAACTCCTTGGCGCACATGTCCTTCTGCACAGCATAGTAATCAGCCACGACGCATTTGCCGTAGGCTGCCGCCTGGACGCCGACCGTCAGTGTACCCTCGGAGATGGCCGGGCAGAGGGAAGCCTACCTCTACAGAGCACTTGGAGGCGGCCTTTGCAAACTTTTCGATGGGCCGGGTCTTGGTCGACGCCATGGTGGATGCTATAGCAACTGCATGGCAACAGCAGATGTGACGGGCGACGCAGCGAAAATGCCGGGCGGGTTACGTAAGAGATCAGCTGACCGGGCACATTCCATCGCCGGCGCGACACGACCGAAAAACAACTTGGGGGCCCAAAAGCCAATGACTCGTCGCTGGCCGTGCCATTGGGTCCATAGGTCCATCTGGGATCTCTCCTGCGGTCGACTTGACTCTCAGCCTCGACCACTGTGGGCCTCTGCCTCCCACCCCAACCGTGTGCCTCGCAATGGTTGATTTCCTGTTCCGCCTCCATGACCCAGATGCGAAAAACGCGCCTTAGGCCGCGGACAGTTCGATGCCTCCCGTTCCCCTTCAGCGACGACCTTTGTCCTACGAAGACCCCTCGCTTACAGATGAAGGTATGCCGTCGCCTTTCTTAAGATTACCCGCCGATGGGTGTCGGTCGTACTAATAGTTCTCCGTGTCCACGTAGATGTCGGCCTCCTCTACCAAGTCATTACCCGCGCCGAGCGGGACCCAGAAGTCGAGCGCCTCCCGTACCGAGTGTTGTTCAATGCCTACGATGAGGTTATCGCAGAACATGGCGTGGACGCAGATCCAGGCTATGCCTGCATGCGCTTCTTGCTCAAAATGGGAAGCAAGGATGCCGTAGGGACCTCGCTCTTCGAGAAGTTTGAGAACTTGCTAGAACGGATGGGCATCGTTATCGAATTCGGTGAGGATGATGGCTACGATGAAACATTTGCAGACAGTGTGCCATCGATCGAGAGTAGGCCCATGCGGAGGGTTCGTGAGACTCGCGAAGACGCGACACAGCCCCGGCCCCAATTACAGACACCTCTACGGAGACGAGCATCCTTCAACTCTATGTACGATGTCGGCGATGACCCTACGCAAAGGAGCTTCATCAATCGTCCAAGCTCACGATCGTCCATGTCGCGATTGGAGGTCGGAAAGCCCGAGTATCCGTTTCCGAAACCGTCGCCGTCCCCGAAGCGTGCAATAGCTTCTCAAGAATCCGATTCACCCGACAGAACCCAGTTGATGGCGCAGTTTATTGAAGTAGGGCGCCGGCTTATGAGTCGGATGGACCTTCTGGCTGCGCAATCCTCGTCTGCCCAAGCGAAATCGCCCGACGAAAACCCTCTCCCCAACGGCCTCTATGCCCGGTCTGCCGTCGACCGCGACCGCTCAGAAAGAATAGCTGAAAGCGCACGTGCGCGCCGTTCGAAAGCTTCATCTAATGGCTCAGATGAAGAGGGGGAGCGATCATCGGTATCTTCCGAGGAAGAGGGCATCAATTACATTGATCGACCGGAGATGCCCCCGGAAATGCTATATCGACCATCACTCTCAGATTTGCTGCGGGATGCGTCGACGTTTAATATGTACCGTCAACGAGCAATCAACCGTCGACTTCTTACTCAGTGGCTGAAGAGGGCAATTCAAGCCAGGCAGAGCCATCATAACATGGAAATCGTCGCTGTCAACCGAGACCGGTATACCCTGATTCGCCAAGCCTTCGAAACATGGCATACAATCATCCAAGAAAGACGCCAGACAGAACGGACGGAGAGATTTTTCAAACATCTTGAAGAGCGCGCTGGACGGGCTCGGGATCTCTTTCTTCTGACCAAGGCTTTCTCTCATTGGGCGACACTTACATCAGAAGAAGTCGCCAGGACGTCGGCAGCCCGGCGCCATATCCTTGGCGTCAAGTACTTCCACGCATGGCGCGAGATCACTGCGGTCAACGAACTGAAAGCCCAGCGCTTTGCTATGCGAAGACCCTTCAATACCTGGTTGAAAAGAACCAAGCAAATCAAGGAGGACCAGGCCAAAGCTGTTACAATCAGTAGCGAGAAATCCAAACACACCTTCTACTGGCAATGGTTCTGGGGTTTTTGCGAACACCGCGCTCCTCAGTGGCATGATTATTGCCTAAAGCGACGCTCCCTGCTGTATTGGTTGCGTAAGTTTCGAACAAACAGAGAATGCATGCATGAGATCGAAGTCAGAAATAAACAGCATGCCATGGGTTCAATATGGCAAGCCTGGCTCCAAAGAACCCGAGGTGTGGTTGCTACTGAGCAACAAGCGGTAAAAACAGAGCGCCGGCAGCTCCTGGAGGAAGTATTCGGAGAATGGAAGGCTCAAGCTCATTTAGCCCCGGTGGCCTCCCATGTCTCCAAAATGGTGGATACGCATATCCTTCAAGCGGCTTACTCGCAATGGGTACACCGTGCCCAAATGTTGAGGCAAGCGAGGGAGATGGACCGACAAAGGGTCCTGCGCAACGCGTGGACGACGTGGAATGATTTGCTTCGCTGCCAGGCGCTTTATGCCAGAATCGAGGAACGGCTCAAGTTGGAAGCAATGTACAAATGGATCCTAGCAGAAAGATACCGTCTCATGCAGCGCATTAGGGAACAGCGGATCAAACGCGAGGTCTTCTCCACGTTCGTGACCAGTGTGCGAGGGACTTACGCTCAATTACTCGACCGGGCGGAGATATTTGAAGACCAACGAAACGAAGATCTACTCCAATCAAAGCTGGAACGCTGGCGGGATCAGCTCGCATTGCAACGTGACCGAGAAACTGTTGCCTCGGAATTTTATGCACCACGCCTAGCGCAGGAATCGCTCGTGGCGTGGCGTTCGAAGTTTCAGCATTTGGTGAAGATAGAGGGTTGGGCTCAGAATGCTAGGTTCTACTTCTTGGCCACCAAGTTCACCAAAAAATGGCGGGTGGCGACAATCGATTCCGCAAAAAAGCGCCGCCAGGATGCTTATATCCAGACCAGGAGGAGGATCAAGATTACCCTTGCGTCCAAAGCTTTATCTCATTGGCACTCCAAGTCCCAACATGTAGCGGATATGGAACAGCATGCCATACAGCTGTCGCGACAGAACTCTCTATCTATGGTATCTGAAATTCTGATTCGATGGCAAGAGAAGACGATCAACCGGATCCAGGACTGTGATGATGCCGACAATCACTATGCGCATCAAATCGTGAGCGAGCAACTGACGCGCTGGACGGAGGCCTTTCTTGTGAGTCAACGCCAGGAGGAACAGGCAAACAACATGAACCGGGTGCATGTCCTAGCCCAGGCCAATATCCAGCTCCGTAAGCTCAGCTTCCGTGTTTTCCAGGTCAAAAGCAGCTTCGAGACCGCGGATGCCATGAAGGAGCGAAACTTGAGGAAGCATTGTCGAGGGATGTTCCGCAATTGGTTGGAAAAAGCACGGATTCAGTCTGAGTCTCGAGATGCACCGGGACCTCTGGTCAGTCCGACGAAAAATTATGATGGAGCGTCTCCATATAGAACCGACACGAACCAACGGATTTTCGACCCTTGGTACCAGACCACAACGCCTTTCAAACCCAATGGGTTGGTTATAGATACCCAACCTATTTCGACCACCCCGCTGGAAACGCCCAACTACCTCACCTCTCCATCCAAGCGAGCTGCACGAGCGCAAGCCATGGCGCAGGCTTCGACCACTCCGGCGACACCCTTGTACACACCATTTGCCAGTCGACTTTTGCGCGCAGGAGCTATATTGCCCCGGACCACGTCGGCCAGACGCCGTGCTGGACGAGCGAGCACGCTAGGTACAAGTGTCCGGTTTGTGGATGAAGAACCACCTGAGTCGCCGACTGATGGTCGAAAATCGGCCAGCCGACGACCGTGATGGCTGTATAGGATTTGGCATGTACATTTGGTTTCTTTTGTTTTCCTTTGTTTTTGGATGGGCAATTTTGGCCGAAGGACTTGATACCCTTTTGCATCGTAGGACATTGTGTAGATTACTTTCTGTTGATTGGATATACACTTCGCGGCGGTTGTTTGGGACCGCCAGGACGGTTTAATGACGCATATCGTTAAAATCAAACATCATGATCATGCTTGACTCAATTCTCTGCACCGAGTGAGAGGTGGATTGGTTCTTTTCACTTTATTGTCCATTCAACGCAGAAACGAGCAGGAGAATCATACTATCTATGCTCCGTTAGAAATCCAAATCATGGCCGGATAAATAAAGGAGGAAATGCGCATAGAACGGATATGTGCAAGGTCTACATACCCCGTTTGACTAGCGAAACATTGTGGCCTTTGGCACTTCCTACCCCAGGCATTCTTATAGGTCTCCTGAAACCTTCCTCCGATTGGGTTGGACAATTTACCGATGGCCATGACGTAGGGAGCTCCTCTTTCCTATCAATTCATGCGCTGGCTAGACGCTCGATGAGGATCCATTGATAATCCCTGCCTGGCCTTATCAGACCTGATTAGCGATTCCTAGCTAGGTTCATCCCCTTTGGAGGACATGGCTGTCCTTGCATAGGTACTAGACGGAGGACCCAATAGCCGATGCTTCCCAAGCCATCATGGAATTAGAAGAGAAAATGAGTCCGGGGTATGGCAGCGATGGTTGGGCGGTGTGGATCACGGGGCCCGTGGCGATCGCCCTTTACGATTGGGACTGAGCTGGCCCCGTGGCCCCGGATCCAGCAATCCGCAATCCTTCGTTCACTGTAATCCCCTCTCGCTCGTTCCCTGATTTCCAAGCTCGAATTCTCTTGCCGTCCACCTGGCAATGGTGTAGCGCCGTCGCGAGCGCATCCAGGCGCATCAACCGTTTGACCTCACAACCGCCTCGATGCGAGCGGTACTGCCGGGGAGGCCCCCAACGAAGCTCCAGTCTTTCAGCACGGCGCTGTGGGATGGTCTTCGCATCGTTGTAAGGACTCTTGGAGCTTCTGCTTAGCTGGAGCGGGGTTGTTTAAGGCAGTGTGGCTAATCGCTTTCCGTTCCGTTCACGATAGGTGTACATCTCCGGCCATGCATTGGTTATCCTCGGCGGTCCGCATCAGCTTCTACAAACCATCTATGTCGACGATACCGACGCCCTGGAGGCGGTCACTATAGATGAACTCTCGGGAAAGATTGCCGTATGTGGTGGACCGGACGTGTTCATATATCAGCCATATGGAATTCAGCATGAAACCTTGAAGGTCCGTTGTCCCTGAGATGGATGGTATGATGTACCGGATGGGTCACCCAGGAAGGCATTGAGGACTATGCTGATGGAAACTGGGATAGTGGTCTCTAGTGCAAACGTTTCGCAGCGACGACGACAATGAGACGATTCGTACCCTGTCATGGGGCTCCTCCGACGAGCTGCTTCTCGGCAACTCACACCTCACCCTTTGGTTTTTGAACGATACCCCGCGTCAAGTGTGGAAGCAAAAGCTAGCCAACCCGGTTAAGTTTGCGCGATTCTCGCCCGACGCGACTCTGTTGGTCACAACGGGCCATTACGACCGCATGTTGAAAGTATGGCGACGACTCGCGTTCGGTACTGATATTCGGTTTGAGGTGTCTTATCTTCCCCATCCGGCTGTCATCACCGGCATACATTGGCGGAGACCCTACCATCGGGAGCAATCCATGGACAACGTGTTCTATACTCTATGCGCGGACAATAAGATCCGGGTGTGGGCGACGATCGATCACCATGCTCCGGCTGCCCTGCAACTATGGGCGCAAATCGACATGGCTGCCTCGGTTCAGCCGAGACATGCAACAGACAAAAGCGACACAACCCGCCGGTATGGGTTTATCGTTGACAGCCGGGACTTTTGCATGGCCACCGAGCGAGCTGTACAGAGGAGCACGGGGAACAAGGATAATCACACGTTGGAGCATATCATCGAAGTTGCGAACAAGAACCCGGAAGTTTGCGTGGTGATAGATGGACGAGGGCATATGTCAGCCTGGGCCTTGGAAGATGTTGGGTCTAAGGCCAAATCCGAATTGAGCATGTTCAATATTTTGCATGTGGAAGGGTTGAATTTCTCTTTGATGCCTGGTATCTCCCCGGAAGAAGACTATGCGCAGCTGTTTGCATTTCAAGGTGCAGAGCCGGGCGACTCGATCAGTGTCCTGGTCCATCATTTTGACGGCCGTATTGAGTGGTTCGATTCGCCGGTTGATGTGCTCTTCGACCCCGCGCCGCGCCAAAACCGGATCGCCATGAAGGCGTCCTGGACTGGACACAACGGGCCTATCAAGAAGATCGTGCGTAATGCTATTGGCCATACGCTTGCCTCGCGCACCGACGATAACAAGGCGTTGATCTGGAGACAAAAGCAACGAGACAACGGCACGGTGCTTCTTCGCCAGAGCTCGTTGTTCTCCGAGGAACATATCCATCGCAGCTGTGTGCTCGAAGACGGAGACTTTCTCGTCAATCTTCATCACAATGCGATTTCGTTTTGGGATATTCGGCCGTTCCATGCCAAAAAGCTGGCCGCTACGACATTTCAACTGTCAAGCAAACCGCTTTGTGTTTTGCCGATTCCTACTGCCGAAAAGAACGGAGTCGTATATGTCGCAACGATTGGGGCGAGCATGGATGGAATCGCTTGGGAGTTTCGACTGCCGACTGCAGAGCCAACCAACGGAAAGGCCGATGGTGCTTCCTGTCAGCTTCGAAAATTCTGCACATTCCATTTGGGGCTGGACGAAGACATGGCCTACATATTGCCTGTCGATCCAGCTGGCCGTAAAGCGGAAATGTCTGGATTCTTTGATCTCTTCTCGCCCGATATAGCGCTTTCGTATACCACGACTGGTATCGTCCGAACATGGACGGCCAAGATCGACAAGGAAAAGAGCCGCGTCGAATGGCTTCTGACCTCGACGGTCGAGACGAGCATTACGAACCCGTCCCTTGCCAGCGGAAGCTCCATCAGGAAAGCTGCCCTGGTGGACGAAGACCGTACGCACCTGACCATCTGGGATATGAACGATGCGCAGCTGGAGTTTGAGGAGAATTTCTCGCAAGGCGACATCATCCGTGACCTTGACTGGACATCTACCCCGGACATGCAGTCTATCCTAGCCGTCGGCTTTCCCCATAAAGTCATTTTACTATCGCAACTCCGTTATGACTACCTTGACTCGCGTCCGTCGTGGACGCAGATCCGCGAGATCTGGATTCGCGATCTCACCCCTCACCCGATCGGCGATTCATGCTGGCTTAGCAATGGCTGCCTTGCCATCGGGGCTGGGAACCAGCTCTTCGTCTATGGCAACGATATAGACTCTTCAGATCACCTGGTCACTCAGCTGCGCATCCCAGCTCGCGGGTCACCTACAGTTGATCTCTTTGAGGTTGTCAGCCGGCTGAATGGGCCGCTGCCCGCGTTCCACCCGCAGTTCCTGGCGCAGTGCATTCTGAGCGGCAAGAACAATCTGGTGCACGCTGTCCTCATGAATCTCCATCGCAAACTTAAATTTCACACGGAAGGCGACGACATTGATGGCTTCTTGGACATGCCTCTGGAGGATTTCTATGTGGAACATGATGTAAGTCCTTGCTCCAGTGCCTCCGCTACGCAGCTAACTTTCTAGACCCCGCAAAGAGCCACATCTAAAGAGATGCATTCCTCATATGCGGACCTTTCTCTCGAGGATGAGTCAACAGTAGTGGATGAGAATACAGCTGTAATGCTGAACGAAAACCTGGCACGATTCGCTCTGCCGCAGCTTTCCAGTCAAGAGCAATTTCGTCTTGTGGATACGATCGAGTGTGTTGCGACTGTCGAGAAGCATCGGCGCTCGATGGATGACAATGCTGCCCGGTATCTTCTCTTCTTCCGGCAGCATATGCTGCGCAGGAGCCAAGGCGTGGCGAACAAGGACACGGTTTCCTGGCGCGAAACAGTCTGGGCTTTCTATAGCGGCAGTCAGGACATCTTAGTCGACCTAGTGTCTCGGCAGTTTAGCGGAAAGCTGACGTGGAAAGCGGCTAGAGAGAGTGGGATGTTCATGTGGCTGTCCAACGCTGCTGCCGTGGTAAGAGAAGTCTTCCTGGCCCATCAGATTGTGCTAACAGGTGACAGCGAGCCCAACTGGAAGTCGTTGCTCGGAACGAGTATACCAAAAGCGAAGACAAGAATCCGATCGACTGCTCACTGTACTACCTCGCCCTGAAGAAGAAGAACGTCCTCCAGGGTCTCTGGCGAATGGCGCATGGACATCGCGAGCAAGGAGCAACGCAACGACTGCTTTCCAACAACTTTCAGGAGCCGCGATGGAAGACGGCGGCTTTGAAGAACGCATATGCCTTGCTCGGAAAGCGACGATTTGGTGCGTCTGCAAGACTGATACCCGGTGCCTTTGGCTAACATAGCATAGAATATGCTGCCACGTTCTTCCTTCTTGCGGACCATTTACGCGATGCTGCTCTAGTCTGCATAAATCAGGTCGGCGATCTCCAGCTGGCCATTGCCATCACGCGTGCGTACGAGGGAGATGACGGTCCGGTTCTGAAGGAAATCCTGGAAGAAAAGGTCCTGCCTGAGGCGGCTGCTGACGGCAACCGGTGGATGGCTTCGTGGGCTTTTTGGATGCTGGGACGTCGGGGACCGGCAGTTCGGTCGTTGATTGTAAGTCTGATCGATGTTAAGAAAACATGGCTACTAACTATCATCCAGTCTCCCGTCGAGTCACTTATCCCGGAGACCCCAGCATCTCCAGGCAGCCCCGGAATCATCCCTCTACAAGCCAAGTCGTATCTATCCAACGACCCCGCATTAGTCGTTTTATACAAGCAGTTGCGCGAGAAGACGCTGCAGACATTGAAAGGTGCATCGAAAGTATCCGCACAAGCAGAGTGGAGTTTCGTCATCCGCAACGCCCGTCTGTACGACCGCATGGGCTGCGATCTACTTGCCCTCGATTTGGTGCGTCATTGGGAGTTCCTGGGTGGACCTCCCTCGCCTCAACCAGCCAAAGACAAACCGCTCGAGTTGCATGACGACGGCGTGGACTATCGCAAGATGCTGCGACGACGCAGTAGCCTGGTGGTTGCGGATCTGCCGATCAAGGATGGCCTGCGGCAGAGCATCCAGGCGGCAGTGGCGCCGAAACCGAAGCCGCAACCACCTCCGACGACGTTCCAAGAGCCGGATGCCAATTCTTTACTCGATAGTTTTGGGTTCTAGCCTGTTTTCAGTGGCCTGATTGCATCATTCACAGTGTTACAGCCATCTTTTTTTCAACTTCCTGTATACTACTTCTATGCAGTATGGATTGCAGTCACATACCCAGCACCTCACTCCCAGTGTTTCATCCATTCTTCAAACCCGTTTTAATCTCATGTAATACCAGTTAAAGCCACTTTTTCAAGGACACCACACCATCAACTGTCGTAAATCAAGACATGAACCATCAAGCATCATCCAGGACTCATAAGACATAAGCTTTTCCCATCCACCCACCCACACACACACACACACACACACACACACACACAGACTCAATCCATTCAACTTCACAGCTCATCCCAACTCATCTAATACCCCAAAATCCTCTTCTTCCAATTCCTCCTCGCCAACACCCTCCATCCCACCGTCCGATTCCCCACCCCATGCACAGTCGTCAGATTCATCCGCCCCGTCGTCACATTCCAATTCGCACCATGCACCCCAGTCCCGTTTGTACCGTTGAGCAGTCCCCCATGCATGGACCCAATCTGGTTCACTTTGTTGGCGTTCTGCTGCTGCTGCTGCTGCTGTACGCTAGTACCATTTCCACTTTGATCCATCTCGGCATGGACATTTCCATTCGAGGTGTCGTCATCTTCATCCTCATCATCGTGGTCTTTCTCAGTAGTGGTTGAACCATCAGAGGCCGTAGTAGATGCATCACACTCTAACATAACCCACATGTTCATACTCACATTCTCGTCCTCATCCATATCCCCATTCCCAGATGGAGATGGAGATGGAGATGGAGACCCAGAAGTCCTCCGCACACATTCACTCCCCACCCACTTCCCACTCTCAGTACCGTCAACCTGCGTCGTCAATAACGGAGTATCCACACACCCTGGAAGTTCATGTAAAGTGACATTGCAGTGTGAGGCCGAACCCTCGATTTGGGTGTCGAAGGAGACGTGTGATGTGGAGGTGGAGGAGGAGGAGGTGGTTGGGGGGGGGACGGGGATGGATTGGCAGGTTCCGGGGTGGAGGGAGAATGTGGAGGGTTTGGGGATGGGGATGGGTTTGGGGATGGGGATGGGTTTGGGGATGGGACGGTGGGTGCGCGGGTGGATTTCGTTCTTGGTTGGGTTTGTGGTGGTAGTGTCGTTGGGTGGACAGGTGTTGTAGAAGGAAGGACGGATTTGGGCTGTTAGGTCGGTGGTTGTTTGGGAGGTGGTTGCTATTGGGGGTAAGGTGAGGGTGAAGGAGAGGAGGATGGGGAGAATCTAAGTAGATGGGAAATTGATTAGTTAGTTAGTTAGTTGGTTGGTTGGTTGGTTGTGGGTTGGTGGAGGGGGGATGGGACGTACATGGTGTCGCATTTTAGGAATTGGTGTGGTTTAGGATGGAAGTATCAAGTTGGGTTGGTTGTGTAGGTAGAGAGTAGAGAGTGAGGTGATTTAGGAGTCTCAGATGGATTCCCTGAGAGGACTGCTTCGGAGCATCTAAATCATGCTGAACATCGGTTGAACGCCCCTTTTATATGCTCGGCTTCATGGGCCAGCCTTCACATTGGACACTGGGGAGAGTATGTGCGATGGCGGTGCGGAGTGGCTGGCATTCCGCGGGTGGAGGGGAGGTGGAGGAGATGGCTGGGCGGGATTGCTCATCGATGCATTCCTGGCAGGGTGGTGGATAGATGAGACGCGATCGAGTTGCACGGTGTAGATAGGGGTGTCTCGATCCATCGGTTCGTCATGCGATTCTTGTGCCAGGCGTGTGGGATGTTCCAGGATAGCCGAGGATGGTAGATTTGTTCTTGTTGACACCATAACAAGGCATCGACTTGCATACAAATGTGATGGAAAGGTCATGGAGTCGAGTAAGAAATGCTACGGTCGGAGGATGCCCGTATCAGAACCATGCCTTGGACTTTATGATAAACACAGTTTAACATTATGTTGTTTTATGGTATGTGGAAGTTTTATCATACAGTCATACTGATCCATGTCGCCCTGGAACCTGTCATGGCTCATCACGCTCATACTACCATCCACCTCTACCATAAACCAAGACCACTGAGAAGTCCACCGTCACTGCTAGGAGCGGCAGGCGCATCTGCAGGTGCTTCTGGTGCTTCGGATTTACCAGCCTCAGAGTCGGGCTGATCCGGGGATCCATCCTTGCCATCATCCTTATCCTTGTCATCGGCATCACACAGCAGCCGAACGTACAAATACTTGTCAAAAGGCGTATCCTTGAAGCAGCGAGTCTCGCCCTGAGTATCCCCAGGGAAGAACGGAATCAGCGCATTGGGCAGGCCCATGCACTCCGCATTGGCATAGATCCCCAGAGCATGGCATCGATCCGACGTATCCTTGGTGATATCGACTAGGCTCACCGAGTAGGCATCAATATTAAAGCCATGCTGGACCTCAATCTTCTCGCACGTGTCCTCGGTGGCGACCGCATCCTGCGCGTCTCCAATGAGCCGATCATTCGGGGGGTCTTCGGGATGACAGTCCGCGTGGGCTCTTGCGGTCACTTCGGCCACGCCGTAGCCGTACACGGCTGAAGTCAGGAAAAGAGTTGATGCGATGAGAAGCTGTTCTCGTTAGTCGGTGTGGGGGAGCACGGACGATTCAACCTACGGCGGAGAAATGCATTGTGAAAGGTCTGCAGTACAATAAGCTCGGTGGAGGCCGGGAGGGACGAGTAAGCATTATTACGCTCAAGCGGATCAAGCCATGTTTAAATGAATTGCAGAAAGGTCTCTGAGACTCCTTTGCTTGAACGACTTCTTGATTCCTTGACATTCATTGTTGTGGAATGCAGCAAGTGGACGTGTTGGAATGGATCGTCGTATCGCGAAGGACAGATCGAGGGCTGCCCCGAGGAACGCAACATGGCCGAACTAGAGACTAGGGAAAGCTTCGACACGGCCCTTTGAGCCTTGATCCTCGTGGAACGTGAAAAATCTATCAAGCTGACACACCCATTGTTGCTCGCACTGTTTGTGAAGGGGTAAAGGAGGGGGTCATGCCCGCAGGGGTGGATTCTAAGGAATCCCAGGGTCGTGGCCCTGGCTGAAACGTCGGCCATGTCAGGATCAGCTTACCTCAGAAGACCAACGGAGATTGGGAGATATTTGCTACTCCGGACTCCGTACATCTTGAGGGAAAGTCCCGCGTTGCATTGTCCATCTGACCGCGACTTGTTATGCGCTGTCTGGCGAAAATGCCTGCCAATCGAAGTGTGGAACATATGTTCTCTATCTTCCAGATTCGAAATTAACGGGATATTCCATTTCCAGTAGATCACGGTGGCATACGAAGTGCATGAACGAGCGCGGGGTTGCCGTGGGGGTGTTGGTGCGGGCATCGCCGTGTTGCACGAGGCTGCAGTGCTGATTCACAGTGATTCACTTGCAGATCGGAAGGAAACAGAACCCAGTCAAACGACAACCAGGCAGTCCCGACCGCCCTGCTGATTGATCATGTCGACGCGTTGCGCTGACCGGCCGTGGCCAATGGCCAACTGGACTGGTCTCCATGAATCTTGGACAATCCACGACGCAACCCCAACAACCAATCTATCCCATGTGTACCTGCTGAACAGCTTGACTATCTTAGCCACAGATGAGCCGTGACAGCTGAGAGATAACTTGCTCTTCCTATCCGCGTCGAATAATGGATGAGCAGCGTCGATGCGATGCTTCGCCTCCGCCAACCGCCGTATTGCGAAGCACAAAGAAAAGAAAGCATGGCAGTCATCATGGATCCACCCCGAAGAGCGACAGACATATGGCATCAGCGCTCTAAGAAACACACCGAGCCTTGAAGTGGAGCGATAAATGGGCCGAAATTGAAGCCTCATTGGTTGTATTGCGTATCCCAATATGGACTGTTGGACATATGCACTGCATAAGCTATAAGTAGGGCAGCTGCATCGCAGCCTTGGAGCTAGAAATCCATCAAACCCCGACCCTCGAATCGTCCTGCCTTCCTTGATCATCCCCCACCATGACTGTCTCGACTGAGTCTTCTACTGATGTGCAAGTCCTCCGTCTCCGACTGTCCACTGCTGCTGACCATTTCTAGCCTCATCATCGGGGCCGGTCCATCAGGACTGGCCGTTGCCTACTGGATGGCTCAGTATGGCATCAATGCTCGCATCATCGACAAACGTGGCACCAAGCTGTTCCGAGGTCATGCGGATGGGTTGAGGAGCCGAACACTCGAGCTCTTCGATAGTATGGGATTTGCCCACCGTGTGACGGAAGAGGGTTACCATGCGGCCGCGTTTATGTTCTGGGTGAGCATCCTTCCCAAATTTCAATGAATCCATAACTGACAAAGTGAACCAGAGACCGGACGGTCATGGAGGTCTGCAACGTACCGGACAACAGCGAAGCACCATTCATGATTCGTCGCCATATCGGATGGCCTTGTTGACCCAGGGTCGCATCGAACGATTCTTTCTGGACGTTATTAGAGGCACCTCCAGCCTCGACGTTGAGAGGGGTGTTGTTGGGGAGTCATTAAGCTATGACGAGAGTCTCGAGAAAGATCCTCAGGCGTATCCCATCACGGTCCAGTTGCGGACCCTAAGTGAGGAGGAAGCAACCCCAGCCCCCAACCCGGGTATTTGTCCCTACCAGCCAGCCCCCGATGACCGTGAAGATCTCATCCAGAAACGCAAGCACAAGGTCGGGACAGTCGAGACGATCCGGGCCAAGTACCTCATCGGTTGTGATGGGGCGCATAGCTGGACGAGAAAACAACTGGATATCCCCTTTGAGGGGTCGCACACGGATCACATCTGGTAATCCTCCTACTCCTTGCTTTCATGGCCCATTGCTGATTTAAGTGTTCGTTCAGGGGTGTGATGGATGTGGTCCCGATAACGGATTTCCGTGAGTGCATTGCCGGGCATGGAGAAAAATAGATGAACTAACATCGAACTAAAGCTGACATCCGTTGGCCGTCATCGATAGACGGCCCGCACGGCCATCTGCTCATGATTACAAGGGAAGGCAATATGGTGCGCTTCTATGTCCCATTGCAGGAGGACGACGAGGTGGTGGCGGACTCGTTCGACCGGTCGGCAGTAACCCTGGACATGCTCCGTGAGAGGGTGAAGAAGATCATGGCTCCCTTTTACTTCGACTTCAAGATTTGCCACTGGTGGGCTGCATATCAGGTACATCTCACCCACCCCCCCCCATTGCCTGGATGAGCCTTGTCTGACGTCCATCAACAGGTTGGTCGGAGACTCACGCCCACCGTGAACAAGGGACGAATGTACTTGGTCGGAGATGCAGTCCACACCCACAGCCCTAAGATAGGATTGGGAATGAACATGAGTATTCAGGACGGCTTCAATCTCGGTTGGAAGCTGGGGCTTGTCCTGAAGGGAATAGCTTCGCCCACCATCCTCGAAACGTACGCATCAGAGCGTCATCAGCTCGCCCAGATGGTCTTGGACTTTGACAAAAAATGGGCCTCTTTCTTCCTGAGGAAAGAGAAGCAGGTGAAACAGGAACTTGAGGCCTCTCCGGAGGAGCCGGACGATATCCAGGCGGCTATGCGGGAAGCTTTTATCGAAAACGAACTTTTCGCAGAGGGGCACGTTACATTTTACAAGTCGAGCCCTCTAGTACATAAGGGCAGTACAGCAATGGCCAAGAACCTGGTCGCAGGAGAGAGATTCCCTGCGGCACTCATTCGCAACCAAGCTGATGGTCAACCGTGGTGGACGACGCGACTCCTGAAGAGTGACGGCCGCTTTCGAATCCTGCTTTTGGCTGGAGATGTGCGACTGCAGGACCGGCAGAGTTGCATGTCAACGCTCAGTAAGAGCCTGACGGAGCTTCTGAAGCGCTTCACGCCCTCCGAACAAAAGCCCGATTCCGTCATTGAAGTGAAGGCCATCCACAGTGCTCCATTGGATCAAGTGGAACTCCGAGATTTCCCGCCAGTTGTGCGTCAGTTCGACGAGGATGAGGGCTGGGACTATACGAAGGTGTGGAGTGACAGCGAGTGCTTCTGGGATCAGCAGTGCAAGGGCAACGCCTATGAAATCTGGGGGGTGGACAGGTCGAGGGGCGCCATGGTTGTTTTGCGGCCGGATCAGTATGTGGGATGGATGGGAGAGCTCGACGATGTGGCCGGCGTGACCGAGTACTTTGAGGGTATTCTTTGCGAGAATAAGCCGTCACCGGTACTGTAGACATGATCAACCTGGTGGCTAAGATAATCGACCGATAAATCTCTCGGGTAAACCGAGGACATAGATAGCCTTTTAATAGGTCGGCTGCGAGCCGAGCGGATCGATCTGCTTATCGCCAGTGGGTCGCTGTCATTAACAAGGCGCGCAATATTATTGCAGGAGCGGGGAGCATAAATCTGCAAAGGCTCCCCCATGGATAGTCCTTTGAGACGGTCTTCCTGTTTTCTCGTTTCATTCCCTTGCAAAGTCAGAACCATCATGGCGCCCCCTTCATCTCCAACCGACCATCACATCATAGCCCTGCAGGGTGACTTCATCCGAATCCCCCAGTTCGAACTACCTCCCCCCTATACTAGCACCACAACGATTTACGGACAGACCTCACTCTCAGAACTCCATGCACGTATTCATGATGCTTCGATTTTGGTCCTGTCTGCGCTGCAAATCGACGCAGATGCACTGTCTCCTGAAGTGACCCCATATCTTAAACTGATCGTGATAGTGGCCGCGGGCACCGACTGTGTGGACCTGGAAGCATGCAGGAAGAGGGGCATTCTCGTGAGCAACTGTCCCGCGGCAAACACCGAGGCCGTCTCTGAACACGCGATCGGGTTATATTTTGCTGCCCGTCGGAGAGTACTGCGTGCACACACGTTAACCCGGGCTGGCGAGTGGCCCCGGAAAAAGACTCTGGTGTTTGATTGTCTGAATCACGATGGGACCCAACCCCTGACTTGCCAGGAGGAGGTGGCCGGAATTATCGGAAATGGCGCTGTCGGTACGTCCTCGGCGGTATCCATGGAACGCTATTTGCTGGAACAAGATAGGTCTGACTCAATATCAGGAAAACGGATCGCCCAATTAGCCCGCGGCCTGGGCATGAAGGTGATTATTGCCGAGCGCAAACTATTCGGGGATGCCAGCGTCTCGAGCCGGTCTGAAAGCGATCAAGAGAGAGTCACTTTCGACGAGGTTATCAAGCAGAGCACGGTGCTTTTCGTGGCAGTCCCACTGGCACCCTCTACGCGGAATCTCCTCTCGACCGCCGAGTTTGAAGCCATGTCGGCCCATACGGTTTTGGTCAATGTATCGAGAGGAGGAGTGGTGGATGAAGAAGCACTCGTGCGGGCATTGCAGGGAAATCAGATCACTGGTGCTGCAACAGATGTGTTTGCAAAGGAGCCTGCTGGGCCGGAGAACTCCCCTTTGCTGGCCGAAGGGACCGAGGATCTGAACCTGGTTCTCACGCCTCACTTGGCTTGGGCCACGCAGAAGACCTTGGTGAACTATGAGCGGTTGTTGAAGGAAACGGTGGAGAGGTGGATGGTGGGCGAATTCATGAATGTAGTGACATGACGAAGCCTTGCATGATAGATACCAAGAAGCGCTGTGGAATCCAATTTTTTAAGAAGTGTATCTCGAAATGCTTTGCTATGAGTCCTGCCTGGTTGGCTACGTCGTGTGTGCTCCGGGGCGCTCACTGATGGCTCACTGAGTACGTACCGACTTAAAGAGTGATCCTGGAATAGCTCCTGTAGGGTCTGAGATAAGAGTGTTCGAAAGAATACTTACATTGGAAGCTAGTTAGGAGGGGAATTTCCAAAACACTCATTCTATGCTGACGCTGAGAGAGTCTTAGATACCACGACTGTTAGTCTTGATGACGAATTCCAGGGAAATTGCAGATATTATAATCATGATACGGTTAGTGCATGAGTATCATGTTAGGGACTGCTAGTAGTGAGCAAACAATGACTAGCGTGAGATTCATCAGGTGCCTTCCTTCTCTTCCATCCCTCAACTTCCCCAATAGTGCCGTGAACGACCAAATGGATTCGCACGTAACAAAGAGAGTGTGATAGGTTGTACGTCAACTACCCCAGTTTAGACCAAAATGACCCCTAATAAGCGTACGGCACAGACCCGATACCCCACGGGTGGTTGTGGAAATGAATGGCGGCTCGACCGTCTAGACCGGTTCGCAGAATGATAACTACTATTTCTTAGTTTCACTTCGGAGGCTTCTAAGTGATAAATCAGATGATGGCTATGAAGATCAGAAAGAGAAAAATAACACGAAAGACATCAACCGGCCGTGTTGGCTGCGCTGATTCCCCATAATAGATCCCGGTCGAGGTGATTTCATTCTCCTACACCATAGTCCAGAAAGCAGCAGTCTCCAGGGAATCAGCGCTGAGGCACAGCCCAGGTACGCACCACATTCGAGAGTCGAGCAGTTTCCGAATGAGTCGCCTTCGTATTACACGGCCGAAGCCAAGGATAGCCATGACCGCTGCCAAATCACACACAGATTGTCCTTTCCCGATACCTGGAAAAAGCTCTTACAGCCAGGTCATACCTACGAGCTTCTCTGGACTGGAGCAAAAATTGCTCATTGGGACTGGGGCACGCAGCCCGAGGTGGGAAACATGCCCAAGTGGTCACCGGTCCTGGTTCCGGGAGGTGCGCATATCACATTCACGATGAAAGAAGGGGAGTAGCCTCTCATTCCGCGGCCTGCATCGCCACCGCCCATCCAGACGAAGAAGAGAGTGTGAGTGAATCGTTTGTAATAGGAGGGTGTGTTTCTGCTAATGGATGCAACAGTCCAGGGGCACCGGTCCTCAGCCTTGAGCTGGGCTGTAGCCCAACAATGACCCTGAAGAGGCGCGTGGAAATCTATATCAAAGTCATCTACCACGGTCTCTTAGACAACAATAATGCAATAATAGGCGACGAAGGGTCCCGACCGATCACCTTCCACGACTATGCATTCCGCGGGTTGAACAACGAATTCCGAGACTATCGCCGTCGCCATATAGATCAATCCTGTCCGGAAATAGAGGGAAAATGGGAAACCTTCATAGGCGACGACTACTGTCAATTTGGAATCTGGGGTTATCCCGACAAGCAGATAAATGTGTCTGAGAACCCAGAAGGCCGATTCCCGACCCTCTTTCCCGGCGAATCCTGGTCAAACTTCTGGAAAATCACAGCGGACGGGTACTCATTGCCCGATGACCTGAAGCCCGGTGAGAGGCTCCGATACCAGTTCAAGGGAAATGCACTGGACTGGTGGGATTGGGGAACGGCCGAGACCCACGCCCAGACCATCGTCACGCTGCCTGGCTCGGGGGTGGAACCGATTTCGGACCCCAGAGATAATGGAGGCCGGCCAAAAGTGGTGGTACCGGCGTCAAATACAGTGGAGTGGATGGTGGTAGGTGAATGAACGTAGAACAATAGAATGATTGTTTGTATTCGATAAATCCAAGGACATTGAAAGCAAATTGACATCACCGGCTCTTATCGCGGCTGAGTCAGCTGCTATCGGATGACGCGATGGAGCCTCGCTTTGTTTCTCCAGCATTAATCATCCACGAGATGGGCCTCCATCGCGTTATCTTTTCCCAGTCGTCCTCGCTTTTTCTTATCTCCCCGCTTCCCTTGCATTCCCTTGCGTGATGGCTCGTTGACCCGCCCATTCCTTCTTTCTGTGACAGGAGAGCCACCCCTCTTGCGGGCTCGACTAATTCACAGCTACGGCATCCGATGAACTACCAATCCATTACCATGGCAGGCCATGCCTCCGACAGCAACCAGCAACAGGATGGACCAGCCCGAGATGGCTCATCGCCCAGATCCTCGGTCGATCATGGTGGGCGGACAGCCTACGTCGATAACTCCCAGCCCGCCGCCACCTCCCCTCAGAGCTTCACCTCGCGATCCTTGCTCGTCGGGTTGCTAATTGGCGCTCTGATCACCTTCTCCAATACATACTTCGGCCTGCAGACAGGATGGATCAGCACCATGGCCATGCCGTCCGCCCTGATTGGATTCTCCGTGTTCAAGGTCCTGTCGAAACATCTGTCCTACCCTTTCACCCCCATCGAGAATGTCCTCATACAAACGGTAGCAGGAGCGGTGGGGACAATGCCGTTGGGTTGTGGATTTGTTGGTGTCATCCCCGCCTTGGAATTCCTGATCAAAGATGGAGAAGATGGTCCCTCGGGGGATGGTGGCACCGGAGAGGGCGGGCCTCTGAAGCTGAGCTTTTGGAAGCTTGTGGTCTGGAGTCTGGGAGTCTGTCTGTTTGGGGTGGTTTTTGCCGTTCCTCTGAGAAAGGAGGTGATTGTTCGGGAAAAGCTCAAGTTTCCGAGCGGAACAGCCTCAGCGCTGATGTTGAGAGTGCTCCATGGAAGTGGAAAGGGTGATGAGAAGGCCAAGGCAAGGGCGGGAGACGTTGAGGGTGTCCCACAGCGTGAGGAAGTGTATGAAGCGCCTGTTCTGGCGCCTGAACCCGGGGAAAGCGGGCCATTGCTCAAGAAGCCTGACTCCACTAATTTGGATAATGACCAAAAGGACTGGAGATCAAAGATGCGCCTCTTGGTGGGTGCCTTCGCGGTTTCCGGGTTTTATGTAAGAACCCAATGTCTCAGAGCGCTGCAACTTCTTCAACTGACTCTCTAATACGACAGACCCTCTTCTCGTACTTCGTCCCGCAAGTCCGTGATATCCCTATTTTAGGTCTATACCTGGCCAGAAACTGGCTATGGACCCTCAACCCGTCCCCCGCATATGTCGGCCAGGGCATCATCATGGGTCCCTCGACCTGTATGCACATGCTTTTTGGTGCGTTCCTGGGGTGGGGGATTCTCTCGCCGCTTGCGAAGGCTCGTGGCTGGGCCCCTGGGCCTGTGGACAGCTGGGAAGATGGAAGCAAGGCCTGGATTGTCTGGATTTCACTGGCCATCATGCTTGCGGACTCTCTTGTCAGCCTCGGCTGGCTGGTGGTGAGGCCGCTTGTACCCCGTGCATCAAGGATGAAAGACAAGCTTCTCCGCAGTCATGCTGGGCGGCGGGTTGTCTCTGGAGGCTCCGCGTCTTCCAACCTGCATTCGTACATCACCTACTCCGCCCTGAGTCCCATTACCGAAGAGTCTTCCATCCCAAGCCATGCCGTACCTTCCATCGGGAGACGCAGCGCAAATGACGACGACGATGATGAAGATGCCCCTCCCTCCCAACTTATATCCACCCGGACCGTCATCATCCTACTCCCCTTGACTCTGATCCTGAACGTCGTGTGCATGCACATAGTCTTCGGTGACATCATGTCCCCCCTGCTGTCCAGCCTCGCCACCTTGCTGGCAGTCCTCCTCTCCATCATGGGCGTCCGTGCTCTTGGTGAAACTGATTTGAACCCCGTCTCCGGAATCAGCAAACTGACTCAACTGCTCTTCTCCTTGGCAACCCCTGCCTCTCACTTCTCTCGCCGCACCGCCCTTGTCACCAACCTCCTCGCGGGCGCTGTATCGGAGTCCGGCGCCCTCCAAGCCGGAGACATGATGCAGGATCTGAAAACCGGCCATCTCCTAGGCGCTAGCCCCAAGGCCCAGTTCTACGGCCAGATTATTGGTAGTCTCGTGGGCGCGGTGCTCTCCACCGCCGTCTACAAGATGTACGTGAGCGTCTATGAAGTCCCCGGCCCCATGTTCCAGACCCCCACCGCATACGTGTGGATCTTCACAGCCCGTCTCGTCACCGGTCAAGGCCTCCCTCCAATGGCCTGGCAGGCATCTCTGATCGCCGGCATAATCTTCATAGCCATAACTATCCTCCGTCTTGTCGCCGCATCCCCCATCGCCAACGGCGGCCGTAAAGACGTGTCCGCCCCCTGGCGAGACTGGATCCCAGGCGGCATTGCCGTCGCTGTCGGGATTTTCAACGTCCCATCCTTCACTCTAGCCCGCGCCATCGGTGGCCTAATCGCCTGGTGGTGGTCCCGACGACTTGCAACAAAGTCCGCCGCCGCCACCGCGGACCCTGCCGCCCCCTCAAGCGAGGTCGATTTGCAGACGAACCTATCCGAGTCCTGGACTGCGGCTCCAGCCGGAGGAGCACCACCCCCAGGACAAGCCGTCAAGGATGCGAATGCGGATGCCGCGTCCTCGACGGTTGTGGTCCTCGCCTCGGGGTTGATTCTCGGTGAGGGGATTATCAGCATTGTGAATTTGCTTCTAGCGAGTGGGGGGGTTCCGCATCTTTGAAGTAAAAAGGAGAAAAAAAAAAGGATTTGTGTATAGATCAAACTAGATTTCCTATTGGTTGGTGGTGGGTTTTATTACTGGTATTCTAGGAAGGAGATCATGTGAATAAAATGTAGAGTTCTGGCTATGTGCTTGGCATAGGTAGCCTCTCAAATAATGAGGCTGTAGACTTACGACATTGTGGTCATCTGACTAGTGGTAGCTAGGCAATCTTAGACGTATGATCGGTATGGTTTATAAACGGGGTTGATGGGATTGACTTTTAATTCATCAACTAAACATTATGTACCATAGTAATAACATCCTGAACACATTAATCCATCCTAGTCTTCAAGTTTCATATAATGAGCATTCAAAAAAAAGGGTAGTGAATCCCCTTGTGTCTTATCTCTTTCTCTACCCGTGCCTTTTCCTATTCCCCTTTCGAGTCAAGAAAGAAAAGGGCAAGAGATCAGGTTCGGACACAGCTAATGTACATTTGTTTTGTTCCGGTAGGGAGATAAAGGAGGGAGAAAGAAAAGAAATTCGATGGCACAAGACTTCAAGGAAATGGAAAAGGTCGCGTGGTATATTAGCAATTCACATGAAGGAAAAGAACAGGTATCCAGACACGTAGTTCATTGTTCAACGGAGATCTCGAAACCTCGACCTTGGGAAGGCTTTCTGGATCAAAGAAGATAAAAGGGAAACGCGGGACCGACGTGGCTCAACGCATAAAATCATTCAACAAGGGAGCAAGCATCGCAAACGATCCAATGTTTCATCGTGACAGGTTTGTCCGCCCAGCGGTAATAGGATGACAATCGTACCATGCGATTTTATATCACATCATAGAAGTCCAGATGGTCCACTACTCGTGGATTGTCTCTGGGGTGACTGTCTCGATTGTTGCCGAGACTGGTGCAGGGACCGCTGCGGGATGCATGGCCATTGCCTTCATGGGAGCTCCGAGAGGACTCGGACCGACAGACCCTGCCATTCGAGCGTTCACACCACCCGTACTGTTGCTACGCATTCTTTGATTGACCGGCATTTCTGGACCTCGATATCCCGGGTGTCCATAAGGCCCAGGACTCAAAGACCTAGGAACAATTGGACTTGGTCCCGGAGAGAAGGGTCTTTGAGCTTGTGAATATTGCGCCGGAGACATAGGGCGCTGATAGGGATGCAGCTGCGGAGGGCCGGGGTAGCCAGAGTAAGCGGGAGACATGGGACGTGCAGGGGATCGTGGCCGTGCCTCCTGAGGATAGAAGCGTGGCGTCTGTGGCATGGGCCCAGCCGACATAGGGCCGCTTGGACCCATCATTGGTGGCCCGCGTGATCCAGGAGCAGCACCTGGGGGCGGACCAGGCCGTGGCTTCAAAGGACAAGACGAAAGGCATGAACGAGGGACAACACCTTGTTGAGAACGGTCCATCCGAATGCAAAGAGCCCATCCGTCGTCATACTCGTGCAACAGCCTGACAAGATCACCAGCACGCAGCTCCATCTCATCCGCCATTGAAGGGGTAAATTCCATGTGCACGCGATGCACATTAGATGGGGCTGGACCAGGACCTGTGGGCGCAACCAGTGGAACGGCAGTGACAGCAGGAGCAGTGGGAACTGGTACCGTATTAACATTGACAGGGCTGACGGTGCTGACAGGGCTCACGGCGCCATGACCGAAAGGATCAGACTCAGATGAAGCGTGAGACGTGGAACTTTGAGGACGACCAGGCAGATCTTTGTCTGAGGCGTCTGAAACCGCAACCGCTGCAGCAGTGGCGCCAGCTGCAACCCCAGTTGCCACTGTTCCTTTATCTAGGGTGGCTTCAGGAGAGGGCCCCGAAACAGTAGACTCTTCCGGAACGCGTGCCGGAGAGGGGGCCTCAGATGGGTTATTGAATGGGTCTACTGGATCATTGAACGGATTTGAGCCCGCTGTACTTGACTGGGGTGAATGAGGGGGTGACAAATTTTCAGTCAGACTGCGTGTACCGCTTGCACCTGAGGCAACGGCTGCGTCCTCGCCAATTGTGGACAGGCCAGTGAAACCACCACTGGAGCCGAAATCTGACGCGAATGGTGCAAACTGGGTAATTGGACGAACATTCAGTTGAGGAGGATCGGGGGAAGTCACGGGCTCGGGCTTTGGAGGGGGTGGTGGCGCAACGATATCTGACCCCCAGTACTTCTCATCATCGGCTTCATTTTCCGCAAGCTCCTTCTCTCCTGGTTTCTTCTTGCGCATCCAGAGGAAGATCAGCACTGCAATTAAACCAACCCCTAAAATCACGCCTATCGCAATTCCTGCCTTTGCACCTCCGGAGAGTCCACCTGATCCGGCAACTGCGGTTGCAGATGCCGACGTAGAAGATTTGGTTGAAGATGAACCTGTGATGGCGGCATTTTCCAGTCCGAAATTGCTCTGAGAAGATGTGGTTGATGAACCAGATGATGTGGAATATGACGTGGAAGACTTGGAAGACGAAGTGCTGGTTTGAAAGGTAGTCCTAGTAGAGGATGCAATATCCTCGTCTGTACTCGACATCTGAGTTGCTTGGGTAGCCTCGGTTGTCTGTTCTGTTGTCGTTGGCTGCTGCGTCGTAGTAGGCTCCGTTTCAGTAGACTTGGGGGCTGTAGTATGTGTCTCTGCCTTGGTATGTGTCGTTGCTGCCTCGGTTGTCTTCTTGGTCTCGTTTGTTGATGACGACCGCGTCTGTTGGACGGGAGCGCCGACGCCGACGCCAGCCGTGTTTTTGCTGTTGTTTGAAGAGGTCTTGCTCCCCGTCACGTAGCCTCCGATAGGGCCATCAAAATCCGGACTCATAGTCACATAGACCACGGTCACCCCTTGGCCATCATCCGGGCTTCGTTTCTTCAGGCTGGCCACCCGGTCACGGTGTGCATGCGCATGTACCATGGTTGAAGGTTGCTTGGGGCTTGCAAGCCTTGGTTTGCGCAAATTGTTGGGCTCGTGGGGTTGAGTAATGTGAAATCAATGCTGCCCCGCGTACCTGCACAGGTGGGCACACTGCAAGTTCCAATATAGCGCAGCGTGTATATGCAAGCTCAGTATCAAAACCTGCTTGGGGGTTTCGCAGGATTAAAAGGATGGATGTAAAAGTTGGTTTGATGTGTGTCACAGATCGATATCACCTTTGGCTGCGAGTGCGTTAAAGAATGTGGATATAGAAAGAATGGAAATCTGAGAATCCCCAGATATGGTTCGAGATGGCTGGGCCACACCTGATCTAGATCGGTAAACGAACGACAGCCAGCTTCCACGCCGCGAAGGTCGCCAGGAAGAAGGTAGGAAACAATGGATGGAAGATGGGGAGATGATGAATAGGAGCAAACCCCCTCCGGCGCGGGAAGTGAAGGTGGTGACCCAAAACCTAAGGTGCGAAGGGGACCAAAGACGAGAGGCCGAACTCCTCCAAGAGAGCATCGCTGCCAATACGGGTAATTACCTGCCACGGAACCGCCGTTAAACGAAATGAGGTCAAAGCATAATGAGGGGGTCTCCACCAATCACGCCCCCGTATTGCCTGGTAATGTCTGGTTCGTACTAACCTGCTGGGGTGGAGATCACGGGGATTGTCCCGCCCAGCCCAGGAACTCCTCCATCGTGATTGGCTTGAATCTGGTACGGTTCCTGGTTTTATGACGGTCACAGCGGACACGAGGTGCCGGGCCACCCGGCGGCATCAACAGTTGTTCTCACAGGCAAGAATGAATCATGAATGGACCGCAGAACCCCTCGATCCCCCTCAGAGTCCCGGTATGGTAACCCGCAGGTCCGAGAATCCTTTCACTCATCTGGATGACGCACTGTTATGAGGCCATCTCACCGAGTTGAAGGTAGGACTCGCAGTCAACTCCATACCGGTGAGTGTTCATGCTGACCCTTCTCCTGGTTTCCCCTTGAATAACAGTCTTGTGCATTGGAAGTAGGAACGTCAGACGAACATCCATCCGCCACACCACCTCGACAATGGCACCGCGCTGGGCCGTTGCATTCTGGCGCCAGTCCCAGTGCATTGGACGAGATCTTCACTCATTCGTTCATTGGGTGGTCCCTGAGCGACCGCCCATTAATTAGCCAAGCCCCTGTCGAACTCCGGTCCTTCCTAGCGTCACCCACCCACGACTGAGAGTGGCACATTAGTATTCTGTAGGTAGGTTCCCTCCGAGCGAGTGTGTCCGACTCTTGACGATCAACAAATGGAAATGCCTTCCGATGTTCAACGCCCGCGGACACTGGTTGGCCGTCGTGCAACACCAGCCTCGCGATCGAAACAAAGCATGCTGCCCTTGCATGCGTCACAACTCCGACTCTCCTACATGGCCTCAACCTTTTTGATTTCGACCCCTCGTCTTTCTTTGAAAAAAGAGAAAGAGAACTCATCCTCAAGTGCCAGCAGAAAATTGTGCTTGGGTCTACTCCGTATCTTCGTTTTAAATCTGCTCAATTTTTGAACCGGCGCTCCGTTCGGCTCCGGTCTAAAAAATACGCTAACCGGCTGTTTGGTTATGATTTATGAACACCAGCCCACAATAGTAATGATTCCATCCTGAAATAGCTGGGCTGTGTCCGGCTTCTCTATGATGAAATTGACTACCTTGCCCAAGCCCCAGTTTCAGACAGCTGTTGGCAGCTCCCAAGCTTTACTCGCATTGGTCTCCATAACCTCAACCCATCAGGCGACCGAAATGCCCAACGGGTGTCGGGGTGGCCTCCCTACGGAATTACCCGCGAATATTTATAAGGTGCTGGTGAAGCTATGCAGATCGCATTTTTGTTGCGGCATCATGTGCCAAGGATCACCGCATTATCCGTCCCATTCAAAAGCGCAAAGGGGAAAGATTAAAGAGTCTCAAAGTAAGAATGTTTCAAGGCCTATATTATTGTCAGCGATCCGCAAGACCCGTACTCTTATTTCTGTCTTTCGGCTTTCACATACCTCTTCAGCTGACAGGCGTTGATTGCTCTCATAACACACCAGTTGGCTTACCAAGTCACGGGCTTTGGTAGAAGCGCCTTTGAGGATATCATCCCATCTTTTGGCAGGGTATTTGTAGAACTCTACTTTCCCCCAGTCTGGAAGCCGTTGGGTCTCCTGTTGTATCCCTTTATCAGCATGGTATTTCGGCATAAGGAGGAAGCAGGATTTGTTGGCTCTCATCACATACAGGCCAAGTGCCTTCATCTGGGGTGCCCAGGGTTTGAAAGATAGACTGAATCAGCGATAAGTCACTTCCGACAGGGCCCGAGTCGAATAATTGCTTGTGTCCAACAGCCACTGCTTCAGCAACGACACAACCGGCCGCCCAAAGGTCAAGAGCAGGTCCATATCCTTTGAAACCAAACAGAATCTCGGGTGGACGGTAACACGTGGTTCCAACATCCGTGATCTTCTGATCGACAGGCTCGGCTCCCTTGCAGCCTTCTTTCCATGCGATCCCAAAATCTGCCAGATAGGCAGGGCCCTCGGGGGAATCGAGCAAGATGTTAGATGGTTTAATATCTCGATGTATGAGCCCCAATTTATGGAGGTGTGCTAACGCGCTAAACATGTCCCGCAAATGAGACTTGGTTTGCGCCCCTGTTAATGCGTCTCGTCGAAGTAATTGCTCAAAATCATGTCTCATGAAAGGAAAAACAAGAATAAACCGCCCCTCATCTAAATTTAGGGTTTCCAGAAGTGGTATTACGCGAGGACCAGCCGCGTCATGAAGCAGCTGGACCTCACGTTTAGCGTCGTGCGGTGGGGTCAGTAAGTGAGGGATTGTGACCTTGACGGCCACCAGGGTACCATCTGCACGCTTGGACTTATAGATCATGGAGTGTATGCCGTCAAAATGAGGGAGGCATGACTGATATGGGCCGATGGTTTCTCCGCCCTCCCAGCGGTGCTTGCCGGAGTCGTTGTGAGGCTGGTCTGGGCTGCTGATGATGGGAGCTACCGATCCAGTAGCCTCTGCTTGGTCAATGGCCTCCTGACATAGTCTGTCATATTCTGCCTATGATTCGTTAGTTGGGCGTAAGCTTCACATGGGCTAAGACTGACCTTGGACGCGGCTTGGTCATAGGCCTCATTCTCAAATCTCTTGGCTTGAGATTGGGCCTCCGCGAACGCAGCCGAGGACGAGGCTCGTTGGTAGGCAATGGTGCTGAAAGGGCATCAGAATGCCTCATCTATGTCGCTTGAGAGCGGATTGGAGGGAGAGATCACCCATGATTGCAGACTTACAGCGATTGAATGGCTGTCAATCGATCTGTGAAGCCAAGGGTTTTTTTCCAATCCGACGTGGACATGGTGTCTTGACGGGGGAGGGGAACCGCAAAGAACCTGATCGGACAAGATAGATATATATAGAGAGAGAAAGAAAGAGCGAGATATAGGAGAACGCTCGAAGTGAGATCGCGTCAGTTGTGATGAGCACGAAGGAGATGTAGATGTAGATACGATAACTCAGGGCCGTACCGAGTCAGTACTAGCGCAGGCATGTGACACTCCCGCGGCGCCTTACCGAGTCCGGCATGGGCCGACTCGGCTCCTCCGCCCAGTTGTTCCGGCGTTGCAACCCATCATCGTCATCAGCCATCGGCCATCACATCTCTCTTCCCTCCGACTCCAGCTGTCCTCCGTCGCTTGTTGAACCGGTTCGGTTCTGCGCTGTCCTCCCGTCCAATCGCTTCCCCATTCGATGCTGACCCCCCTACCTCTCAGTGTCATTCTTCCTTATTATGCGCCCCCGACTCTTATTTTTCTAAGGTTGTGACCTATGAGTAGTGATGGATCTCTCACGGCAGGAGTATCCAGCGTTGCTGGTACGATGGACTCGACCCCAGCCAACCCCACCTTCCCCCCCTTCCCCCCCAACTTTCGCTTCACCCCTTCCTATATCCGTCCTATGCACCATCTAACATAGTGTTTACTCGTCATTATCGCAGGCCTCTTTGCAGCCCGGCCAAGCCACAAACGTGCTCAATGAGCGCATTCGCGTCATAAACAAAGTCAATGCAGACATCGCGGACTGGCTCCAGGTAAGCCTTGCCTTCTCGGCTGGGAATCGACAAGCACTCTAGCTAAACATTCATACTCAATTAATAGGAACGTCGTCGCATTGAAGAATTATACGCCCAAGGGCTCCGGAAACTTGCGCATCGGCCGCAGCTGGACAATGGCGCGGCGCTCGGGTACGGCCGGCTATCCAGTCAATCTTCAAACTCGCAATGATTATGCTAACGACAGCCTTGGTGACAGTGTCTTCCAAATTCCGTGGCAGCGCATAATCAGTGCTACTGAATCGATAGCCTTGTCGCACGAAACCTTCGCACAGAAGATCGATGAGGATGTCGAACGTCCGCTGAGAGAATATAGCACCAAGAATCGAGAACTATCGTCAATGCCTGGGATTCAGAGTGACCTTGCAGGATTGGCTAAAAATTACGACGCGTGTCATAAGAAGGTGGAAAAGGCTAGAGAGAAGGGCCCGAAAGGTGCAGATAAACTAGCTAGCGCCGTGGCCGCTGCGGAAGAAATCAGCCAGCAATGGGACTCAAGGGCGCCGTTTGTATTTGAACAGCTTCAGGCAGCAGACGAGAGCCGCCTCAACCATCTTCGGGATGCTCTTACCCAGTTAGAGACCCATGAGACGGATCAGGTTGAGCGCTGTCGCCAGGCTGCTGAGAGCTGCTTGAACGTTCTTCTCAACGTGGAGACTGCAGACGAGATAAAGACATTTGCCGCGAAGGTCAATGGAGGGAGGCCTGTCGTTCCAAGGAGACAACAGACTACCTCTCCTCCCCCAGTAGCACCTCTTTCTCCTCCACCGCGCCTGCAGGATGACGCTGCCAGCCAGCGATCGGAGCATTCGGGTCCGGTCAGGACGCCTCCTGGTGAGCATTTATTATCTCGTTTTGGGTTATGCGTTGCCTGATGTAGAGTTCTAACGGTCTGCTTACAGTTCCTGAGCCCCGGCATAGTACTCCCCTCGGTGGTCTTAAAAGGCTGGGGACAGTCATGAATCGACGTAGGAGCATCGTTGGACCTTCTAGTGCCGCCCCCTTCTTCTCAGACAAGAAACATCGCAGTCCTTTCGCCTCTTTCAAGAGGGGAGACTCGCGCGATCTACAGATTCCCGAGACGCCTCCCGACGGATCCGAGCGTCCTGGAACCGCCATGACGGCTCAGGATAGCTATGCTGAAGCCCCGGGCATTCCAAGTGAAACCCACGAGCCTGAGGGCTTTGCGGGTGTGACGTCCAACACGGTGCCTCAGTCAGCACCGGGTACAGCCAACGGAGTAACATCTCATGAAGCTCCTGAAGCAGTTCCTACAAACGTGGCCCCGAATGAGGTAAGTAATGACTGATATGTGTTCATGGAACTCTCAAGCTAATCTACCAACCAGCCACGCGTTGACTCGGAGGGTTTCTCGGAGCGACCAGATACCATAGACGAGATCACAAGGGCTCAAAGAGAGGCAGCTGGGTAAGCAAACGTGGCGGCTTGAGAATATTCTAAGAGACTAACAAGCCTACAGGCTGGAAGAGTCGGGGATGAACCTGACGATCAGAGACCAGCCGATCTTCGAGGATGAAGACCAAGCCAAGCAAGCGATGGACGATATGGCCAATCAGCTCCGAATGGTGGGTTTCCCCGGAAGAATGGCTCCCAATGCACGCTGCTGATGTATCATGCAGCGAGCCCAGCAAAGTGGCGCAAGACGAAACGCCGGAACCTTACGCGGCCGCCGCGATGTCCGTAACACGGTCTTCATCCCTACCCCAGGAAACGACGTACCTGCGGTGCCCTCGGCTTTGGATATATCGGTGCCGACCTCCCCTTCGTTGCAAACCAAGCACGTTGCTTCACCTAGCACCGCCACGGACGACCATGCCATGTCCGACACGACTTCTATTCGCTCGTCCCATACTTTGCATAATGCCCCAAGCCCTGTTTCGCACCCCGAACTACACGAGCCGGGTCTGAATGCATCAATCATCGACACGGTCAGTGCGTGGTTCACCGACGGCGCGGTGACCAAATCATTTGTCCTCGGGGAGCTTGCATTGGCGTACAATGCCACTCCTGATGTGACACCAGGAAGCACCCGAGTCCGCCTCGACAACTTCCAGATCCTAGAAAAGGTGGCCGCAAACCCACATTTTGTGAGCGAGGATAAGGGCAAGGATCAATCCGATGAGAAGCGGGGTGAATATAGCATCAATCTTTCCAGCATTGCGCGACCCTCGCCAACCGTGGCTTTCAAGTACCAAGTCCACATGGAACCCGCTGTAGCCGCAGCCTATTGCCCGGTTATTTTCAAGCCGGTGTGGAATCTTGAGGAGCACCAGGCGAGCGCAATCATCTTCTATTCTATCAACTCATCGGCCATGCCTGCTTCGGGAAATTCCATCACCCTCAAAAACTTGGTCTTGACGGTGAATTTGGATACGTCTCCTGTGGAAGGGCGCGAAGCAGCCCATGCCACGGCTGCTGTCATGTATCCCAACTCTGGAGCAACCTTTCGACGCAAACAATCTGCGGTGACCTGGAAGATTCCCGAGCTTGAGGTCAAGGCTGGATCTGATGCCAAATTGCTGGTCCGGTTCTCGACAGCCACCAGTTGGCCGCAGAAGGGCAAGGTTGATGCCAAGTTCGAGATTCACACTATTGATGATGGATCCCGCCTGGGAATCAGCACTGCTTCGTCGATGGAGCAGGCCCCACGGAAAGGCTCTGATCCCTTTGCAGACGAAGATTTTGGGGAAACCCCTGAGACACAGCCGTCCTTGCAATGGCGAAGTGTTCCAACCGCACGAAAACTACTCGGGGGAAAATATGTCTCATCCTAGACTGAATAATCCGGCTGTATCATATCCGTGAGCCAACTATACACGGAGCACATACTTTTCGAACACAAGCCTCGGCCAATTGTGCTGACCAGGAGCATATAGGTCGGGTCTTGCCTCCCCCCCCCCCTCCCCCAACATTTACTCTGATGATGAATCCCAAAAAAAAAATACCCATCGTTGCACATCAACATCTCTCGGATCCCTTCCTGCTTCACCCTACGCCCCTACTCTTAACCCTCGTGTGCACAGCTCTTTCCTTTTCTCTTCGCAGCCGTTTTTGCTTTTTCCTCACTGCAGTCTCTTTTCCTTTGTCCTTCCCGATATCCTTTCCTACCTGCTCGTGTAATCTCGTTCCCTGACCTCTTCTCCAGCTCATGTTTGGTCTGGTCAATGGTCTGTAAATAAGTTGTTTGTTCATAGTATTATATTTTTAGCTCCGCTGTAATGGGTAATCAGAGCTGTACATGTTCCATGCATGACACAAGTGGAAGAAGGTAGGCATGGTCGAGCTTGCTTGTAAACTCAAACAAGACCCTAGAGGCCAATGCTTATACAATGATTACGACATACTAGACAGAAATATCAAGTATTGGACTCGCGTAGTACCTTTTCTGTAAACTCAGAGCCAACAAAATAACTATTGTTGCTGTAATGAAAGCTCCCAGAGAATATATATTCATTCTATTTTCACTTCATGGTAGCATCTGAGGGATAAGATAGTTCAGATGATACAGCCCCCAATTGAAGATGAACAAGTCTCGTAAACTGCTCAAGTGTTGCACTAGAGGTAAATTTCCAATCTCCTAGCTGAGAATGATAGCATCATGGCTCTTCATAAACATGGCACTTTGATGTGTGTGCCGGGGAATCACTTGAAATTTGGACGACCGTGGCGCCAAGCCCCTGAAACGAATCGTAGATCTACATGCGTGCAGCCCTCGTGGTCTTGTCATAGAAATCTAGCGTCATTGCGGCAAGGAAACAGGGGATGTCCTTGCGGTCTTCGACCCAGAATTTGATGAGGTGTTTGATCTCCAAGGCAAAGAGACTGTTGGGACCACCCGAGATCTTCATCGTACCGTTTTCTCCATCGAAAATGATTGAATTCTCCTCACCATTGCCCATGCTTCCCGGGCCCCTGGAGTCGGACGGAACATCACGGTCGCCATGCCTGTAAGCAGATGAAAGATGGAACATCGAAGTAACTCGTACACGACCATTTGGGAGGAAATCCAACTTGTATCCCAGCAGGGATGCGACTGCTTCACGAAATTCTGACGACTTGGCCGTCCAGATCTCTTTCAGGCGCCGCATACGCTTCTCCTTATCGGCAACCACTCGCTCCATATCCTGGGCTTCCAGCTTCATGCTTTCAAGAGTGCTTACCGGGACAACTTTGACATCCAGGTGACCGCCACGCAGTTGAGCAAGGAGTTCTTGGTTCTCAGCCTTCAGGGTTCTGATGGTGGAAAGCTTGAGATTTTCGGCCTCTGCGGTGGGGTTGTCACGAAGTTCGAGAATTCTAGTGCGCGACCTGGCCTTGAGGGACTTGATCTGCGACTTGCTGGCCTCGAGCTCCTTCCGAAGCAGAGTTGCTGCCTGCTCAGATTTTGACAAAGTCTCCTGTAATGTTCTATTCTTGCGGGTCAGAACAGAAAGACGTTCACTGTCCGCATCGCTCTCAGCCGGAGAGAGAGGCCTTTTGATACCCCGGGGTTGAGACTCATCCTGCTGAGAAGGCTCGCACTTGGTGAGCTCCTCATGAGCCTTTTCCAACTCGACTCTATACTCATCAACGAGCTTTTCCAAGTTGGCGATTTGCTCTGACTTTTGCTCATCGAAATGGTTTTGCTCTGGGTTCATAGTCACTTCTTCCGTGTCAAAAGCCTTCAGTTGAGCACGGAGATAGTCGACTTCTTTCACAGCGAGGGCCCGCTGTCGTTCAAGCCTTGATTTGATACGGTTGTCTGCCACTGCCCCTCCAGCAACAGAGCCGGCAGTACTGCGAAGTTTCTCAATCTCCTGCCGCAGGGCGGTTCGTTCTGTTTCCAGGCCTCTGATCGATTCGTCCTTCTCCAGGAACTGTGCCTCAATAACACCTAGCTTATCAACAAGTGTGGCCTTTTCTATGCGCTCCTGTAACAAAGCCTTCACGACCGCTTCTGGGGAATCGAGCTCTGGCGGCTGATCACTATCTTGTAAGAGACTGGTCCAAACTCGTCGTTCGTCCTCCAGCATCTGTGTCTGGATCTGAGCAGTGTCCAGTTGCGACTCCACATCTTTCATCAACTGCAGTTGATTTTCCAAGGATCTCTTTTGTTCCTCCACGACTTCTACATTTTTTTGGATCTTCCGCAGGTGCCGCAGTTCGGTGCTTTGCTCACGATTTGTAGTTTCCAAGTTTCTGATGTGGCTGACTTGTTCGGAAAGTTCGCGTTTGAGAACTGACAGTGTCTCGGTATCAGTTCCTTCGGCTTTCAGACGGAGGTTTTCCGTTTCTAGGTCAGCGACTTCTGTTTCCCGCTCGCGCAGCTTTTCCTGTGCAGCCTGCATGTCACCCCGGATGGTTTGAAGTTCATTCTGCAGTTCCTCTACTGTTTTCTGAAGAGACGAACGGATGGTGCCAAGTTCGCTGATCTGATATTTGTACTGTCGCTCCTGATCGAGTAGTTGTGCCTTCGTGTCGTCTACTTCCTCTTGTAAGATCTGGTTCTGATCTTGAAGACTTCTAGCCTTTCGCTCCAGGCCAGCTTTCTCATTGAGGGCATTGTCCTGCGCTTCTTTTAACTCTTTCGCCAGGGTCTCGCTCTTGTTGTTGGCCCGGTTGCTACTGCTTTCCGCGGCCTGTAATATAGCTAGATGGTTAGGATAAGAAAGAACAAGAACTGACATAGGATAGGAAGTAATGAGCGAACCTGAGCTTTTCGAAAGTCCGAATCAGCCTTGAGCTGCAAATCCCGTAGCTCCTTCTCATGGTGTAGGACCATCAGGTCCCTCTCCTGTTTGAAATTCTCCAACTCATATCTCAGAGTGTTCACCTGCACAAGTAGCTCCTCCTTCTCCGTATCTGAAATGGGGATCTTTAGTCTTAGGAGTTCCATTTTGGGCAAGACGTATGAGCTCACCAGGCTTTGAAGGGTAAACTGAGCGGACCGATTGCTTTAAAGCATCCGGTGCCGGTGGAAGCGACAAGGGAGATTCAGCGCGGAGGGTATCCCGCGCAGGATGCGAATTCACGCTTGAATTCATCTGGGGCTCATTAATCTCCCTTAATCCAAACGGATTGAGGAGCATGCCGCGCGACACTCCGCGACTCACCTTGGATGAATCAGGCAATGGTCTCCCGCGGACACAATTGCCCGGATGACCATTAGTGGGATAAATTCAGGGCTGCCCAGAAATCCAGCCTTTGGCTGAGAATGAGGGCGCAATCATCCGACCAGACCCAAGAATAGCTTCATTGTTTTCGATAGAGGGACTGGCACCAGCCGCCCGAGCAGTCACGTGCTGACTCATCCATCTCACCGCCCGCGCCAGCTATGGCTCTTAAACAGGATTAGCGCCGAAATTTTGAAATGGATTTCGAATTTTTGCGGAAGAGACCGACGACTACTGTGTATTCCTCCCCACGCCCGTCGCCGTCTTTCTCGTCTTTCTCCCCCCCTCTTCCGGATTCAGCTCAACTCCCTGGGTGGGTCGAATATTCACAATGGCCAAGGATAGGACCGAGAAGAAGGATAAGCGCGAGAAGAAGGAGAAGCGCGCGGAGAAGGACGGTGTCTCCAAGAGCAGCAAGAAGGACAAGAAGGAGAAGAAGGACAAGGTCGCTCTCGCCGACGCAGTCGAGAAGGAACTCACCACCAAGGTTCTGGAAGGCATTGATCAGGCTGTTTCTGCCGAGACTCCTGCTAATGGCGTCGAGACCGAGCTCATGGAAATTGACGCCCGCCCCGTTGGCGCAATTGTTCCCTTTGCCAGCCCTCTGGTCGAAGACAAGGCTGCCAAGAAGGCCCTGAAGAGCGTCAAGAAGGGTAAGATATCTCTTGTGCTTTTGAATCTGTTTTCTAGGGTTATACCGGCCGGCCTTGGTCCCAATGGAATGAATGCGGATTTCTATGGCCTTGGTTTCTGGCTAGGGAAGCCTGTGGTGCTACTTGTTGCATCGGCTGCGCAGCCATTCATTTATAGCTCATGATGTGCTGACTGCGTGTCATCTACAATAGCTGCTGTGAACAAGTGCCTGAAGCGTGGTGTGAAGGAGGTTGTCAAGGCTCTCCGCAAGTCGCCCATTCCCGCCGCCAATGCCAGCATTGGTGTCCCCAACGGAGTCGTCATCCTCGCCGCCGATATCTCGCCCATGGACGTTATCTCACATATCCCTGTCCTGTGCGAGGACCACGGTATCCCATACATTTTCGTCACATCCCGAGCTGAGCTCGGCAACTCTGCCGCCACGAAACGCCCCACCAGTGTTGTGATGGTCGTGCCTAAGTCGGCGTCCAAGGGCAAGAAGAAGGACAGCGAGGACGACGGAGAGGACTTCACCGAGGTGTTCGAGGAACTGGCCAAGCTCGCTCAGAAAGAGGCCAAGAAGGTGAACCTGTGAAGTTTCAGCTGGACTTCTGAATCCACCCTTCTTTTGTTTTGTTATGTCTTAATTATATTTCAATGTCTTGTCGCTTTGCTGCTATGGCTGTACAGTTCCACTTTGTTGCCTGACAAGGCAGTGCATGTCTTCGGGGTCTGGCCTTTGGGACGTGTTCATTGGGTTGACTTTTATGATGTGTCCGTTGCAAATCTGGCGTTCTCAAATGGTGTATGAAAAAGGCAGGAAGTATCCAATAAAATCCAAAATCATGACCAGACCCTCCGTAAGCCAATCCAAGTTGTGCTAGGGAGCCTTGGGGTGTTGCTCCGCTTCGGCGTGGCAGAGACGCAAGCAGCAGAAAGACAATAAGCAATTCTCCGTTCGCTGTGAGGGTCGCTCGGTCCTCGTTCATAGACAGACAGAAGGTGGAAGGGAAAGGAAGAAGGCCCGGTGGGCTTGGCGTGCACCGGCTCCAGGCTGGCCTTCCCGGAACCCGACCACACACCATCGGCCGATCGAAGCTATGCCAGGAGGCAGGCAGTAACATGTCGTGGCTCACACGAACTTCCGTCCATCACCCCTACCGATCGTTGATCTCCATCTTCGTTCTCTGGAAGGCTTGTCTACTTCTCCTCGCCATCCTAACGCCTGGTCCCGGGTATGACACCTCAACGACCTTGGCTCAATGGCACAGGGCCACCAGTGACATCAAGGGACTCTTCCCAACCTTCTTGAGACAAGTATCTACCAGGCTGACTAGGTGGGATGCCATCTACTTCACCGAGGCGGCAAGGCGTGGCCATGTTTTTGAGCAAGAATGGGCGTTCAGTTATGTCTTCTCCAAGTTCATCAATCTCTTAGCTGCGGGTAAGCGTCGTTCGTGAAACTCCATCCGTTCCCAGCTAAGGTCTCTGCCAGGATCTGAATATACAGGTGCTATTCCCTATGCGTTCAAGGAAAGTGCACTCGGCGTTGCCGTGTCCCACGTGGCTCATGCCGCCTCTGCAGTGGTTCTCTATCGTCTGGCGTGTACCATCTTTCCGGGGATGCACGGACGCAAGCTGGCTTTCATCGCAGCATGCTTGCATATTCTCTCGCCCGCCGGTTTGTTTCTGTCGGCTCCCAACGCGGAAAGCACGTACTCTCTTTTGAGCTTCGCGGGCGCTTTCCTATTTGCTCAGAGCTTGGGTGTCTCGGGCATCTCAACAAGCATCCAAGATGGCCTGTTAGTGCTTGCGGGCATCATGTACGGCCTATCTACGGCTATTCGTGGAAATGGCCTCTTAAATGGTGTCCTTTTTCTCGAGGAAGCATTTCGTGTCCTGTATTCAATCGCGCAGGACTTCAGCTTCGCCAAATCTCGACGACTCGCCGCGGTCGGTCTTGCCGGTATCTGCACGGGGCTCGGATTTGTGCTGCCGCAGTATATTGCTTACCAACAGTTCTGCGCTAACCATACCCTTACCGACGAAGGGTCGTCAAGGGAATGGTGCCATCGAGCTATTCCCAGTATCTACAGCTTTGTGCAAGATCATTACTGGTATGTGTCTCGCTCCACGTTTGGCGGCCTGCAACTGATTGATGCGCACAGGGACAATGGGTTTCTTCGATACTGGACTCTGTCCAATCTACCATTATTTGCGTTGGCCGGTCCAGTGTTGGCCATTCTAGTGTCCTCCTCGGTTTGGGCAGTCAATGTGGAGTCACGTCGGAAGATTCCCAGTACAACGCCACAAGATTTTCCAACAGGACAACTGACAGGTCGTCTGCTGCGTAGCCTAGCGATCCCTCAGATTGTTCTTGCCGTTATGGTGTATTTTTGCAATCACGTTCAGATTATCATTCGGTTGTCATCTGGTTATCCAGTGTGGTATGTTTGGGCAGCAGCTCTTCTCCTGGACGGCTATACTGCTTATCCATCTGCACGAAAGAGGCATCTGGAGGGAAGTCGTTGTGGACAAACAATTGTTCAATATATGGTGATATATGCTGCTGTGCAGGGCGTGCTTTTTGCATCGTTTCTACCGCCCGCTTAAGGCCTTGCCCTCATCAGCGAAGCAAACCCTGAAAAGATAACCCGCATGGTCAACTGCTACATGATGGATAAAATGTCACGTGAGTCGGTCAATCTCTGATTGTTTATATCATCTAGTTAGATACACTAATACAAGATAGAAGGACACAGTCCTCGCCAGATTGAGCCTTGTTCCACCAGGCCCACAACATTACACAAAGATTAGAAAAAAGAAAAGAAAAAAGCCCGCTTTGCTTTTCGTAACATCATCCATCGTAGCCCCATTTAGGCCCTCTGATCGGACTGCAAAGGCTGGTACCAGTGCTGGTCATCCACACCCTTCTGTCTACCGGCAGAGGTGCCATCTGGGCCACTCTCCGCAGCCTTACGCTGGAAGCCAGCCTGTGCCAAACGACCAGGGTCATTCTCACCGCCAATATCAGTGGTGTAGCTAGCATTCGGCGCGTCATCGGGAATGTCACCCTCCTTCAGATTGGCGCCCTTAGGCTTAGTGTTGCCCAAGTGACTAGTCACATCCTCAGTGTAGGACGGCGCCGCTCCAGCATTGTACTGGCTGCGGTGGCCGCTGCCACTGGCCGGGGCGGCCTGCTGCTTGTAGCTGGCTCCACCGGATGGCTGCTGCTGGGACAGCTTCTGAGAAGCAGGGTACTGGCCCTGGTTGATCCCGAGGTCCTTTTTGGCGGAGGTAGGACCGCCGGCGTAGCCACTCTTCAGCTCGTGAGCGCCGGGGTAGTTCCCTTGTCCACCCAGAGCCTCAGGGTACTTGTCCTGAGTGTCGGCGTTGGAGGCGAGCTTGGTGGCGCCGCTAGTGTCGGTGTTTCGGACAGTGGACTGGCCAGCAGAGACGCCCATGGGCTGGGCTCCGCGGTTCTGAGAGAAGGCACCGCCCTGGGTAGCTGATTCAGCAGCCAGGGAGTCGTTGGTGATGGGACCAGAAGGTTCCTGGATGGGGTTGTTTCTGCGCTCCGGGTCAGAGGTGACCTGTTTCGAGGGTTAGATATTGGGTGTTCTTAGATTCAGGACGTATTCAAAAGACAAAATGAACATACCTTAGTGCTTCTCTGGCCGGGGGGGATAGGCTGTCCTTGGAGATCCATGGTGTAGTGATTTAAAAAAAAATATGCGAGATTGAAATGTAGAGATGGTTCGCTCGTTCAGACAAATCGAATTGATCCCTCTTCAATGAATCGTGTAGTAGATAGTTTGACTCTACTCCGTCCACCCAGTCGATACCTTGACAGAACTATATACCTAGTAGGATCGAGTAACCTCCAGATGGCGTCAACCCAGTTGATACATCGTTACAGCGCATGATGTCATACTGACATTACGACCACTGCAGTCCACCGATCCCACGGAGCCAGAACCACACAGAACTGGGTAACAGGATACGTCAACGAGCAACACCTGCTTCCCAGTTGTGGCGTCGGAGACAGGAATCGATCCGGCCACTTGGCCGTTCTCCCAGATCGGGTTCTGCAGGGGTCCCGCCGCCGTCGTCTGCAAGTAGGTATTCGTCCTGACTGGGTAGAAAGTCATCGGTTGGGTCCATCCACATTGTCTGGTTGCCTTTTCTGGTAGATTGAATTGGGATGAGCCCTTCGATGGGTTTCTTCTATTGCGTAGATGGAAATTGGTGATATAGGGGTGTGCTGGGGGAAGGGTCTGGATGTATGACGTCATGGTGGGTGGTGGGTGGTTGGATGCATGCATACGGAGTACTCTCTGTGTCTGGCTGGCTTGGTGTGCTTGGTATGGAGACGTGTGAAGTTGAATTAGTTGTAGGTGAAATCTACTACTGTTGTTGATTGTGTGATTACGGTTGTCAGAGGTACTAGTACTAGGTTGGTAGTAGTTCCCTGGCGGGAAGCCGATTGGATCATGTGCTGGTGTATATTTTCTAGTTGTAGCACATATATGGATAGTAGTACCTTCGTGAGGGGAAAACAAATCAATGGTCCTATAGATGTGAAGATTGATTAGGGATGTTATGTTTAGTATGTCTCGTGAGTAGTTAAAGGTTAATGAATTGTATCAATCTTTAAAGTTGATATAGTAGTAATATATATAGCAAACACAAATTAGGACCAGTGGCAAACTTAGTCTATAATGAAACTACGAGTACTGATTTACCGAGGAAGATGATAATCGTAGAAAATCCGTTTTGTTCATTAAATGCTCATTCATAATAATACACATAGCATAGGGCCGTAGTCAATACTGCCTCAAGATAAAATCACCAAATTACCGATACAGAGCATCCCTGGGCAGACCTTCAAGGTTATCCTTGCCCTGGCGTCCAACGCCGCTCAGAGGTTGCGTGTTCTTGTGATATTCATCGCCATCGATCCGGACACTGCTGCTTGCAGTGGCAGGTTCTCTCAAGGCACTGTTGTTCTCCCCGGAAACGGGTCCTTCGCGACCGCCAGAACCCACGTTGACGGTTCTCTGGTCGGCGGAGTTCCAGTCGCTGGCAACAGGGGGCTGATCGGGCAATGGCAGGTTGGCCTTGGTCTTGTCGATCTGGGCCTGCTTGCCAGAGTTGTTCTGGTCAACGATGGACTGGGTTTCAGGGTTAGCGTTGGGCTGGAAGTATGGATCAGAACTAGGGAAGTACCTTCATGGCGGAGATGTTGGAGTTCTTGGGGGTGTTGCCAGCTCCAGCGTGAGAGGCATGGGATTCGGCCTTGCGGAGGTCCTGAGTGGTGGTGTGGAAGGTCTGGTCGGACATTTTGGATGATGGTGGAATGTGAGGTGGATGGAGTAGTAGTAGTGAGGATTGCAGAGAATTGTAGTGGGAATGTGATAGATTGCTTGTGATGAGGATCTTTGTGTTGTTAGAATGGTAAGTTCAATCTCAAGGGATCGTGCTGCTTTTAATATGTACTTCAGTCGAGGAGAGCCGATTGTTGGATGGCTGGTGACGTCGTTGCGGTTAACGTCATACAAGCCGACCTCACCTTGGTTCGCCTTGCAACCCACCCAGCCTTGGGAGAGACGAGCCTTTCAGCACTGGGGGCTCCGGTGTCCACTCAATCATGGAGACTCTATGAGCAAATCAGACAACCTTGTTTGAGGGGGTCACCTCATTGGATGATGAATATCATCGGTTGACTGTGATCGGGCCCCTGGAGTTGACTAGCAACCACGACAGTTCTCCGCACAGCGGATTTCGCATGATTCCTTCTCTTTCTTCTACTTTCTTGATCTGTTACCATTACATCTTCTCCCCATTGTTGCACCGGTGAAGAGACAGCGGATCTTCCGAGCCAAGCCCAAGTGCAAGGGATTGTCCTGCCGATGATGCCATCCCAGATCTGATACTAAGGATAGATCAACCCAGGAACATCACCATGCAGTTCCTGGAGGGTCAATGCAAAACGGACTTGGTATGCATCCCCATCGGGCATCATTCGCGATCATGTTAATGACGTAACCTTTGGGGTCCAGAGATTCTGATGGACTACTAGCAGAAGAAAGACTGCTGTTCACCACGGAGCACCGTCTCCCGAACATGATGCAAGCACATCTCCCCAACCCATCGAAGCATCTCTACATGTCATGGCGGGGGACTCAATGATCCCTAGCCCGCTGCGACAATGTCTCATGGACCTCGATATCGCTGGTTCATCGTCACAAATTCCTACATAGTAGATGCTTGCCACTTGCGGGAAAGCATAGGATTTAGGCAAGTCTTACTCAAGGGATTGGATATGTCCATAACATTGAAAACTCCATCCCGATTGCTCGGTCTATGTTTCACAGTACCTAGTGGCATCAAGCATCACGGTGATGTTGTCCTTGGCTTCTTTCTGTCGGCCAATCTGAGAAAGACTGTTGATTTGAAGATGTCGACAACGATATAGGGAAAGATCGGTGTGTGTGCGCGTAGTTCAATGTACCACGCAATACACAGTATAACCGCAATTGCATCAGGATAAGTACCGGATGTAGCAAGATAGCATCATTGAACAGCACGAAGCACAAATGCCTGAGAATGCAACTCGATAGAGTCTGTGTTCGCCGGAAAAGGAAGGAGCGACTCAGGGACAGTCGGGGTCTCGATCGGGCGCAGTGTCTCAGACCGCCTTCCTAGGGAGGACGGCAGAAATTGACCATCTCCCCGCTGATGCAGAAATGACTTTCTCGATTTTCTAGCAATCAGACGGAATAAAAATTTATTCGGACGTTCTTTTTTTGTTCTATACCCTAGACGCATTGCGCATCTTGTAAGATGCCGAGAGACCCGCTGATCGGGCTGGTTGGAAAGGTCTGGGTTCTTTTCCCATATACGAGACGCCGCTGATCCAATTGAGGGGCATGTAGCCATCCAGCGGAAAGTCGACAACATTGAATAGTTTGACCGATGCTTCTTCCAAAGTCGGTAAGCTTTATGAATCTGCTCTTACCCTGTCTCCGAGCACATACTTATTGTACGCCATCGCTCAGGAAATTTCCCGTATGTTGAATCCGACTACCGTGACTGTTATCAAACATTGATACCGCCTTACGGACTCTACAACGAACCCTCTTAGAGCGACTCTGACGTTCGAAATGCAGTTTCACTACCATCGATCCTCAGCGTGCCATTGGATACCTCCAGATAGAATGCGCCTGCCAGCGATACAACGTTTCTGATAAATGCAAACCGAACTATGGAGGATGCGTGGAGGGACGGCGCTCTGTTCCGATTGAACTTCTGGATGTTGCAGGCCTTGTACCAGGTGCACACCAAGGGCGTGGCTTGGGTAACAAGTTCTTGGATGATCTACGTCATGCCGATGCGTTAATTCACGTTGTGGACGTTAGTGGGACTACCGATGCAGAAGGTACGATAGATCGATGTATAGCAACCTTCGGGAACGCTACTGACGTCGCTTTTTCACTTCAGGGAAATCTACGCGAGGATATGATCCTTCACAAGATATTGAATGGCTGAGATCGGAGATTGTACGCTGGGTGCTAGGAAACCTCTTGCAGAAATGGTATGTTTTTGCGTCTGAGGTCATATGGTTACAGGCTGATGCTTCATAGGGGTTCCATCAAGAGGAGACATGTTGCAGTCAGTAAGTTTGTTCAATCCCAAGCTAAAATATTCTACGGAAGTTGATATTGTCCAGAATCCACGGCCGTGGAGACCTTGCAAGCCCAGTTTTCGGGTTACGGAGGTACAAATGCGATTGTTGCTCGATGCCTCGATCGGATGGCGCTGAAGGAGCCTCTTGAGGAATGGTCCGACGAGACCGTGGAGAAAGTCGTTGAAGGGTTCATTGCGGAGAAGTTCCCGACAGTCTTCGCCTTGAACAAGATCGATCATCCGGATGCGGACAAGGTTCGTTATATCCCAATTTGTGGCTGACATGGTAGCTGACATGGTGGAATCAGAACATCAGCAAGATTGCCAAGATGCAAGACCCTCAATCTATTGTACTCTGCTCTGCGATTTCGGAAGTCTTCCTCCGGAGATTAGCCAAACAGGGCTACATCAAATATGTGGAAGGAAGTGAGTTTTTAGATACAAGAGAGGATCTGATAGAAATGGGGGAGCCTGATGGAGGCGGCCTCAAGGAGATGGATGAGAAGCTGAAATCGTACGATGGTAACCTACGCTCTTTTGACAGGACCTGGCTCACATGAATTTAGGCGCGTTGAAAACTTGAAAGACATGGTCCTGTATCGTTTTGGATCCACAGGAGTAGTCCAGTGTCTTTCACGTGCTGCAGAACTTCTGGGACTTGTGCCGGTTTTTCCAGTCCGCAACATCCACACCTTCTCATCCGGAGCCGGAACAGCTGCTTTCCGTGACTGTGTCCTTGTTGGAAAGTGAGTATTTCCGGTATATACTATCTGCCCTAGTTAGGCCTTCTAACATCGGGCAGGAATACCACTGTGGGTGATGTTGCTCGTAAGGTGATGGGCGACGTACCCATCTCCTACATCGAGGGAGTCGGTGGCATCCGTGTCTCAGAAGACGAAATAGTGGCAGTAGGAAAGCATGATGTAGGAGCTTTTACCAGATCTTCATTTGCATTCCCCAGGCTAACAAAACCCTTCTATATAGGTGCTTTCGTTCAAACCTGGCCGATAGATCCTGCTATTCAATTCATGTACAGTCAACGTGATAATGAAACAACACTTGAGATGATATGACTCCAAGATGGGCATCTTTTATTAGCGTATAGACCATTTAAGGCTTAGAGACCAAGATCTGGTCGTGCGCTTAGTGGCCCTTCTATAAGCAATATCGGGTCAGCTATCTGTGCCCGAAAGAGCATATCTCGCAAGAATGTGAGGAGTTGCTTTGTCACGAGACTAGAAGTGATGTATTCCTGATGGAATTAATTTCCACTCACCTGCCCTCTCTCATCGTTCATTCCGATAATCGGTTCCGGTGCGTTTGGGTGCTGTTGCTTCGCCTTCCTCCCATGCTGCGTACCCCCCCTCTCCGTTGCTCCCTGAGGCTTCGATTCATTGGCGATCCCCTCACTCTCCTCCCTATCTTTCATCACGGAGGCTGACGCATCTGTCGTTGGGTCCGTGGTGTCCCGCTTCTGTGTTCGATTAACTGCGTGATCCTCTGACCCAGTGCCCTTCCAGTCCTTGGTCACGCCGCTGTTGAATCGAGCCTGCACGCTTCTCGGTGTATGGATCGCAGCTGGCTGCCAGATGGATCGCAGCGAGAGCAGACAAGGTGTCGGGGGCCGTGGCACGAGCAGACTGTGAATCTTTGAGGCCGATGATGGAATGCGAGGGTTGGCAGGCATATTGATAGATTATATGTGTCTGAAGTAGCTGGTAACTGTTCAAAATTTTTTTATTCTTATCGCTATAGCCCTTGTAGTGAGATGATCATATGTCGAAGCAGAATGTAGCCGCTCACATCTCCCAATTAATAAATTGAGCTCGATCAATTTGCCTGGAGAACGGCTCGACCACATTTGTATGACGTCTACATGCCGCAATGAAACCATGCAGCTGGTTCAGGCTAATAGGGCTTAGGGCATCTGGCTCCACCTCTTATCGATAACAACAACACCAACACCTGACCTGCCATGTCATACAGCATAGCTTTGTCGGGCGTCGCAAATGCTCGTGTCAGATAATCGCACTTTAGTTTAACTCAACTAAAATGAAGCACGACTATCTTCCAGTTGAGACGTTGTTCCCCTGGACAAAGCTCAACGGAATCGTCGTCAACGGCATCGCTTTCCGCAAGCTGCGCGCAGACGATGGCACCGACAAGGGATCTGCAATTGTTGCAACTGAGGAGCGATCCGGCGGAGAACCAGGGAGTGATGAAGCCCAGCCAGAGCTTCTACAGGTTCCCTCCGATTTAGTCCTCTCCCAGGGCTTTGTCGAGAACTACGCCAAATCCGACAGGCAACTTCGTGAGGTATTAGAAGCTGTCGGAGACTTTGGAAGAGTAGGTCTTTAATTCATCTTTCATGAGCCTTGGTGGTGCCAATACCATGGTTTGGGTCAAGGATGTGATGGTGGGCTCTGGTACCTGGGCTGATAGGTACAGACAGCTAGAGGCGCTATATTGATCTTCCTACTCGTCCAACTTACGCATTCTAGCCCTGATTATGCGCACGAGCGCCATCATGTCGGACTGTCAAGTCCGTGGACTGAATACATGAAGTATATGCCATCTGACATAGCATTGCCTACCTTCTACTCCGAGGAGGAGTTGGAGCTCTTGCGGGGGTCATCGTTGAGGCTGGCTGTGCATGCCAAGATCGCGTCTCTGGAGAAGGAGTTCGAGCACCTGCGGCAAAGCACGGAGGGCTTGTCCTGGTGTAGGAAGTATTGGTGGGATGAGGGGACGGGGAAATTGACATTCGATGATTGGAAGTATGTGGATGCATTGTACCGGTCTCGGATGGTGGATCTGCCACGGCATGGTCATGCTATGGTCCCGTGCATTGATATGGCGAATCATGCTTCTGGAGAGACGGTCAAGGCGTTATATGATGAAGATGCGGAGGGGAATGCTGTATTACAGCTTCGTTATGCGAGAAGTTTGCGGGTTGGTGACGAAGTTACTATCTCGTAAGTGCCGTCTATCAGAAGTGCGTATCGGTGGTTCATGCATCCGCTGATGGACGAAGGTACGGCGACGAGAAGTCCGCCTCGGAAATGATCTTTTCCTATGGATTTCTTGACGGGCAGACAACCGATGCGAAACAGATTTTCCTTGACCTGGATATCCCAGACGACGATCCCTTGAAAATAGCCAAGAAGGCATTCTGCAAAGATACCCCAGGAGTCAAACTATCCACTTCTTCTACCGGCTCGGCGGCAGACGCTGCTACAACCTGGGACAGTCCTATTATCTGGTGGGCATGTGTAAACGAGGAGGATGGGTTGGACTTCAATGTACTTCAAACGAATGACGGCGGCCGGGAGCTCACAGCCACTTGGAAAGGAGCGGATGTGAAAGATCCGGACTGTCTCAAAGACCTCCTAGCCGCGGATCCCCGATGGGATATCTACCAGCTCCGTGCGGTGGTGCTAATTCTCGAGCGACTGGAAACACAGTTCTTCGTCCTGCGACAGACTGACATGATGATTTCCGAGATCCGCGATAACGAGGACATGCGTGCCGTTTTCAGACCGGAGGTGTTCGAGACCGTCTTGAAGTTGCGAGAGCTGGAGTCCAAGTTGATGGAACGGGGGATCGAGGACCTTGTCAAAGAGGTACGTGCCACCAGCTCCGCCTACTCCGTTGTCCAAATCACCATATACTAACCACCCATGACACCAGAGAGAAACCCTCATGACAAGCCCGGCCGTCAGCACCTATCTGACCCAAACATCCGACGACATTGAAGAGGATTTCTCTTGACTTCCAACCACAGACCCTCTCATCTCAAGGATCACACCTGAACTTAGAGATTATCTTATCATTACCAGATGACTCAATTCAGCATGGCGTACACTTATACACCCCCAACCCATCACGTGAATCCTTCTGCCTCCCATCCGTATTAAAAGTAATCTCCATACCCGGGACGTATCGCTCCGAAACGTGGAGGATACCCACCGCGGGGTAAAGATCCGTCAAGCCGTGGCGCGAGTGAGAAGGAAGTACTACTAGGATCTAGTGCTTAGTCTTACAGCCTTACAGAATCTTTGGGGGTTGAGGCCACGGATTGTTTGCAAGTTTCAACCAATTGCCCGATGCGGGGCGATCGGAGTGATCCTCCGATCTCCCCGGCCAGATTGCTACGGCTAGGCTATCTATCTATATAGCTCACCATATAGTACTTATGTTCGCTTACGAATGTAGGTACCAAGTCGATTAATTTGTACTGACTAGCACTGTCCGAACGAATTAATCTACTACTCAGATAAAGCCAAATGCTTTTCTCAATTTTATACATTCTAGTTAATGAAGTCCTTCCCAGCCATATTACCAAAGTGGCAGGGAATTTGGCGCAATTCCCCGAGGTTCTCCATTGCAGGCCGGGGATTTAGCCCTATGCCGCCGGGATATCTACCACCTACCTGTCGCCCCTCTCGGTATACTCTCACTACGTATACAATACAACTAGATAATATAAACCCACATCATGTCACACCCCTCCTGACTGCAATAACATCAATCAAACAATTAAACCACTCCACACCCTGCACCATGGCACCCCTCTCTCCCCTGCAAGGCAGTATCCTAGTAACCGGAGCCAACGGCGGCCTAGGAAAAGCCCTCACTTCCCACATCAGCACCCACTACCCCGATTACCACGGCATCTATACCGTCCGAGATGCCTCCTCCTCCTCCTCCTCCTCCTCCACCTCCCACGAAACCATCCCCCTCGACCTGACCAACCTCACCACCATCCGCACCACCGCCACCACCATCACCACCCGCATCACCACCGGCCAAATCCCCCCCCTCCGCATCCTGATCCTCAATGCCGGGTTCCTCGAATTCCACCAACAAACCCACACCCCGGACGGTTTCGACATGAGTTTCGCCGTCAACTACCTCGGTCATTTCCTCCTAATCCTCATGCTCCTACAAAGTATGGATCGCGAGCAGGGCCGAATCGTCCTAATCGGTAGCTCCACACATGATCCCTATGCGCCTGTCGTGGGGCGACATTACCCGGATGAATCCTGGAAGATGATTATCGGGCGCGATGTCACCAAGGCTATGGAGGGGATTGCGTATGGGACGTGGAGTTCGAATCGAGATGATCCATCTTTGCATAGTGGGTTTAGAAGGTATGGGGCTGCGAAGTTGTGTGTCGCTATGTTGGTGTATGTTTTTTTTTTTTTTTTTTTTTTTCATTTTTCATTTTCCCCTGGTTTCTTTCCGGTAAGGTATTTGGTATCTGGAGAGGTTATTATTATAGTCAATTGATTACTGTATAGATGAACTAGAAAAACTAATAAGTGAGATCTAGGGGCGAGTTACAAAAACGATTAGAAAAAGATCCAGCGCTGTGCAATATCACCGTCGTGGGAATTGATCCTGGGACCATGTCGACCGGGATTGTACGACACGCGAGTTGGTTCGTGCAGACGGTGTTGCATGGGATTGTCATCGCGAATGTGGCGCGGGGATTGGCGCTGCTGGGGTATCGGAATGCGGTGGTGCGGACGCCAGAGATATCGGCGAGGGATGTGTTGGATGCGGGAATGAATCCGAAATGGCGGGGTGGGGATTATTTGGATGGGATGGAGATTGGGCGGGTGAGTGAGGAGGCGCGAGATGAGGAGAAGAGGGCGTTGGTGTGGAGGGAGAGTGTGAGGTTGGTGGGGTTGAGGGAGGGGGAGACCGGGTTGGTGGATTGGAAGTGAAGTGATGATATTGTGAAGTACTATCTCCGGCTAGAGAGAGAGGATGGGAATATAGGTACTTAGATGCCAACAGTTATCTACAACTGAGAATGATCGCAGTCAACATCCGAAATACGAATCTAATGGCAATGCGACAGTGTCCAATCCGGCCACCTCGGTACATACCCCCAGTGCCACGATCAAGGCATGCGCCACGGTATCTGGCCCGTGACTGACTCCGTCTCTGGATTCCAGCAAGGCATCAATGTATGCTGCCCCCGCTGCAAACAGCATGAACTCTCGCATTGAATGCGTCCCCGCTGCACAGCGCATCCGCTGCTTAAACACCCGCACCACATCCCCGACCACCCCGCGTAAATACTTGCGGGACGAGCCATGCAGCATGGGAAAGGGGTTCTCTTCCAACTCACTGATGAGGTCGAGAACTAGCGTGGCTGCGGCCTGTCGTTGGACATTGGCGCAGCGCGTGTGACTGTGCACCCGTAACGCCTCGTAGGGATCGGCCAGGTCGGTTATCTCCGGGGCAGGAGCGCCAGGGCCGGTGCCAGTGGTGGGGTTGGGCAGGTCGAGACTGGGGTCCAGCGTGGTTTCAAAGCCGTTCAAGTCGGATGTCCGAAGCGGGTGCGTTAGCAGAAGGGCAGCGGTTTCCAGGCGCATCTGGCGGGAATAGTAGGAGGCCGGTTTGTCGGTGGGTGGGTTGGCGTAAGGGCTGTACAGGGCCAACACGAACGGGCGCGTGAAGATGTCGAGCATCTTGATCTGGAAATCGGTCGGCTGGGACTGGGTTTGGCTCATACCGCGCAGGGCCTTCAGGTTGGCCTCGCATGCGGCGATGAGTTCCGTGGCCAGTTGGTCGCTTTGTTCGTACGTCCGCATCCCCAGAGGGGTGTGGATCGTGTGTAGGATTCGAAGACGCAGGCGCTGCGTGCGTGCTAGAAGCACGAGGATGGTGGACGCGGTAAACCCGGTCGTCTCAAAGCCGATATCGACCATTTCATCGTCTAGATTGGAGGGAGGCTCGCTGTCGTAGGTCTCTGGCGCAAGGGGCGGGGGCAGGCCCTCGTCCAGGCACAATTGCAGGGAGAGCTCCATCATGGTGGCCCATACTCGACGACGCAACTCCACCTCGTTATTGGAGCCCAACGGCGACTTGGAAGGGCGGGGCTCGCGATGCAGGCCTATCCGGATGCCGATTCGGACCGGGTCGTAGTCGCTGAGGATGTGCTGGTGGTGGGTGTTGCGGGTGAGGGTGAGCAGACACACAATCTGCGCCACGCCCAGGTGCGCATGTTCCCCCGCCGCGGTCTTCTGCTCCACCCATTGCCTCACCCAGACAATCCAGCTGGCATGTTCCCGCTGCAAGGTGGGATCGTCAAGGGTGTTGGGTTGGAGACACACACTGCCCCCGAGCACGACAATCAGCAGCAGCTGGCAGGCGATATCCTCATCGGCCTCTGTCAGTTGGGATCCTGATCGTTCCCAGAAGCTCTCATAGCGCTTCCGAAAGACCGGTCGGTCCAGGATACGGAGTACCGACTCATACGTTTCCAGATAGGCGTTCAGAAACCTATCGCATCGGGGCCGAGGAGGTAACAGGTCCCGTGCTGCTGATGCAGTTAGGGGTAGGGTGGTCGGTTGACTGTGCAGAGATAGAGATGCTCGCCGCTGACACTGCTGCTGGGCCGACTGCTCTAGACGGCTGACGGCATCCATCACCCATTGGAATGTTTCATCTTCGGGATGCAGTGCCCCTCCCTCCCCCTCCGCCTCCTGGCCCGCGTAGACCCGGAGAGACGACCGTAGCCCTTCATACTGGGCCGAGCACGTGGGCCAGGGGGTCTGCTCCTCGAAGCCGCCTTCCAAGGCCAGACTACTCCCCAGGACCGGCTGAATCGTCGGCTGGATTGGAGGACTAGGTAAGTGGCTGGTCACGTTGGTCGAAGTAAGGGCTGGAGGTGTCCACAAGGGCGTGATGTCGAGCGGTTGAGAGGTCGGTCTGGTGGAGGGGACATTCATGGCGGAGGGTTGCAGCCCTAGGTCCAAGAGGGTCTGGTCTAAGGCTTCGCAGGGAGGATGGGCCGTGCGGGCAGAGTGACCCCCCAGATGGGCAAAGACCTTCAGCAACAAGCCGTAGTCGATGCTGCCCTCGGGGCAGAGGCCAGACTGGCTGCTGTTACTGGCCACGAGATCCGGATTGCCAAACTCCGAGAGATGGCTGTTGCTGCCGTCGTCGCTGCTGGCCCGGTCGGCGCGACTCGGACGATGGCTGGCCCTCCTGGTTAGGCCGTTCTTGTCGTTCTTGTTGTTATTCTTGTAGATACACTGCAGCTGTGACCTGATGACCGCCAACGGTTATTTACTGACTTCCCAATTGAATGGTGAATTGGTGATACATGCTTTTGGCATGGCCCACAGGGCTCCCCCAGATCGCAGGCGATCTTCCTGCGCCGGCACTCAGTGCAGGTGACGGCTGGCCGACGACGCTTATGGGGTGGGCCCGGCTCCATTCTGGTCAGGAGGATACAAAAGCAAAGGGGTTACGGGGAATGGACAGGTCAAACGTGTGAATGGTGAGAGTTGGACCTAGGGATCCCCCTCGCATTTATAGAACATGGCCGGGTGGTCAGCATTACTACGGATGCTATTTGCGAGGGCCCAGGGCGCCTCCATCCTTCGGTTTGTGAAATATACGACAATTAGTCTGGCACATCAAGGTCCACGCCCTCAGCACTAAGCACTAACCTGTCACATTCCCCGCTTGAGCTGCTGGGCGTGGGAAGCCGATTCACCTATCTACCACTGGAGAGCGGTGGGGGGGGGGGGGGGGGGGGGGGCTTGCTTGCATAGGTCCAGAATGATAGACATCTAGTAGTCGCGGAAGAGCGGAGGGAAGGATCACCATCGTGGTTAGTTGGAGCTATAGTACTTGGCCTGGCCCTTCTGGTCAGGGCAAGTCCCTCCATAATGGAGGAATGGAGTCATCCCGGCTCCCTTCGTCAAGACTACGCGGCCCAAGGCGTGGTGGTGTAGATACACTTCCATCTGCATGAACCTGAATGCTGTGCTGATTGTCAGGTCGGGAATGGGTTTCATAGATAGACCAACTACGGAGTTGTTCCGTGGTCATCCTGTTGGGATCTGCGGAGGTGTAAGGCTGTAAGCACGAGGATTCTCCGCATGGATTACCATTGCCGGCGGGACGCCTGGGGAGGGGCTGGATGGTTTGGATGGGGGGATGTGGTGAGCGATTGATCACCTTGGCTTGACGATCTCCACTGTCGATGGATCCTGCAGCCCCGCGGCAACTGGCTCGGTCGCCGAAGTACGGAATATTGCCTGATGCCCTATAATGCCCCTAGGGCTTACTCGAGGGCAGTTCGTTTTGCCCTGGATGCAGATCCGAATTCCCCGGTATCCTTGAGGGGGCGGTATATCCGAGATTCTAGATAATTTGGCCGATTTTGGTAGTCTGACGACTTGCCCAGTCCAGAGGACATAGTGGTGGCACTCCTAAACTTGCAGATGGGGGACCGGGATTGCGTGTTATACTTACTCAGCCCCGCGATTGGCGGGCCAACTACATAGTATGACAGCGTAGCAGCACATCAAGCAGTGTTGTTACATCGCAGCCACTAACAATACTCTCCGGGGTCGTACAGTGAGCATGTAGTAATACCAACCCCCCCCCAATTGTTGGCGGAGGTTTTAGTCATAGAATATGATGTATGATCTCTCTAGATACCTGCTGCCTCTAGCGTCTAGTCATGCAGACAGCCACATTTTATCACACGTGTCCATGTACTCCGAGGGTGGAGCTCAGTCAATTGACTGCCCCTTCAGTACTAATCTCCGGTACCAGGGTCGTGCATCGATGGTAGCGCGACTGACAGCTTAGCGACACCTTCCATTTTGTATGCGAAGTAGACGGCCCCCCAGATAAAGATCCAGATATTGAAATTTCGAATCTGTCCATCGCCGAGAAATTCTAAAGTGTAAGCAAACGGCTGGCACGGTGATACGGGAACCAAATTAACGGGCATTTTTAAAACGTCGGCAGAGGCCTCCATTGCAACCCCTGTAGCAGTAGTGGTATTCATTCTAAGCAATAGGATACACCAGCTTTCTACCTTTGATCTGTCCACTTCGCACCTCCTTCATTCCCTCCCCGATGGCTGCCAGCCCACCACCTCGCTCTTCGAGCGCAAGTGGCTCAATCCTACCTTGATCGAGCAGCTGTTGCGACACAACATACCAGGACTCCGCGGTGCGATGATCCTGTGGGCGGGCACCCAAGTTGTATGGAGGCGCCCAGGCCACGGGGTTACCGAACTGGGTGTAGGTACACACCCAGTCAGGCTGAACACTCCGCCGGGTATGACAGCGCAAGGGGAAGAAGTCCAGGGCCACGTATCGGCCACCCTCGCTCCCCAGAGCCTCATAGCACAGGGCCATGGAGGAAGAGTCCGTGATACAGTCGAGGGCTAGCCCCAGGGTGCCCGCCGTGTACTCGCTGATCTGCGCACTGCAATCGGGGGAATGGTAGTCAAACGTGGCAACGGCCCCCAGTCGAAGGGCCCGTTCCTTGCTCGTGTCAGAGCAGGTCGTAAGGGGCCTGAAACCGGCCCATTTGAGAATCTGGATCGCCATGCAGCCCGTGGCCGTGCCGCCCCCGTAGACAAGTACATACGGACCCTCCAACGGTGTCCTCGGATTGTTGTTGTTGTTGTTGCTCTGGGGCATGGGAAGGTTCATGTACTGGAATAGGGACAAGCCCACGGTCGCGAGCGCGGTGGGCAACGTCACTGCGGCTGCCAGATCCATGCCGTCGGGGACGCGCCAGACGAGGCGAGATGGCACCGCCACGTACTGTGCAAAGGCGCCATTATCGTGTCGCAGGGGGTTGTTGCCAAAGATGCCGCCCACAACCCGATCCCCGACCCGCACTGGGGCCGCCTGGTTGTTGTCCGCGCCCACCGCGTCTCCTAGCGCCGCCACGATGCCCGAGAACTCGGTTCCAGCCGTAGCGCCCACCGTGGGCGACATCTCGGCGGACTTGCTATCGACGGGTCCAATGGAGACATAGGACACGCGCACCAGCACATCCGAGGGTTCCAATACGGGCAAGGCAATGTTCGAACAAAGTGCAACGGTGCTGGGCCCTGTGATTTTCAGGGCCTGTTGGGTGGCGGGGAGGGGGACGGACAAGGTCATCACGTGCTCAAAAGAAGTGAAGTGAGAGATGGGCTTTGGTGTGGCAGACCATCCATCACTCCTTCATCTCCAGGACGTCGGTTTTAAACCATATCCCGCATCCTTCCTGATGGACATACAGGAGGGACCCGGTAGTATTGTGAGGGCTCTACAAGCTGCCAGCCGTTTCTCTGGAACGCATTCACTATGGACCGTTTGGCGGGAATAATCCCCGGGGAAGTCTCCTGGGGAAATACTCGCTCCGGCCACAAGGTAGGATTTCAAACAGATTCCCGGGGGAACCGGGCCAGATGGCCCGGAAAACAATCTTCTGCAGTGAAATTTCCGATGATGTGAGCGTTGGCGTTCTTACCCCGAGCTATCTGCAGGCTTCAGAATAATATCTCGGATTATTCGACTGGTCCGAGAAAGACAACCCAGACGGTCCCGGAAAACAATCGATCTCACTGGGTTGGGACGGGCTGCAGCGGGATTTCTGATAACTGGAGAAGATGAACAACTACATCACACTGGCCCTCGGCATACTACCAGTTGCTCTCCGGAATTTGCACAAAGCGCCCAGAGACTACTACTGGTACATATTCCCCCTTCACACAGGACAATGGAGACTCTAGCAAGCTGTCGCGGTTGCTGTGTCTATTGAATTTACCATACTGTCTTTGCAAGTCACGCATCCGTTCTCTCCTGGACCTACGACGCCTTCAATCTGACGGCATAGGTCAACTCTCGTACAAGATGACGACACAAGACTACCTCGAAGAGCCCATCGCCATAATCGGCTCATCATGCCGCTTTCCAGGCGGCGCAAGTTCTCCATCAAAGCTGTGGGACCTACTGCATGACCCTCGTGACGTGCTGAAGGAGTTCGATCCCGATCGCATGAACTTGAAGCGATTCTATCATTCCGATGGAGAGCACCATGGGTCGACAAATGTGACGAACAAGTCCTATACACTGGAGGAGGACACCAGGGTTTTTGATGCCTCGTTCTTTGGCATCACGCCAATGGAGGCTAGGGGGATGGACCCCCAGCAGCGCCTGCTACTCGAAACCGTCTACGAAGCCTTCGAGTCGGCTGGAATGACCCTCGAACAATTCAAGGGATCTTTGACTTCAGTCCATGTCGGTGTTATGACAAGCGACTGGGCAAATATCCAGCTTCGTGACCCCGAGACGCTGCCCCAGTATGCAGCAACCGGAACTGCCAACAGTATCCTATCCAATCGCATTTCATATATCTTCGACTTGAAGGGCCCATCCGTCATAGTGGATACAGCATGCTCGAGTTCGCTAGTCGCTTTGCACCAAGCCGCACGAGGTCTGCTCGACGGCGACAGTGAAACAGCCATCGTCGCGGGGGTTAATCTTATTCTGGACCCTACCGTTTACATCACCGAATCTAAGCTACACATGCTCTCCCCCGATGCGCGTTCCCGGATGTGGGACAAGGGGGCCAACGGCTATGCACGTGGTGAGGGCACGGCCGCGCTGGTCTTGAAGCGTTTGAGCCAGGCCCTGGCTGATGGAGATGATGTGGAGGCCGTCATTCGTGGCTCTGGCGTTAACTCGGATGGTCAGAGTCCGGGTATTACGATGCCCTTTGCCCCGACACAGGCTCAATTAATCCAGCACGTCTACCGCCGGGCCGGTTTGGATCCATTGAAAGACCGGCCGCAGTATTTTGAATGCCACGGTACAGGCACTCCAGCGGGCGATCCGATCGAGGCCCGAGCAATTAGTGAAGCGTTTTCTTTTGGTTCGGGAGCGATATGGACCAATGACCCTATGTACGTTGGGTCCATAAAGACGGTCATTGGCCACTTAGAGGGCTGTGCAGGTCTCGCAGGGGTGATGAAATCGGTGCTGGCCATTAAAAATCGGGTCATCCCCCCAAACCTTCATTTCAACGAGCTGAATCCGGCCATCGCCCCATTTTACGGTCCACTGTGCATCCCAACCACCCCAGTGCCCTGGCCGAAGCTACATCCCGGCGAGCCCGCTCGAGTAAGCGTCAACAGCTTCGGCTTCGGTGGGACTAATGCCCACGCCATCATCGAGAGCTTCGAGGGCAACACGGCTATCGCCCAACAATCATCCAATACCGTTTTGGGGCCGTTGCTCTTCTCGGCTGCATCCGGGCCTTCCCTTTTAGGATCTGTTCGGGCTCACCTGCAGCACTTGAAGCAACACCCCGAGTTGAATTTGAGTGACCTGAGTTACCTGCTTCAAACGCGGCGCTCCACGCATCGAGTACGCGCCCACTTCTCTGGTTCTTCACGGGACGATATACTGGCAAGCATGGAAGACTGGATGACCAGCAACGAGAAGATCCCCAGTGGCCAGCTTGGCTATCATCCTCGCTTGCTGAACCCTAGTGAAGTGCCCGGAGTCCTTGGTATCTTCACAGGTCAGGGTGCTCAATGGCCAGCGATGGGGCGCGAGCTGCTGGATAGGTCACCCGTCTTCCGCCAGGCCATTGTGGACTGCGAGGCTGTTCTCCAAGCTTTGCCTGCGAAGGATAGACCTACGTGGTCGCTGGAACAAGAGCTCAGAGCGGACGCCCCATCGTCACGGATTGGCGAGGCCGCAATTTGTCAACCGCTATGCACCGCCGTGCAGATAGGCCTGGTAGATATACTGGCCATCGCTGGAGTTCACTTTGACGCAGTCATTGGTCATTCATCCGGGGAGATTGCTGCGGTATATGCAAGCGGTATTATCAATCGCGCAGCAGCCGTACAGATTGCGTATTATCGTGGCCTCCACGCCCGGCTTGCGCAAGGTGGACAGGGTCAATCTGGAGGCATGCTTGCAGTCGGGCTATCACTGGCAGATGCCACGCAGTTTTGTAGTCAACCACGATTTGGAGGTCGTTTGGGCGTAGCAGCCAGCAATGCTCCGCAGAGTGTGACGCTGTCTGGAGATCTGGATGCCATACAGGAGGCGAAAGATGCCCTTGATACGGATAGCATCTTTGCGCGTCAGTTGAAGGTGGACACTGCATACCACTCACATCATATGCAGCCCTGTGCAGATCCCTATCTACAGTCTCTGCTCGCCTGCAACATCCAAGTTCAAAAGCCCGCGCCCGGAAAGGCTATTTGGAGCTCAAGCGTGCGCGGAGATACCGAGCTGCTCAACGGTGATCTGGATGACTTGAAGGGTCCATATTGGGTTTCAAATATGCTCCAGACTGTGATGTTCTCCCAAGCTCTTGAATCTTCCATTTGGCATGGTGGGCCGTTTGACCTTGCGATAGAAGTTGGCCCGCATCCCGCACTCAAGGGCCCGGTCGAGCAAACTCTCAAGGCTGTCTATGGCCCCGTGCCCACGTATACGGGACTGCTGAAACGTGGTGCTAGCGACGTGGGTGCCTTTTCGATCGCCATCGGCTCCATTTGGGCACAACTCGGGCGTTCCGCTGTCGACTTCGCTGGTTTTCGTCAAGCCTTCTCTGGAGATGGAGGCAACACACATGCAGCTCGCGTTCTGAAGGACTTGCCAGTGTATTCGTGGGAGCATGACAAGGTATATTGGCGCGAGTCGGCCATCTCACGACGCTACCGTACTGGAGACGACGTGGGCCATGAGCTGCTAGGAAGGCCATGCGCCGACGGCAATCAGCATGAGCTACGCTGGCGGAACCTACTCCAGCTAGGTGAGATACCCTGGCTCCGTGGCCACGAGGTACTTGGTGAAGTGCTACTTCCGGCAGCAGCCTATGTGTCTCTCGCTCTCGAGGCCGGACAGCAGATCGCTAGTCGGGCTGGACAAGCGGTGCAAATGTTTGAAGTTGAGAATATCGACATTCTTCGACCCGTGGTGGTGCCAGACAACAAAGACGGTGTCGAAACTGTGTTTACAGCTCACCTGTCCGAGGGTTTGAACAGTAACCCCATCCGAGCCCGATTCTCCTATTACGTTTGCCCCGACCAGGTGAAAGGCACAATGGTACATGTCTGCGATGGTGCACTTGTTGTCCATCTTGGCGAGCTGCCCAAGGAAGAACCCGTTTTACCCCCGCGCCAGGCCGCAGCCCGGAACGACCTCGTTGAGATCGATTGTGAGCGTGCATACAACATGTTCCAGAAAGTTGGACTCAACTATGCGGGTTCATTCAGAGCCATGACTCACAGCAAGCGGGTTCTTGGCTATTCCAGCAGCACGGCAGTGTGGTCCAGTGACTCTTTGGGTGACGACATGATTTTACACCCGGCCATGCTGGATGTCGCGTTCCAGTCTCTCTTTGTCGCTCTCGCCCATCCGGCCAGTGGCCAGATCAGCTCCGCTCTTCTCCCCTCCCGGGTCGAACGGGTACGAGTCGCCCCACGCTTGCAGCAGAGGCCAGTAGGGGTGGACATCGCCGCTGACATAGAGAGCTGGACTGTGCAACAGAGCACCACCTCCTTGGTTGGAGACCTCAACGTCTATGACTGTGCGTCCGGGTTGACGCTCGCGCAAGTCGAGGGGCTGACGCTCAACATGATTGGAGAGCAAGACTCGTCGCAAGACCGGCCCATGTTTGCCCAAACAGTCTGGGCCCCAGACATTACCTGCGGTTGGCCAGAAGCCCTTCGGGATGGTGTGGAGGATGCGAAGGTTCTCCAACAGGCCGAAGACTTTGAGCGTGTCGCGCTGTTCTACTCCCGGCGCTTGGCCGAGGAGATTGCCCCCGATGAGCGGAGCAAGTTGCAATGGTACCACCAGCGGATGCTGGCCATGAATGATGAGCGAATGGGTGTAGTTAAAAGTGGTCAGCATCCCATCATCCGTCCGGAATGGTTGGATGATGGCCCAGAAATCCTCGAGAAGATTGACCAAATCCATGGCGATGCCGTGCAGCTGCGTTTACTTCATGCCGTGGGAAGCAGGTACCCACGCATTCTCCGGGGCGAGGTCGAGCAGCTGCAGGTGATGAATCAGGACAACTTGCTCAATCGCTTCTTCACAGACGACCTGGCATGTCAGCACGTCAATCAATTACTGGCTGATGCAGCTCGTGAGATTACCTTCAAATACCCACGGTCTAATATCCTTGAAATCGGGGGTGGTGCCGGTGGCACTGTAAGTGGGATCATAGGTTGTTTTGATCGAAGCCACTAATTCTGTGTTAGGCGCGAACTGTGCTCAATAAGATTAACGACGCGTATGCCTCGTATACCTTCACGGATATCTCATCTGTCGTTCTTGCACAGGCCGGCGAGACGTTTGCAGACTTCGCCTCCAAGATGAAGTTCGCAACCTTGGACATAAACGATGACCCTGCTGCACAGGGATTTGCTCCGAACTCGTATGATATCATTGTTGCCTCTAACGTCCTACATGCTACCAAGAATCTCCAGAGCACGATGAACAACGTGAGGTCAATGCTCCGTCCTGGTGGCTACCTCCTCATCTCCGAGCTCACGGGAGTGGAGGGTTTGAGCAAACCATTTTTGTTTAGTGGTCTTCCCACTTGGTGGATTGGTGAAGAACCAGACCGGCAAATGCAGCCCATTGTGCCGATCCTGCGCTGGGACGAACTCCTGCGGGAGACAGGGTTCTCGGGCGTTGATATGGAGCTACATGACACAGCTGACGAGGAGACTCAATCCTCAGCCCTGTTGATCACTCAGGCCATTACTGATAATTTCCTGCATCTTCGTGAACCACTCCTCACCATTTCTGCGACCTCAGCTCCTGTCGACGGCCTAGTCCTCATCGGTGGCAAGAAGTTCACAACAACAAAAATCTTGACGGCCATTCAGAAGCTCCTCCCGCAATCCTGGCGTGGCTATGTACGCACCATTAGTAGCGTTGACGCCGTTGAGACTTTGGCCGATGTTGGGCCTACCATGGATATTATATGCCTACACGATCATGATGAGCCCTTGTTTGCCTCGACGATCACAGAATCTCGTCTTACAGCACTGCAGAGCCTACTGATGAGAGCCCGCAACCTAATCTGGGTCACCAGCGCTACCAACGGACATTCCCACCCGCCCCGGGCCACCATGATCCACGGTATTTCTCGCATAATGCCAGTGGAAATGCCTCATATCCATTTTCAGGTTCTTGGCTTGGAAGCCGGTCTTTCTCCCTCCGTAGCGGCTCGACACTGCTTAGAGGCATATTTACGCGTCAAGGAGACTGGACGGGAGCTCACTGATGACCCGGAGAAGGTACCAATGGAGGGCGAGCTACTATGGGCACGTGAGCCGGAGGTGGAAGTGCTGAAGAATGGGGCAGTCATCATCCCTCGAGTCATTCCGGACCATACCTTGAACTCGGTATTCCTGGCATCTAAACGCACCGTGACCAAGTCCTTAGATGCGACTCGCCAACCGGTTCAAGCGGTTGCCGGCAGTAGCAGGATGACTCTCCAGGCGGTTAATCCCCAAGAAGTGAGCAGTCCTGACACTATTCCCGTTCAAGTGGAGTTTGCTTTGCATATTCCTGCCCGCAATGGCGATGGTGTATATCTTGTCTCAGGAAGAAGCCTGGGTTCAACTCATACCAGTATCGCTGCGTCTGAGGTCAACGCCTCGGTGGTGCATGTGCCCACCAGTGGGCTAGCCACAATCGTCCCGGAACTCTCTGGACCAGCAGTGCTTTTTGCCGCAGCGAATCAAGTCCTGTCAAGGACTATTGCAGAGCTTGCTTCGCCTGGCAAGCCTATTCTAGTGTACGGCGCTGAGCCAGCCCTCGCGTCGGGCATAGCGGATGAGCTTGCAAGGCGTGGTACACATCCTTACTTTGCTTCGTCAGAGTCTGATGTGCCTGCCTCTTGGATTAAAGTGCATGCCCAGTCATCCAAACGAGCGATCAAGCGGATCCTTCCTCATGATATTGCAGTCTATGTCGACATTTCCCCATCGCCATCCTCCATTGGCGATCACCTTCGGGGCAGCCTACCTACCAATTGCACCGCAGTCGAAGTTGACGGGCAACTTCTGAGAAGAACGTTCTTGGGTGACTCTCTCAGAGTATCAGCTATGCTGGGGAAGTCTCATCCGGAGGCCCAAAAACAGGGAGCTGATACAGAGCTGTCTTGCGAGGTCATAGAAGCACCTGCGCTTGCCAGTGCCAGTGTTGCGTCTCTCGCAACCAAGTACTATGTCACGGATTGGCGAAAGCGGGACAATCTTACGGTGACGGTCCCACCGCTCGAACCGCGAGGCCTATTTCGGCCTGACCGCACGTATCTGATGGTCGGTGCGGCCGGAGGTCTGGGACTATCTCTGTGTAAATGGACTCTGGAGCATGGGGCAAAGCATTTGATCATTACGAGCCGGAACCCTATCATCGATCCGGTCGTCCTTGAAGATGCTCGGCACGTGGGAGCCTCAGTCCATGTCCTCCCCATGGACGTTACAGACCGCGCATCAGTTGAGAGAGTTGTGCAGCATGCACGTGACAAGCTGCCGCCCATCGCTGGTGTCTGTCAGTGTGCGATGGTTCTTCGAGATCGATTCTTCCTCGATATGAGCATCGACGAGTTGAACGGAACCCTGGCGGCGAAGGTGGACGGGACCGAGAATTTGGATGCGGTCTTTGGTGATGCGGAGCTTGACTTCTTTGTGATGCTGTCTTCCTCTGCGACTGTGATTGGCAATATTGGTCAAGCCAACTATCACATCGGCAACATGTTCATGACTAATGTAGCAGCACAACGACGGGCACGAGGGCTGGCTGGCTCGGTCATTCACATCGGACACGTCACCGATGTTGGTTACATTGTCAAGACTAAGGAGCGTACCGATCAGCTGGCGGAGCACTTTGGCTCCATCCGCATGATGCCTTTATCGGAGACAGACGTCCACCATGCTTTCGCTCATGCTGTCCGTAACGGGCGACCCGGCAGTCAGCTATCTCCCGATATTATCATGGGCATAGAGCCGCCCTCCAAGCCTTCTCCCCGGATCGATGACAGCATTCATTGGCTTAAGAACCCGCGTTTGAGTCACATGACCCCGGTTGCGTCCTTGGACGGCGGCGCAAATGGGACCGGCCAAGCAGTACCTAGTGCTCTGGGTAGTGTCTGCCAACGTGTTGAGGACGCGGAAACCGAGGAAGAAGCTGTGGCGGTAGTGGTTGATGCCTTCTGCGCCAAACTAGACAAGACATTACAGCTCCCTGACGGCCGGGCGGCGGAAAATGCTGATCGGGCAGTCATTGACCTTGGGATTGACTCCCTGGTTGCAGTGGAAATACGCAACTGGTTTCTCAAGGAGCTGAGCGCCGATATCCCCGTGGTTAAGGTTCTGGGTGGAGACAGTGTGCTGCAAATCTGCACCACAGCGGCCAGGACTGTCCGGGCGAGGAGCATGAAGGACGAGAGAAAGAAGCCCAAGACTGATGGGGCTGTTCCCTCTCCTACTCCTGCCCCCAATGAACCTCCTACTTCTGCGCTTCAGGCGCCTCGTGCCGCCCCTGTTCTTCACGCTGCTGCTCCTGTACTCTCTCCTGCTACCACCATATCTCCGACCGCCAACGCCATCCCAACCCCAGGTGAGCACCGTCCAGAATTGGTTGGCATGAAAAGCAGCAGCACTCTTCAAGATGAGGACTGGGAGGACCTGGCAGCTTCAAGCGCAGAACTCGGCTCCAGCTCCAGTACGTCTATACACGGCCTCGAAGGCTCTGCATCATCTCTGTCCGAAGTTATCTCAGAGGAAGAGCGGGCTAAGACAGGAGAGACTAAATTGGATGTTGGGAAGGCTGCTGCAAACCCTGTAGTCGTCCGCGAGGAGCGTATGTCTCGAGCGCAGGCGCGAATTTGGTTCCTCAGCAAGCATGCGAGGGACCCGGCCGCCTACAACATGGTGTTCCATTACCAGGTGAACGGCAAGCTGAACATGATGCGGCTGCGCCATGCACTGAAGATGACCACAGACTATCACGAGTGTCTGCGGATGTGCTTCTATCAACGCGTTGGCGATGGCCAGCCGATGCAGGGGCTTATGAAATCTTCCGCCTACCAGATCGAGCACATCACCGACGGCAACGATGATGACCTGAAGCAAGCCATGGCTCGTTACAAAACTCGAGTGTGGGACCTTGAGGCTGGGCAGACTATGGGCGTCGCCGTAATCAGCCGCAGTGCTGATAAGCATGACTTCGTGTTCGGATATCATCATATCATTACTGACGTCGTCGGTTGGTTGATGTTTTTGCAGACTCTGGATCCTGCATACCGGTTGCAGCCTCTCAATCGAGATCAGTCTGTATCGCATATTGAGTACACCAAGCGGGAACAGGAACAAGAGGCCGCAGGCAGATACACCGAGCCCCTGGAGTTCTGGCGAAAAGAGTTTGCCACCCTGCCTGAACCGCTGCCACTGTTACCTTCAGCATCCGTCCGCACACGCCCGACCAGACAGCCTCAGGACCAGGATATCGGCAGGATCCAGAGCCAGTACCGCACGCTCACACCCGATGTCGTTGCTGCGGTTCAGGGTACTTGTCGCCGGCTGCGCATTAGCCCCTTTCATTTCTACTTCGCCGTCTTACAGGTGTTCTTGACCCAACTGGCTGGCATCGAGGATGTCTGTACAGGAATCGTGGATGCCAACCGCGGATATGACGAGCTCGCCGCCCGCATGGTAGGCTGTTTTGTCAACGTACTCCCAGTCAAGGGCCGTGTAGCCCGAGGCGATACCTTCGCTGGTGTTGCTCGTAACGCATCACGAAAGGCACTCGAAGCGTTTGCTCATGCTGGCGTACCTTTCGATGTTCTTCTGGACGCACTCAACACCCCTCGCTGGGCGGATGGTGACACCGCTCCTTTGTTCCAAGTGGCAATCAATTACAGGGCCGCCGGCTGGGGTGATCTTCCTCTAGGGGCCGATTGCCGCATGGCTTTGACTTTGGACGACGGCAAAGACGCGGAGCCACCATATGATATCAGTCTTGGGATTATGGATCTGAACGAAGGCTGTACTCTTGATTTCCATTGTCAGGGTGCATTTTATAGCGCTGAGGCAACGACAGAGAGTAAGTATTGCTCTGGAATCTGTGGTTGATCAAGATACTCACGTTGCATATAGTGTCGGATAGCTACGTGCGCCTTGTCGAGGCATTTGCGGCCAACCCGGACATGGTCGTTGAGAACTCCCCTGTCTACGATGAGACCCGAGTGACCCAAGCTTGTGAGCTTGGAAGAGGGCCCGAGATCGACTTCAGTTGGCCGGCCACGCTGTCTCAGCGTTTTAAGGAAGTGTGTCGTCTGCATGGCGAGGATCCCGCTGTGACTGACGACACTACCACCTTATCCTACGACGAACTTGCGCCTCGTGTTGATTCGGTATCCATGGCCTTAAAGTCCGCGGGCTGCGTTGCAGGAGACCGCGTCGCTGTGCTCTGTGAGCCATCAGTGGATAGTGTCATCGCTTTACTTGCAGTCCTTCAGAGCGGATGCGTCTACATGCCACTGGATACCAGCCTGCCGGCAGCTCGACATGCCGCCATGATCCGCACCGCGGAACCGACCCTGCTGCTTTACAACACTTCACTGGAAGACGTGGTCCTCCAGCTGGCGGAAGAGTCAATTGCTACCTTTCAGGAGATATGCATTGATGATGTTATGGACGCCAGCTCTGGTGCCGACACGACGTGCCCGTCTGACCCTTCCGCGCCCGCCATTCTGCTCTTCACCAGCGGCTCCACGGGCACCCCTAAGGGCATCTTGCTTACTCAGGGTAACTTTGTTAACCACCTCGCTCTCAAGGTGAAGGTGCTTGGGCTGGGCCAGGAGCGGGTCCTACAGCACAGCTCCCTTGGGTTTGACATGTCGGTGGTGCAAACGTTTTGTGCGCTCGCCACCGGCGGATGCTTGGTGGTTGCTTCTCGCCACAAGCGCCGTGACCCCGTGGCCCTCACAACTCTGCTGCACGAGCATCGGATCTCCCTCACAATTGCAACGCCATCCGAGTATCTGGCTTGGTGCCGCTACGGGTCTGCTTCACTGAGGGAGCATGTAGCGTGGCGGCACGCATGCATGGGTGGTGAGCCTATCTCGTTGCAGCTCAGGAAGGAGTTACGTCTGCTCGGCTTAAAGGGTCTGCAGTTCACCAATTGCTATGGCCCGACCGAGATCACCGCTGCAGCCACATTCCAGTCGGTCAACCTGGATGATCCGATTGATTCTGCAAGCGGCGAGACCGAGCAGCAATTGCGACTGAAGCACGCAGTTGGCAGAGCGCTGCCCAACTACACTGTCCGAATTATCGACTCTGCTGGTCGGCCACAGCCTGTGAATCATACCGGTGAGATCTGCATCGGCGGCAAGGGAGTCGCTCTGGGGTACCTGGGCCTGCCCACCGAGACGGCCCACAAGTTTGTCATCGACCTGCAAACGGGGAAGCGTCTCTATCGCACCAGCGATCAAGGCCGTCTATTGCCTGATGGTACCTTACTCTGCTTTGGCCGCCTAGAGGGCGATACCCAGGTCAAACTACGCGGTCTCCGCGTGGAACTGGAAGACGTCGAGGCCGCTCTGTTACGGGCCGCTAACGGCCTACTTTCCAGCATCGTCGTTTCTCCTCGAGAAGACATTTTAGTAGCACACGCGATGGTAGCACCAAGTCTCAACCGGTCCCTGAGTGACTCGGAGCTCGCGGGCATCCTGCAGCGGACCCGCCTACCACAATACTTTATCCCGGCTGCGATCATCGTTCTGCCTGCTTTGCCCACCAACGCCAATGGAAAGCTGAATCGCAAGGCCATTGCGGGTCTCCCTATTCCTACCTCTGGTGTCACTAACCCTGGGGAAGTCCAGGAGGAGGTGACAATGAACATCCAACAGGGCGAATTGCGGCTGCTATGGGAACGGGTGCTCCCTGCCAGTTCCGCGGCTACATTCGGCCGGATCACCCCGTCATCCGATTTCTTCCTGCGCGGTGGCAATTCGATGTTGCTGATGCGCTTGCAGACTGTGATCCGGGAATCAATGGGTGTGCAGGTCTCTACGCGAGACCTGTACCGAGCCAGTACCCTGGCTGACATGGCGAAGACCGTCTTTGAAGGCCGCGAACGCGCCGCTGCTGTTGACGGGGGCCCCGAGGACATCGAATGGGCCACGGAGACAGCCATCCCAGAATGGCTCAAGCAAAGAGTGCAACAGCTAACACCGTGGCCGGCTGAACCGAAGACGGATGGGCTGCAGGTCGTTCTCACTGGGGCGACCGGGTTCCTGGGTGGCCGTATCCTCCATACCCTGCTACAGTCCCCGGCGGTGCAGAAGGTGCACTGTATTGCCATTGAACTCGATGACACGCATGCGATACCGCAGAATAGAGTTCAATACTACCAGGGAAACCTGGCCGATCCGAAGCTAGGGATCACTGAGGACGAGCACGCTATGCTGGAGCGCACGGCCGACGTGATCATCCACGCCGGCTCACATGGGCACTGTCTGAACAACTACGCAACCCTGCAAGCGCCGAATGTAGCTGCCACGCACCGTCTCGCAGCACTGGCCCTCCCCCGATCGATCCCACTACTCTTCATCTCATCCAACCGGGTTTCCTTGTTGACAGGCCAGACAGAGCAGCCACCAATGTCGATGGCCAACTTCGCGCCCCCGGTTGATGGCCGCGAGGGTTTGACAGCCACCAAGTGGGTGGGCGAATCCTTCCTGGAGTCCTTGCACGACTACTACACCCGCCACCAACAAACGCAAACGGGAACCCAACCACAGCGACCTTGGTCCGTCGCGGTGCACCGCCCCTGCATTGTCGTCGGCGACCACGCACCGAACTCGGATTCAATGAATGCCATCCTGCGCTTCTCGCTAATGATGCGCTGCGCGCCATTAGTAAAGAATGGCCGGGGCTACATTGACTTCAAGCCCGTCGACGAGGTAGCCGCAGATATTGTCGCCGCGGCTATGCGCATGACACGCGCAGGCGATGATGATATTGGCCCAAGAGTACAGTTCTTGCATAGCACCAGTGGTGTCAAGGTGCCTCTCGACGGATTCCGCGAGCATCTGGAGAAGGTCTACGGGGGTCAATTTGAGGCGGTTGACATGCGGGAATGGGTGAAAAGAGCATCGAAAGCCGGTATTGACCCGTTAATTACGGCGTATCTGAACGGGGTGATGGATACAGACGAGGAAATGGTGTTTCCGTATCTGGGGGCCTGAGTATGATTTCCTCGCAGTGGTGTGATCCGCACTGAAGACATGTCCTTTCATATTGTATACGTTCATGTATCTTACCATACAGTGTGCGAGTTGCATTGCGTGCTACCTACCTCCCTACCTACCGACCTACCTCCCTCCCTAAGCGTACAGGTAATCAGTCATAAATCAATCCCCTTGTCAAAGGTTCCTTCCTATCCTGAGTAATTGCCCCATAGCAGCATCCGCCTCTTGTAACTACTAATATCTAACCTTCCGGTTAATCCATCAATCATTGACCTTAAATTCGAAGCAGAAAAGCCAAGTCACATGTTTCGTCTACTCTATAGTATTTCCTAAACTCTTTTGTCTCTCAATTTCCATTCCATCCATCCATGGATACTAAGTAATTCTTATATGATACACTCTACTGCATACTTACCATACATAATATTACCATGATACATCGATAGATATATGGTACGTAAAGAACGGACCAGACAATCGATTACCTTTGCAAGATTTAGTCGTTCGTATTCTACAAAGCGATGGCAAATAACAATCCTAGAAATAAGCAAGATAACACATCGTTCAGTCGCAGGTGCACTTAAGTCGGAAGTGGAAGAAAGTTTTAAATAGGGCTCAGAGAGCTAAACCTATTTTCGTCGTTATCGTACGATTATTTCATGGTGGATAAATGCTAGGAGGGACAGTACTTATGAGGAATTACTAGTTGTGTCTACTAGACTTCATGGACAATCACTACGTCACAACTGAACTAGAACCACAATTCAATTCAATCCACTCATGCATGCATGACAATCTTATGTACTACTCTCTATCTTCCAATTCTCCAGTCACGCAGGGACATCCCTTCCTTTCTCACCGAGTCATGTTATTCACTGATTTACTTGTAAACCGCAATCTTCACCCCATGCTTATTCGACGGTCCAATCCGCATCACAGGCCGATAAGGCCGTGCATCCCGCGCCTCAAGCCGTCGGTACTCGCGTGCCATACGTACAAGCATATACGCACACTCGGTCTGGACCATCATCTGTGCCGGGCAGCGGCGCGGCCCGCCCCCGTACGGCACGAACCCCCAGGTACCGCGTCGTCCGTCCCAGCGCTCGGGCTTATATTCGTCCGCATCGACGCCCCAGTGATCGGGGTCTCGGTACATGACATTTTTGCTGACGGAGACTATCTCGCCCTTGCGGACGCGTAGGGGCGCTTGGCCATCGCGGCCTCCTCCCAGGGGAAGAACGGTGTCGGCGATGCAGGCGCGGACTTGGGTCACGTTGTTGGGGATGAGGCGGTGGGCTGGGGTGTTAGGTAGGGGTTGTTAGTATGGCTGTTTCTGAATGGATATAAGAAGATTTTCTTTCTCCTTTCTCTTTAAAAGGGAGTGGGAGGGGGTGTCAAGGGAGACTCACTCTCATTCATCACTCCGTTGAGGTAAGGCATATTGCGCAGAACATCAAAGGTCAAGGGGGCATCTTGCCCTAGAGCGGCAACCTCCTGGCGCAGGGCTTGCCAAGCTTCCGGATGGCGAGCCAGATACCAGATGCAGTTGGCAATGAACATCGAGGTGGTGTCATTGGTCGGCACAATGATCAGACACACCTGGGAGCGCAGACCCTCGAAATCGCCACGCATTTGCTGGGCCATTGTCCACAGCAGATCGGTGCGCTCGGGCCCAACCTCGTGCCCTTCCTTGATGAGCCGGTCACGCTCATCCAGCTCCGCGTACGTCGAACGGATGTTATCGTTGACGAAGCTGTGGATATCGTTCACGGCCTCGAGCCACCACCCCCAGTTGAAGGCCCACATGAAGCGATGCGCCTGAGCACGCAGTCTTGCGCCGCGCAGGGCCGTCGTCATGTCCCAGGCAAACTTGGCCCGAGACGCATCGACTAGGGAATCCAGCGACTTGCCGAAGATAAAGTCGCTGTTGATGTCAAGGAACCAGCGTTGCAGCAGGGGCTGGACATCAAAGGTCTCGCCGTCCGTGGCGGGGAATAGGTTCAGAAATTGATCCGCGAAGGGCTTGATGCGATCGGTGTTGTGGTAGACGTCGCGCTCAAAGAACGGCTTGATGAGCGCGCGACTGAACATCCAGTCGGCGCCATCAGTGGTGTTGACGCCCTTATCGGCGAACGGCATGGTGAATTTGGAGTTGCGGCGGATGGGCTCCACGCCAAAGTCCTTGAAGTGGGTGGAATACACGGCTTTGAGGACCCCGGGCTCGCTGGAGTAGATCCAGCGCCCCGTAAAGAACTGCAGCGAGAAGGTTTTGGGCTGGTTCTTGTGCAAGCGACGCAGCCAGTCGAGGTAGGTGTCGGTTCGGAGCGCCCACATTTGGCTGACGACGGTATCCAGCCCTAACCAGCGGTCCCATTGGAACATCTGGGGAGCAGGCTGGGCGCCATCTTGGTCTGGCTGACTGTTGCGAGCGAAGCCGCCAAGGAGAAAGGCAATGATGCCGGAGGAAAAGAGGAGAAGGGGCAGCTTGATGCTGGAGACGGTGAGGAGGTCGATGATGGCCATCTTGATGGTGTGAGCTCCGAGGACCTGCCTGGCCTACCGCGGGAATTGGAGGACTAGAAATGGATGCGAAAGAGAGCCGCGAAACTGAGAAACTGGGAAACGGAGAGGTCAAGGGCGTGTATCCCGGCTTATGGTGGTGACAACCCTGGAATTCTCCGGGCCATGCCCGGAGACCCCGATTGTCCCGCCAGACCGGCGCGGGATATTCCTTCCACGGAGTATTATGGCCTGGGATATAAGCAATCCGAGCAGTGTCAATTCTCGCGACCCTTCCCACCCGCCGCATCCCCTCTCAAGCATTACGCGACTCCCTCTGACTCTCAATATGGCGTCGGATGCCAGTGTAGCAGATTCGCTCGACACCCTTGCGGCCAAGCTGGTCGAGAAGGCCAAAGACCTGCGTGCCGGTAACAGCACCACCCCACAGCAGCACGAGGCCCTCGTTGGCACTCTGAAACAGGTTCAGGATGCGGTTTACCTGCCGCGCGATGACCTCGCGGCAATGCAGATGGGATTCGTCACGGCGGCGGCCATCCGACTGCTGCTGCACTGGAAGGTCTTTGAGAAGATCCCCGACACGGGGAGTATCCGGTACGAGGAACTGGCCACGCAGGTGGGCGGAGATGTGGTGATCATCAGTCAGTCCAGTCCTTCCGATTCCCTTTCGCATGCGTCAAGGCGTTCTGACCGAGGCAACCTCAGCCCGGATCTGTTGGCTTCTCGTGGCGACGGGCTTCCTGGTGCAGGAGGGAAGCGACCGGGTGGCACACACGGCCAGGACACGCCCGTTTGCCGGGGTCAATCCCCTTCGTGCCTGGTGGCTGATGGGGTGAGTGGCATCCGATCTATACCGGGCCTGTGGCCTGTACTCATCAGATCCCATCAGGTACGATGAATATGTCCCCGTCCTCCTCGCCATGTCCCGGTACTACGATACCTACGGCATCAAAGAGCCCACAGGCCGTCTGCACACCATCAAGGCCTTCACCGAGGGCTCGCCCGAACTGACGGTCGGGGAAATCATGAGCCGCCATCCTGAACGGACCGCCAACATGCTCATTAGCATGTCCGCCATGGCCAGCCAGTATCCTCACACCGGCTTCTACGACTTCAGCTGGGTGGCACGCAAGGCGGCAGAAAGCGCCACCAGACCCCTGATCGTGGACATCGGGGGGGCCAAGGGCTGGACCCTGCAGGCCATCTGTAAAGAGACCCCGGAGATCCCCATCAGTCGATGCGTGCTGCAGGATTTGTCCGGGGTGATCCAGATGGTTCAAACGGTTGGGGACGAGGACATCCGGAGCGCCCAGTTGATGGCCATCGACTTTCACAAGGAGCAACCCGTCCAGGGTAGGTCGCGTCTCTCTCCGGTGGATGTCGAATCTCATGCCAACTGACTGCTCCAGGCGCGTTGGTGTACATGATCCGCCGCATTCTTCGGGACTTTGGCGATGATGAGTGTGTGTCCATTCTCCAGCATGTCGTGGCTGCCATGGCGCCCGACAGCAAGCTGTTGATCGCGGATACCGTCACCGGAAATCCACCCTCCTGGTTTCCGGCCATGCTGGACTTTTTCCTCTCCACCATCGGGGGCAAGGAACGAACTGAGGAGGAGTTCCGCAAGATAACCGCAAGGGCAGGTCTGAGGATCACCGGCATCCACTATTCGGATAAGGCCGAGTTCGCTATGATCGTGTGTGAGAAGGCCTAATCCATGAAACGAGGCCTGCTCGGAACAATGGGAATGGTGGCGGCCTAGGTACATGTTCCATAGATCTCGAATGCAGTCCATAATCATCATATTCATAATGCAGAGTAAACTCCCTAGCACATCTCAAAATTGAGGTCATCATTAAATAGCCAATCCAGGGGCTCCGAGGCGCCCATATTGAAAGCCGCCTGCGATCCCGTCTGCGCAGGTACGAGTCAGTCGTCGCCGAGGAATAACAAAGCAGTTCAACGGGCGAAATACTCACCATCAACTCCCAGTCCTCCCTGATGTCGGGCGGCTCGTCCACTCGCTGCTCAGGCAGTGCAGCCGCCAAGCGTTCGAGAATCGGCGAGCATTGTACGTCCACATTTTCGACTGCTTGGATCAAGAGATCGGCCATATCATCTTTCTGCAGACCGTTTACCAGGCCCTTAATCTGCGCTGCCATCACACTGATGAGCAGATACCCCTTCACATTCGTTTCCCCCGCCTCCAGCACCCGCAGGCACCATGCCTTCGCCTCCTCCAGAACGGCGAGGAGATCGGGTCGCAGGGGCATGGGGAATAGACTCGTATCCTCCTGCAACTGCGTCCGGAGCTCCACCGCAATCAAGAAAGCCGCGTGCAGGCTCACCGTGGGGTAGAAGCCCGCGCTGCAGGTCACCAACCGCCGGAATTCCTCCACGCCGCCCATGAGCGGTGACGGACAGGCCGCAAGCCATAAACGTAGCGATGACTCGGCCACGGTCTTCTTGGACAACGCAAATTCTGCTCCGTGCAGGCCGGACCCGAAATACGGGGTGTGCAGGGACAACAGATACCGGTGCATGAGGAAGTCCACCAGCTGGATTTCGAGTTGGGACGGACGCTGCGGGCCGGTAGAATGGCCTCCCGGACGCAGGGTGTGAATCAGCTCTCGGTATACGTCGCGCAACTCGGCATCTAGACGGAGCGTCTCATCATAGGTCCGGGGCGACCCCAGATCGTTCAGGAACTTGACCACTGCGAGCCGCTGGGGGAACGTTCGGCGGAGCGCGATCGCGATGGAGGTCTTGGTGAACCCGGCACTTGCCACCGGATCGGTCGCCTCCAGCTGCTCGTCATCAAAGTTGCCCGGCGGGGCGGCGTCGAAGTCGCCCAGAGTGACCAGTGGCGACCCCCCAGATGACAAACTCGCCTGGAGGTTTACCTCCAGGATGGTATTCCAGAGCCGGCGGCGCATTTCCACCATGAGAAACGTGTGTTGGCGGAGGTTGCCTGGGTCCCGGTGGAGGCCCATGTACATAGATTTCCGGACGAGGGTGCCCAAGGAGACCCAGGCTGACTCACCCCCTGCATTTAGGCGCTCTTGCGCGAATAGCAGAAGGAGGTTGTTTTGAAGGGCCTGAATGGTCAGCGCCGATTTGAACTTGAACTGTACCATGAGGAGCTGGGCCTCGTGCACCCATTGCAGGGCGGAGGAGCGTAAGGAGAATGTATCATCGTAGGTGACCGCGCCGATGGCCAAAACAAGCCTGAGCTGAGCGGCGAATCCCACATCTGCCGTTTGGTGGTCGCTCAGCCAGAGTGCGTTGTACTGTCTGCGAAAGGTAGGCACATGGATGATTCGATAGACCGACTCGGTGGTGCGAAGGTAGGCATCGACAAGCTGGTCAGCGAGTTCTCGGGGCGGCAAGTTGGGGCTCGGATGCGAAGGCAAGGATTGCGCGCGTCGCACCTTGATGCACCTGGCCAGCGTCTTGCACTTCTCCATACCAATCCATGCCTTGGAAGTCTCTTGGCTGAGATGGGGTTCGAGCATGGCCAGGATGTCTCGAATCTGGCTGTGTCAGTCCCTGCTTGTCACTCCCCCGGTACACATCGCTCTTCGGAGGACTCACCAAAGATAACCCACTGACGCCCCAGTGGCTCTGCCCGAACAATCGGGTCTTCATACTGACGCTCTGGGCAATGGTCTCTGGCTGACCGTCCGCCGCTCTCCTGCAGTGGACGTGGAAAGGTCCGCTCAGCCGGGAATTGCCGATTTCGATATCTTGGTCTGGAGCTGGATCCGCGGATACAGATCGCATCAGGGTTGCCGTGGCCACTCTTTTCTCCAGCTCGCGAATTCGGTATCTACACAGCTGTAATTCCTCATCTTGCTGGGAGGCTCGACTGCTCGGCGTCAAGGGACCGGTCGAACTCGATGGTCCGCTGGGGAAGAGCACAGCACCGGTGTTGGCTGCCGTCACGGTTGGCAAGAGTCCCGCCTGTGCGTTGCTTGAGGCATTTGGACCAAGATTGCTCTGGTGAGGAACAGGCTGGTTGGGCCCTTCGTAGATGCACGACCCGCCCCGCGCGCGCAGACAGTTGCTGCATGGCTGTTCGCGATTACATCGAATCTTTCGTTTGCGACACAGCAGACAGGATGTCGCATGACGTCGGTTTCTCTCCATGTCGGATATAGCGATGAGGAAGGACGGAGAGTTGGAGCGAAGCCAGAACGGAGAGCAGGGATTCTCCGCTTTAATGAATTGACGCAAGGCAACCTCACGGAAACAGCGTCGGGGCATCCGCCGAACCCGACTCCGCCACCGAACCCGCGGCCGAGTCCGAGCCCGCACCGAGTCCGAGGTAGTAGTAGGGGGAACTACTTCATCTACCTTATATCGACTTATTTAAAGACCGTTGCCATGCATGTCTCTATCTTCTTTCTCCCAGAAGCAACTGGCTTTTCATTCCTATCATTTTACTGGTTTAGTTGTTGCAAACACCATGAGTTCAACGGCACCTGAACAACCCCCCCTCTCACACGACGGATCGGAGCAATCCATGATCTTCGCAAACCAGGAGCCTCGCCGGGACAACGTCTCGGAGAAAGGACCTTCGGATGCATGGGAGGTTGGCCCAGCCCCAGATGGGGGTCTCCGCGCCTGGCTGGTCGCGGCCGGTGCAGGATCGGTCTTCTTCTGCACCCTAGGCCTCGCCAACTCGTTCGGCGCCTTCGAGGACTACTACCTGACCCACCAACTGAAAGGCAATACCGAGTCCGCTATCTCCTGGATTGGCTCGCTGCAGTCCTTCTTGCAATTCTTCTCGGGCATGCTGGGAGGCCCGCTTTTTGACCGCTATGGCGCCAAGGTATGTCTTCTTCCCTGCGGATGCCACCAGGAAGTGCGCTGATGGAAACGGGGAACAGGTCTTCTGGCCAGCCGGACTTCTCTACGTCGTCGCCCTCATGTTACTGAGCGTATGCAAGACCTATTGGGAGGCCATGCTCGTGCAGGGTGTTCTGATCGGCCTGGTCATGGGCTTCTTACAAATCCCGGCCTTCGCAGCGGTGTCGCAATACTTTGATAAAAAACGAGCTGGAGCCCTAGGACTTGCCGTGGCTGGCTCATCCATTGGTGGCGTCGTTATGCCCATTATCCTCTCCAAGGGGTTCAACGGTTCCTCGCTAGGCTTTGGATGGACGGTCCGCGTGGTAGCCTTCGTGATCTTGCCCTTCATTGGGTTCGCCTGTGTTGTCATCAAGTCTCGCGTGCCCCCGCGGAAAACCCAGTTCTTTCTTCTGGCCCCCTACAAGCAACCGCGCTTTGTCATGCTTTTTGTCGCTCTGTTTTTCATGTTCATCGGCATGTTCACCCCCATGTTCTACCTCACTACCTACGCCACCACCCAGGGCATGAGTGCAACGCTGGCTGGATACCTGCTCTCCCTGGTCAACGCTGCTTCGACCTTCGGGCGCATTGTACCCGGGATTCTCGCCGACAAGTTTGGTCGCCTGAATACCTTTGCCATTGGTGGCATAACGACTGGCATTTTGGTTTTCTGTATGACCAGTGCCACCAGCAACGCTGGTTTGATTGTCTATGCGATCTTTTTTGGCTTCTGCTCCGGTGCCATTGTTTCCGGCGCCTCGGCCACCTTCTCCAGTTGCCCGGAAAACCCGCGGGATATTGGGACCTACATGGGCATGGGAATGGCAATTTCCGGGCTCGGAGCTCTGGTTGGACCTCCGATCAATGGCGCCATCTCGGCTCGGTATGGTGGCTATTTCGAATGCTGTATGTTTAGCGGTGCGATGGCAGTGTTTGGCGGCTTTATTGCCTTTGCGGCCAAACGAACGACCAAGGAAGGCCTTTGGGGCATGACTTGATTTTGTAGTTCGGTTTTTTTTTTTTCTTTTTCTTTCTTTCGGATTAGCTAGCTAGTTGTGTGATATCCTCTCTCTGCTCTTTTTTGTTTCGTCTGATGGTCGAAAAGTACACTACAATAGACGTGGTCATCTTTTTTCTTTAGGTTGTCCAGGGAATTATAATCTTGAACATTATCCCCTAGATGATCCATTCGTCTTTTTTTTAATCTCATCAAGCTTTCACATATGAAAGCTCTCAGTACTACTACTACTACTACTACTACTACTAAATATTACCCTCTCCTGGGTGTCTACAAGCCAAACGTTAGAAATAATATATACTGATGGGTTGATGCCGGCAATAAGGCCCGCAGTAAAAGGCCTCACGAGTTACGCACAACGTTTGTAGACAATTTAAAGCCTTGGAATTGAAGCTCACTGCCACTTTGCTAAAGCTGTATCTCCTTGCTTAACCTTGGCTGTCGCCAAGTAGTTGCGCCACGCTTCTCTCCGTTGTTTGATATCTACGACGTCGGATTCCGACACGGCCCTGCTACTCAGCCAAACCCCGTTTCTGTCGTCGGCCAGCACTCGCACCACCTCGTCTGCTGACCGTCGAACAGCTCCAGTCGCGGTGTCAGGCCACAGTAGCATTACCCAGGTGGACACTAGCCACATCACGATCTTTGCCAGCACTGTCGATGCGAACCAGTGGGCCGGCTCGCACGCCTGGTCCACCATGGCCACCGTGATGTTGGACAGCGCCGGATCCACCGCTAGACGCCCGGATAACTCACTGCTGTCGGCTGATCAGTATAGTTTCTCAGGGAGATTGGGACAATCTTACCACCAGAGCATGGTGTCAGAGTCTTCCGTCCTGCGTTTTTTGTTATTTACCACCACAATTCGGCCGCGATCTGGTTCGATGCTTTGCAGCAAAAGAAGACTCAGTAGAAAGGCCGTCGCCTCATCCTTTTCATGAAGCACCAAGGCCTGAATCGGCGGCAACAATCCGGTGGCGACCCGTTGATTGATTCGGTCTGCCGCTCGGCGAGCCCCAGCGAGATCCGTGTAGCCGGGTGTCAGGATCTCATGGTAATCCCCGCTGGCCTCGAGGACGCCCCGCAGATGACTCTCGGCTTCAGGTGCCGTGACGTACAGTCCGTAGGTGTTCCTGGCCAGGTCGGGCCGACGGAATATGCTGCGGACAATTGCAGTATCGAGGGCGGAGGCCGTGCCAGTGACCACGATCGAGCCCTTGATGGCGCCAATCCGCTGAAGGCGCTCCGTGTACCAATCCTAGAAGAAGTCAATATAGGTCTTAGGACTAAGATCAAGGTCATTACTCACCCTCTCCGGGCCGACGCCAATCAGCTTCACCCCGAGCTTTTTAGCCAGGGGGCTGCCGGGCACTCTCTTCACCTCCACCACTGCATCCTCCTCCGAGACCTGTCGATTCAGCAACACCGTGCGTGGAAGCAGGGGGTCCATCACCGACGGCCTGGCCAGCCCCACCAGATCACAGCTGGCCTCCTTAATGGCAGCTTCCATGCCCCGGCGTGAGCGGAACCCCCCGGTCAGCAGGAGTGGCACCTGGGGGAACTCGGCGCGCACTGCCTGCGCAAAGTCGACAAAAAACGCCTCGCGGGCCAGCGTGCTCGCCTTTTTCCGCTCTACCGCCAACCCCGTGCTGAAGCTTGGGTCCTCAAAGCTTCCACCACTTACCTCGAGGAAATCGATGCCAGCCTCGGTGATCGCCCGCAGCTGCTGGATGCAGTCCCCCATTTCGACCGCACTGCCCACGTCCACCGAGTTGAGCTTGATTCCCACGCAGAACCCGGCAGGCACGGTGGCCCGGATGGCCTGAATAATCTCCACGACAATGCGAGTGCGCCGCACGGGGTCCCCGCCGTATTCGTCCTCTCGCAAATTGGACTTGCGGGACAAAAACTGTGTGAGGAGGTAACCATGAGCAGCGTGTAGCTCGACCCCCGCAAAGCCAGCGGCGGCCATCACACGTGCGGCCTCAGCGAAGCGACGGACAGTGTCTTGGATCTGTTGAGCGGTCATCTCGCGCGGGGTGCCGAAGACAAGAGCGTTGAGGAGGCGCGGTACGATTGCGTCGCCCAGGTCCATGGGGACGGCGCTAGGGGCGACAGTGCCCCGGTTGAAGGGGATCTGGCGCCCCGGGTGGCAGAGTTGCACAACGGTCTTTGAGCCGTGACGCTGGGAAACACTGGCCCACGCCGTGAAGGCGGCAAGGACCCGGGATTCGGGAAGGCTGGTGTTGACGGCGAAGTCGCCGGGGCCTCCTAGGTGCTCAGGGTCAACTTGCACATTGCCTGCAGACAGCTATGGTTAGTATCATTCCAAGACAGAGAAAGAGAGGAGACATGGCATGTACCGGAGATGACGAGCCCCCAGCCGCCTTGGGACCATTCACTGTACACGTTGAGACAATCTTTACTACCCGGTAGAAGATCCTTGTCGGCTAGGCCTTCGGCCATGGCGGCCTTGACCACGCGGTTGGGGAGTGTCAGGCCACATCTCAGGGTAAGAGGCTGAGCAATGTTCAGATGGGACATTGGCGTTGTTCCAAAGGGCTGTGCGTGCTGGGAAGTGGTTGAGAGGGAGCGGGCATATCCAACGGTCCACCCAGGGGAACGCGAAGTCCACCACAAAAGGAGAGAAGAAACAAACATCTGCTTACCTCCCCCGAGTAAGTCCCCTTTCTACCAGGGATACGTAATCTTGAGGTTGAGTAATTCGAGTTCTATTTTCCGGAATACTCCGTCGCGGTGTCTGATGGATGGATACCCCGGCCGAGGGCATATTCCGTATTCCGCTTGCGCCGGACACTCCGGCCCTCAGGGCAGAGGGCGATTTGGAGAACCCCAAACCATGCATCTGATACCTCTATATATTGTCTTGTCAAATCAAGAGTCATGGAATGTTACGGTCTACAACTCCATAGCGAATCGTTTTCCACAACAACAGTTATCCGCAATGATCTCGGTCCCGGATTATGCAGTGCCCAGTGCCGGCGAGATGATCCTACCCGCCGCGGTGTTTGGTGTTCTCGCCATTGCAGTCACCCTTTACAAGTTCGTTTTCGCGGTCAGTGAATATGACAACCTCGGATTGCCATTGGCAGGCGAGCCGGATGGCGCGAAGCGATTTAGCCTCAAGTCGCGCCTGCGATACTACTATGACTGCGCGGCGTTGTACACGGATGCGTACTACAGGGTTGGACCCCATCCAGCTTCAGATCGAGAGCCATCTAACCGGGTGAACAGTTTGGCAAGCACGGCAAAGCCTCCCTCGTGCCCGGGTACGGAGGACGAGCGGATCTCATCCTGCCAGAGAGCTCGACCGAATGGACCACCGCGCAACCCGACAGTGTGCTGAGTGTCTCGCAGGCCTTCCTCCAAGCCAACCTATCGACATACTCGCTCGGGCACTCGCGCTATTGGGGGGACCCGTGGCAATTCGCCCTGGTCAAGACGCAGCTGAACAACATGATGAATTCACTCATCCCGGCCGTCGACGATGAGTTGCACCACATTGTGCCCTTAGTCCTGGGCACGGACACCAGTTCCTGGAAGGAGATACACCTGGACGAGGCAGTGCGGATGATTGTCGCAGGCGCCTCGAGCCGCTTCACCGTAGGGCTGCCCCTTTGCCGCAACGAGGATTACCTGAAGCGCACCCTGTCCATCATCGAAGGGGTGATGATTACCGCCATTGTGGGCAACTGTCTGCCCAATATCCTCCTGCCTGTCGCCGCCCGCCTTGCCAGTCTACATACCTGGCGCAACCTGAACAAGATCAAGAACCACATCACCCCGCAGTACCATGAGCGACTGGCCGCACTCGAGAAAGACACCGACGATCAACCCCAAGACCAACTCCAAGTCATGCTGCGGTTTGCACAGAAGAAACGACCCCAGGAGGTCAACGATCTCGGCATCATGGCCACGCGCCTGGCGGCCTCCAACTTTGTCAGCATGCACCAGACGGCTGGCACCGCCGTGCAGATGCTCCTCAACATCATCGACTCCGATCCCGAATTCGACACAATCGCCAAACTCCGCGCCGAAGCGGACCGCGAGCTTGGGCTGGACGGTGCCTGGACCAAGGAAAAATTCCAGCGCATGCACGGCCACGACAGCGTGGCCCGCGAGTCGATGCGCGTGACCTTCCCTTTCGGAAACCGTGGCCTCCTGCGCAAGGTCATGAAGGATGGCGTCGTCACTGACGGCGGTATTCCCTTGAAAAGGGGCACCATCGTGGCCTTCCTGGCGTCGCAGGCCCAGCGCGACCCGGCCAAATTTCCCGAGCCCGATAAATTCGACCCCTGGCGGTTCTCTCGTCCCATCGAAAAGGAGGAGAAAGCCAACGGCGAAGCCCCTAAAGCCGCCTACCATAAGGATTCCTTCGTGTCGACCTCTCCAGACTATCTTCCCTTCGGACATGGGCGCCATGCGTGTCCCGGCCGCTTCCTGGTAGATTTTGAGCTGAAGATGATCGTGGCGTACATCCTCAAGCACTATGATATCGAGTTCCCGCCCGAATACAAAGGCCAGCGCCCGCCGAACCGGCAGGTGGCGGAGTTGCAGGCGCCACCAGCTGGAGTTAAGATCAGAGTCAAGAGACGCGCTTAGTAAGATTGATCGTGGGAGGCTTACTGACCATTCCGGGGGGAATGTCTATCCGGCAGAATGTGTGGATTGCATTCAGGTGGCTTGCATAAGTTGCTCGGTGTTCTGGCCAAAGATATAGTATAAGCCATGTTCCACCAGTCTGCTGCCAAAGCCTCGGTTTAGACCTTAGACAATCCGATTTATGAAGTCATCGTATGAACAATCATGGTACCTTGGAAGTAGTAAGCTTGACTTTCCTATGCCTCCGTAACTAACCTATTACATCAGGCTTTCTTCCTTATACTGAGCTTACTAGATGAGGTGCTGTATAGTATAGGCAACCCCCTCCAGTGTACTAAGAGGCACACCCGCAAGAATATGATATTCTTGCTGATCTCGCCCGAGAACGTGCCGGCAGTGGCTAGTTAATTCTACTCTACTAGCGATGCGGCTCGCTGAAGCCAGAAACTGGTGTCTGAGAGATGATGATGATGTTTATGTGTGTAGTAAAGCAGAGTTTGATGTGAAAACAGGGGATTTTCACTCGAATCGGAGTATCTGTCTGGTTTTACTCCAGAGAAAGTAGAACCAGCAGAGGGAGGACAAAAGGAGGTATTGAAATAGGATTCGATGGGATTAGTGATGATCAGGAAGGTCTATTGCCGGTAAGAGATGAAGCTTCTCCAGCTGTTCTATTATCCAGTGCAGGTTGCAAAGGCATGAGGGAAACACTCGATAGGGGTCACTGATAAAGAGTTAGTAATCGACCTGGGTTATGATAGGGAGACCCCACTGCCAGTGAACCGTCTTTTACAGAAGGGAAGTGGCGTACAATGCGCCCAAGACCGGATGAGGACAATGTATATAGATTAGATAGTATAGATAGTAGAAATGGATACTTGATTCTGGATTTCACAATACCGAAACCGAGTACTGAAAATACAGCCCCACCCTACATACTGTGTAGATCCTACGCGGTAGGTTGTCGTCTCTTGCCCCGGAAAGTTGGGCGTCAATGTTTACTAGATAGTTGGCGGGGGATGTGCGCCAAACTTTCTTTTTATTTGGGTGATGACGTTGCGGGCTAGCATTGCGAGGCGCAAAGTTTGGGCCGATGTCGCACAAAGAGAAAGTAAGTGATTGTTTTGTGTTTCCTGGATTTGATCGGAAGGGAATTGGTCACTTGGGGCTTACTGGGTGTATGATGTATGGCATAAGCTGATCACCTTGGGGGGGGTGGGCGATGTGCTCTCACTCTATCTGCCGTGGGGCAGCCTCGATGCACGCTACAGCTCCGGTCCGTTATGATCGACTGCTACCTTGGCTGGGATTGATGGCCTGGCAGAGAGTGAGAGTCTGGCCAGCCAGCCACCCCTCTCTGATCCTGGCCCTGTTCCTGGTCCTGATCCTGGCTGGAGGGGAAATGCAAAGCATCTCACCCAAGTGAGTTGAGTAACACCATGTAACTGAAACAACTGTGGTTGGCGAACCAACATCTGGCAGCTCCAGGGATTTCCGCCTCCACCTCTGCGATTTCTCGGGCAAGTCTCGGCCAAGGACCAATATTCACCGAGCAACGGTCAACAGAAACTGAAAGTCCCTCGGAGTACCGAGGTCATGATATATTAATCACAATAACGATGAGTAATTGCTACAATGGTGAAACCCGACCGCCCTGTAGAAGTAAAGAATAGGAAAAGGAAAAAATAAAATGAATGAAACCAGGATGAGGAGGTTTGCTCCAGACGCTCCTCTTATATGAGATCTTCCGGTGTCTCCACCGGAATAAGCAGGATCGATCCCGAGGTGGCCTTGTGCCATTCATTCAATGGGAATACGAGGATAATAATCAAGAGAACAAATAATGATTTCTCCACGATCTTCTAGCCGCGAACACCGGGGGTAAAAAGTGGCAACACCGCATCAGGCAGCTCATTTCCAGAACCAAGGGACAAGGCCCTGACTCAAACGGGTATGGTTCGGCAAACACTCGGATGTCTTCTCCACTGGAAAGAATGATGAGACAAGCCGACAACCACAGGGCTGTTTCCGCGCTTCCTGTTGAGTCATCCCAGCCAGTACTGCTTTCTCCGGTAGGGGCGTGAAGAACTTGTTTGTTTCAGAGAAGAATGTCGAGAGAATTGGTGCTAATTGCCTGCCAGTCAATATTGCCCCTAATCAAGTGACTTGGACTCCTGGTTCAAATTGGGTTCCGAATTGCGGGGGGTCGCCCTTGAACCAAGGTACGGAGGATGGATCGGTGTAATATTGAAGTCTGGACAATTGGCAAAACTGATCTCCAGCGCCTCCGCTGTAGGACCGCGAGTCCGGTGGAATCCGGGAAAGCTTTGCTGGCTCGGACTACCTGTGATCTTTAGGAGCCGGACCGCACTTGCGTCCTGCTAGTTTCGGTTTTGTATGGTTCATCTACATACTAGCCCTTGCACCATCTCCAGCTCCTCCAAGAGAATCCGTGCTTGGAGGGGGGTGGGATTGCAACCATGGACCTTGGCAAGATCGTGACGATATGATTAGATATGGCGATAACTTGGACGACATTGATACGACGACCAGCATATCTGGCCGCAGACTGCCTATGCTTGCTCGCCAATCACTTGCCCTTCCGGCATGCCTGGGGCGAAATTAATGTAGGATCTTCCGGTGAACAGAGGTCTTATTGCACCGCTGCCATTTATCATACATTAGTGGCCGCAGACTACGTCTGCTGGGGACTTTCCTTGGACGGAAGTCGTGCCTGCCGCTGGCGCTGCCAGTGCCGAGTCAGTGACACGGGAGCAGGGGCCCTATCCGTGACTCTTTCTTCCCCTGATAAGGTGGCCGCGAGGGGATGCCGATGGAGGTGCGCCGTAACGGAGTCCTTAGTACTAGTAGATTGTTGTGCCTTGCTTGTTCTCCGATAGGATACTCCGTTCAGGTCCAGCCTCGACTAGTCAGTAAGTAGTAGCATTTACCCGCATTAGATACTAGTACTGGAGATAGTAGACGGCGGATCATTTAAGGTAGACCGGAATGGAGCAACACCGTGTCTACTCCGCAGATAGACTAACTTCCACCATCTCAGCTCACCCCTCCGGAAGGATGATGGTTGGGCGGGCATCAGGTGTTTGTCCCTAACTGCCGAGGAACGGGGTGTTCCACCGTCCACATCTGAATAACCTCAGCGGCTCCAGGCTGACCGTACGGGTAATACGGGGGCGAGCAACTCCAACCTTCAATTCCAGTTCACTGATTGAAGTCCACCGGCGGTCGGCTGAGCAAATGAGCGAACCGACAACCGAGATTGGTCGACATCCCAGCGCATGACCCACATGGGCAGCCCCACCTGCCCCCCTTTTGAGCCGGTACGTCCTCAGCCCGCACCGCGGAACAATCTTACCAAGGCCTGTTACCTGCGCCGTACATCGAAAAGTTGCTTCTGCTCACTTCTGCCCCGTCGGTCCTCTTTCTCCATCTTCACCTTGCTACCATCGTTCCCGATCACCACCGCCACTCCCTTCCCACTTCCCTCTCCTTCAGCATTCAACACCCCCGACCTTATCCTCTGGTCTTTCCTGGACTTCGACACCCACTCACTCACACTCACCTCCCTTCCCGCAAGGTTCGCCTAGCCCCGGACTCGTCTTACTGGTGACCTCAGACGTGCGCGCCGTCAACTCTCCAAGTTTCCCGGGTGCAATCCAAAACCACTCGCAAGCCCGGCGCCAACCCAATCTGTTTGAAAGGCAGATGCGCCACAGCATCCGGCCAATATGCCTGGAATTCTTCCGATGAAAGTGATCAAGGTCGGGAACGGCTCTCAGAGTCGTATCGCCCAGGCCTGTGATCGATGCAGAAGCAAGAAGATTCGCTGCGACGGCATCCGCCCATGTTGCACTCAATGCGCCAATGTCGGTTTCGAATGCAAAACTAGCGACAAGCTGAGCCGCCGTGCTTTCCCCCGTGGATACACCGAGTCGTTAGAGGAACGGGTGCGTGCCCTAGAGGCCGAAGTCAGAGACCTCAAGAACTTGCTGGACGAAAAGGATGAGAAAATTGATGTCCTTTCTCGCATTCACTCCTTCTCTCCCTCACGTCAGAGGCCCAGTGCTGCAGCCACATCACCATCGGCGCCTGTAAAATTAAATGCACCCGATGCGGATGAGGGCATGATCCAGGTTCAGCATTTGGTGCAGCCGAACGAGTCGGGCTCGACTGAAAGTGCAGGATTATCGAACACTCGCGGTTTTGTTGGTATGTCCCACCGTCCCTGCCTGCTCTTTAAATGGGTTCTGCGCAAGACACCCAGACAAGGAGGACAAGTTTTTCCGGGACGAACCATGGCTAACCCTGGCCAGATGCTTTCACAAACAAGCTTGTAGAGCAAAACCGACTGTCATCCGGTGTCTCAATCAAAACCCTAACGACTCCTCCTACTATCTCTCATTCGCATGTCGACCAAGCCATCCGAACAGCGCCTCGGCTTGTATCTGACCAACTTATCAACATCTTCTTCCAAGAATGGGCTCCCCTTTACCCGGTGGTTCACCGGCCCACCATCCTCAAAGCTTATGAGCAGTATCTTTCGGGCACAGAATCTTCGCAGGGGAGCAAGCATGATTTGGCGCAGTTGAATCTCATCTTCGGTATCGCCGCTGTTACTTCTATGGTAAGTTCCAAACCTAGTCTGGCAGAGAAGATCAGGAATTAATCATGTTTTGATAGTCGAGAACCAACCAGGACCCTGCCTTCTTTGAGGACAATTGGTCATCCATTCTCGAATCAATCTCAAGCGATATCTCCCTACCGACAATGCAGTGTTATGTGCTCGCTCAAGTGTACTGCATGACAAAGGGCGATTATACCAGTCTTCTACGCTATCGGGGTCTCGCCGTGAGTCTCAGTCAACAGCTGAGATTGCACCAGAGCCAGAAACGCTTCTCGTCGAATGCTCTGGTGGCAGAAACCCGAAAGAAAGTGTTCTGGTGTCAATACGCTCTTGATCGGTAAGCCAGCCCTGTGCATTCCTTGTCGGGCACTCCTATTCTAACAATCAATAGATTCACCGCCGCGTTGACGGGCTTGCCTGTCCTATTACGTGAGGAAGATGTCAAGACCGAGTATCCAGAGGATATTGATGACGAGAATGTCACGGAAACGGGCTTTTTGCCTACTCTTCCTGGCGAGTCCACTCGCATTTCAAGTGCAATTGCGTTGTTCGCAGCATCACGGGTATTGAACAAAGTCTTGGAAGATATCTACCCTTCTGACGGGGGATATGATATTCCTCTGTCGAAGCTGCGCTCGGTTTCAGAGCAATTGGATGAGTGGGTGAAAGGCTTGCCTGCTCACCTCCGCCTCGAGTTCTCCCAAGACAAACCGAGCACTAATGTCACCAGCAGCAGATCGCCACTTCTGGTAAGTCCTAAGCCGGCACCTGGCCATCCTGTGCATTCACTGACTTCTTCAGTCTCTCGTCTATTATTACATCCGTTCACTGATTCATCGCCCTGCGGTCTGTTTCGGCGAGGAACGTGTCCGATCACCTTCTATCCTTGTCGTCGCCGATTCAGCCAAACATATCATTCAGATCCTGGAATTGCTCGACGAGAGACGCCTTTGTCTTTCTGTCAGTATCAATCGGAAGGAGCTGGTTTTTGCCACAGGACTCGGTCTCTTGTGGCAAAACATTGGCCTGAAGCGTGACAGCAAGCTTGTCAAGGAGAGCCAGAAGTTGCTCACCGCCGTTATTGATCAGTTGGAATCGGAGGAGTCGTCATCTGCTGCTGAGTTCAGCGCTTTGGCTAGTGTCCTGGTTTCGCTGAATAACAGCAAGCACGGGTCGTCTGGTAGGCCCCAGGACATGTCGCCACCTTTGCAGAAACCCCTGAAGTCTCCTAGGAGACAACTTCAGTCCTGGAAATCGCGTCTGAGCGGGACGTCGGATTCAACCCACCAGGAAGCACCAGACTCGCCATCTCGGCGGGCCACGATCTGCGGGCCGAGTGCTCACGCCGCCCAACGTCATGCTAGGTCCTCTAGCTGGGCCAGCCTACCGCCGGACAACTTCCACGCGTCAAACATGCCTACGAATAAGACCGCTTATCATTCATCGTACGATAGTAGCCACGTGCTTTCTAGCTCCGCGCCTTCGGATCCCCCCGGAGGACCTATCACAGTGTCCGATTGGGAGTTCGTCCTGAGTGACATGGACCGAGGCTACTCGAACATTTTCACGGGAATCTACGGAGGGCGGGAGTGCGGCGAAGACAGTGGCCCCTTTGCTTCGCTCACTGCGGAATTCGTTCAGAAGGGGGATCCATTGGCGGCACCGTTATCGGCGGCACAGACGGAGCTACAAGGATTGTCACCCGAGGCATGGTCAGCGAGTAGCAATAGCGATGTGCCACCCAATCAGGATCTCCCCGCCCAAAGTGTCCTCAGCTACTCCGACGAAGGCAGTGCAGACGACGCGGTGCAATTCAACGACTTGCGCATTTCACCGGAAGAACACGCCAGCTTTTTGGGCTCTTTTCGGAGCGTTATGATTCCGGCGGTGGAAGACGAAGCGGATGAGTTTGCCCTGATCAATGGATGGGATCGACGGCTGGCCGTTTGAGGCCCCAGGCTTCGGAGGCAGCATTTTTCATGAACACAATGACGATTGGTGTTGAGGAGTTTGCATCATTTGTGGGATTTGGGAATGGCGCGAGAGGACATGTGATTTTGGCTCCTTAGTTTCATTTGTGATACCTGGTCTGTACAGGGAGTCTTGGTTTTGTTTCGGTTCCTGCAGAGGACTACTGTTCTGGGTCTAGTCTATGTGCCACCATAATTCTACGTACATTTTACATCTGGACGTGAGCATGTCTGCCATGAAGTATGGTCCTGTAGATCTGAGCTGTGCAGCCCTTTCCCTGTTAGCCCTTTTCCCGCACAGTCATAGACCGGATTTTGGTACAGGTGTATGATATCACTTAAGCTGGTTGGTTTCTATCAGCAGATCGCAGGGCACATGCAACAGCCCAGAGCTAGTGCAGAGCATGGCTGTTTTATCAAAATCTGCTTAGCTGAACGCATCGTTCCAGACCAGCCCGTCTAGCCTAGCGCACTACATGACTGCAGCCAGCTGCCTGAACAGCAATTTGAGCCAATGTCCTGGGCGCATTCCCAAGGGCGAATACGGGATTGGACCCGCCGGAAACCTGTTCGATCTGAGCGGCATTAACCTTGCTAGCACGGTGCCTTGAACCCTTCACACCCCGGAAACTGTGATTCTGGCTTGGTCGGGTCAGGGTTGGGAGGGTTTAGAGCCCTTTTAAGTAGTCGTTCACTGCATGGTGGATTTTGCTAAGGTCCGACAGGGCTCAGGTCGCTCTGACTACCTTGGTTCAGAGCTTCATATGCCTGGTCGAAGGGACTTACAGAATAGCCAGCCGGTCCGAAGAAAAGCGAGGGAGTAAAAAAAAAAAAAATCTGCAAGGGGGAGTTCAACCGAAGAATCCCGCCCGATTCATCATCCTCACGAGAGGATTGATGGAGAGGTGTGCTCCGTTTCCATCTGGAATCCGGACTCCGTAAGTTGAGAGTGCCTGGGCGACTACTAGTACTGAGCTACCCGCCCTCCCCGTTGGCGGAGCAGCGTCCTCCGGACCCAGCGGGCAGAAACAGTCGGGGTGACTAATGCCTGGGTCTGGCTCCTGCTGACGGGGTCCTCGAAGACGACCGTTCGGAAAATTGCTGAGTTGGGACTTGGGGAGGTCCGCCGTTGGAGACGGTTATTGAAAGAGGGATATAGGTAGGTAGTATTTAGGGAGGGGGGGGGGGGGTGGTCGAGGGGCTTATAGTTATTGGTGTGCGGTGCAGCTTGGACGGCCAACTCAGAGAGATCTACATACTCAATATGACAGGTAAGATGCCAATGTAAAGGCTGACAATGACTGGACTGGGGCATGTACTGTGCAGACTGCAGTCAAGCAAGGCATGGTCTATTGTATATATCTATGAGCTATGTACTCCGTAGCTGCAATCGTCATGTAATGGTTGGGGGGGCGGGGGACCGGAGGATTACACAAGAGCTACTGGTGGCGTTTCGGGGACATTCGATCATGTCTGATAAACGGACGACCATAGTACAGAGTATGTAGGAGTCCAAACAGTAGATGAGATGGTGGCGAGGGTATGATTGATTGCACCAATCTGGATATCTGGGTATTCTAGTTCGTCCTCTGTAGCTGGCAAGCTCGACGGGCTGGTTGCAGCAAAGTCCGGAGGGGGACCCCCTGCCTGAGGCAGCGGGGGAGGGGCAGCCGGCATACATCATCGCCAGAGCTACCTATGGCTCATCTCTCCCACCCTTCCGGGCCGTGTGTTTCCCGCCACGGGGTCGGACATGACTCAAATCAATGGCAATCAAATAGCAATAGCCGGTCCAGTAGACTCGGGCTCAATCGAGAGCGCCTGGTCGAGCGACGAAGCAGCAACCGCAGCAGCAGAACTGCCGTTGGCAGCGCGTCGAACCCCCTCCGAGCAGCCGGTGAAAAAGGGCGCCCCACCACAGACATCATTGCCCCCCCACCTTTCTCTCTCTTCCCTCCATCCCACTCCGCCCGCCTGGCTCGCTTTTCCTCGCCGTTCCCAATCCCTCCTCCTCCTTCTCTCTTCTTCTTCTCCTTTTTTCACTCTTCTCCTCAGTCATCTCACTCTTCATCTCGCGGTGGTCTTTCCGTCTGACATTCTTTGTTGGATCATCCCGCTTATAACCTCCCCAAAAGCAATACTGGTTTGATTAACGAAGCATTTAAATAGTATGCCGCTCCCCTCATTTCCCCAACAACTTCGGTCTCCATTCAACGATTTCCTAACCCTGCTTCCTCTTCAGATACCGCAATCATGGGTTACACCGACTTGGATCAATTGGCCGTCAACACCATCCGTGTTCTCGCGGTATGCCTCTCTTTGCTTTCCCCCTCCATCTCACTCCCATCCGATCACGGTGTGATAGCTTCCCGGGGGCTCCGGCACCGGAAGACCAATCCTTGTCTCACAAGGTCTCCGCGGAGCATTGCCCCCCATGCCGTGGGATAGCTATCTTGTGGCTCCAAAGCACTGTTCACCTCTCCTCGGAGATCAATCCTTTGACCACCCGCGGATAGCGGAGTGACACCTCTTCGTCAGAGGAATGTCTTTTTGGCAGCGGTGAGCTAATTGTTTTCTAGGTTGATGCCACCTTCAAGGCCAACTCCGGTCACCCCGGTGCCCCCATGGGCATGGCCCCCGTGTCCCACGTCCTCTTCAACAAGTTCATGAACTTCAACCCCCAAAATCCCGACTGGGCCAACCGTGATCGCTTCGTGCTCTCGTAAGCTTTAACCTTGAGTTCCCGTCCTACTAAAATATTTACTGACATGGACTACAGCAACGGCCACGGCTGCATGCTCCAATATGCTCTCCTTCACCTTTTCGGCTACAAGGTCACCCTCGATGACCTGAAGAACTTCAGAGTATGTATCCTCTCCATCCCTAGCAGGGCTATTGTAGATCTCCCCTAATCGTCGTGGTTGTGTAGCAACTCGACAGCATCACCCCCGGTCACCCCGAGGCCCACGACACCCCCGGTGTTGAGGTCACCACCGGTCCCCTGGGTCAGGGTTTCGCCAACGCCGTCGGTCTGGCCATCGCTGAGCGTCACTCTGCCGCTGTCTTCAACAAGCCCGGTTTCGACCTCTTCAACAACTTCACATACTGCTTCTTCGGTGATGGCTGCGCCATGGAGGGTATTGCCAGCGAGGCCGCCTCGATGGCTGGTCACCTGAAGCTCGGCAACCTGATTGCCATCTACGATGACAACGGAATCTCCATTGGTAAGCCCCGCTTGCTACCCTGCTTTCACTCTTCCAATGGTTTTATTAATCGGGGTTTGTAATGCAGATGGTGACACCAAGTGCGCTTTCACTGAGGATGTTATGAAGCGCTTCGAGTCCTACGGCTGGCACACCGAGTACGTCAAGGACGGTGACAACGACCTTGAGGGTATTGAGGCCGCTATCAAGAAGTGCCAGGCTGTCACTGACAAGCCTTCCGTCATCCGCCTGACTACCACTATTGGTTTCGGTTCCAAGCTCCAGGGTACTGGTGGTGTCCACGGTAACCCCCTGAAGGCTGATGACTGCGAGAATGTCAAGCAGCAGTTCGGCTTTGACCCCAAGCAGACCTTCGCCGTCCCCCAGCAGGTCTACGATCTCTACCACAAGCACTCCTCCGAGGGTGCCGCGAAGGAGCAGGAGTGGAACCAGCTCCTCCAGAAGTACGCTTCTGAGTACCCCAAGGAGCACGCCGAGCTCACTCGCCGTCTCTCCGGCAAGCTTGCCGAGGGTTGGGAGAAGAGCCTGCCCACCTACAAGCCCAGCGACGCTGCCGTTGCTACCCGTAAGCTCTCCGAGGCTGTTCTGGAGAAGATCCACGATGTCGTCCCCGAGCTTCTGTCCGGCTCTGCCGACTTGACTGGCTCCAACAACACCCGCTGGAAGAACGCTGTTGACTTCCAGCCCCCCGAGTACGGCATTGGTGAGTGGTCCGGTCGCTACCTCCGCTACGGTGTCCGTGAGCACGCCATGGCCGCTGTCATGAACGGTCTTGCCGCCTACGGCACCGTCATCCCTGCTGGTGGTACCTTCTTGAACTTCGTTTCCTACGCCGCCGGTGCTGTCCGTCTGTCGGCCCTCTCCCGTGTCCGTACCATCTACGTTGCTACCCACGACTCCATCGGTCTGGGTGAGGACGGTCCTACTCACCAGCCTATTGAGACTCTGGCTCACTTCCGTGCTCTCCCCAACTGCATGGTCTGGCGCCCTGCTGATGGCAACGAGACCAGCGCTGCCTACTACTCTGCTCTGACCTCCAAGCACACCCCCAGCATCCTGGCCCTCACCCGTCAGAACCTGCCCCAGCTCGAGGCCTCCACCATCGAGAAGGCCCTCAAGGGTGCCTACGTCGCCGTCGAGACCCCCGACGCTGCCGTCACCCTCATCTCCACCGGTTCCGAGGTCGGCATCTGTATCGAGGCTGCCACCTACCTCAAGGAGAAGCACGGTGTCGCTGCCCGCGTTGTCTCCGTCCCTTGCTTCGAGGTCTTCGATGCTCAGGACAAGGCCTACCAGCTCCAGGTCCTCCCCGACGGCATCCCCGTCCTGTCCGTCGAGGCTCTCACCACCATGGGCTGGGAGCGCTACTCTCACGAGCAGTTCGGTCTCAACCGCTTCGGTGCCTCCGGCCCCTACAAGGATGTCTACAAGGTAAGTTTTGCATGCCCCTTTCTTGCTACCCAGTCAATGATTCCACATACTAATTCGCATTATAGAAATTCGAGTTCACTCCTGAGGGCATCAGCAAGCGCGCCATTGCCACCATCGACTTCTACAAGGGCTTCCCTGTCCGCTCCCCCATCAACCGTGCTTTCCAGCAGATTCTGTAGATGTCTTGTGTTAGCGTCGTGATGGATTGTACTGTTTCATGCTTATGAGTATCCGGGACGATTTTGATCCCTGAGGGCGATGATACCCCGGGAGAAGTCCTAATTTAACGAATTTTTCAAGATAAAATACATGAGATTTGTTTTCCCTTTTCGTTTATATACTGTCCTTGGTAAATTTGTATCATTTGGGCTTGAACGGAAGAACACCGCTAGTCCTGAGGTGTCAGTGGATTGGGCCAAGCTGCACTTGCATCTGCAGCAACACTAACTACGTGCATCTACAGTTTTTAAGGTTTAAAGGATGATATCTCCACTTCTTGTGACGTTACATCATGCGGTGTCATGGAACTACTAATTTTTAGATCCATCAGATGGTTTCACACAGATCACCTGTGTGAAACCCTCGGTGGGATATGAACAGGTGTAAGCAGCAGAAATCTTTTGTTATATTCATCATCGTCAGATCATCATCGATTATCAGCCGCCGGATGGCCTCGAAACGGAGGAGGCCACACCCAAAACAAAGAACGACAAAACCTGATTAGTCTAAGCGTCCAGAGCCTTGCGGGCAAAGTTGGGCAGAACGAAGCTGGCGCGGTGGATGTCCTGGTTGTAGTAGCGGCAGAGGCGCTCCTCCTCCTCACGGGACCACTTGCGGATGGGCTCCTTGACGTTGCGGTCCTTGTCCTTGCAGCAGACCATGAAGCCAATCTGGCCGGAGGGATAGGTGGGGATGGTGGTGTAGGCGTACTCGGCGACAGGGAAGACCTCCTTGCAGGACTTCTTGAGGTCGGTGATCAGCTTAAGGTGGAGCCATTGGTTCTCGGCTGTACGCATAGAAAACACGAACCCAAACCGATCCCAGGATAGGAATCGGGTGGTTTGGGACGCAATTCAGTTAGCCTCGCAATCCATGACAAACACACACAAGAGATAAAAAGAGGTTTTCGGAGGCGGAGCAGGAAAGGGGAGAAAGGGCTGCATGGGTAGGGGCAAGAGGGACAAAGTAAAGGCGACGAACAACCTTGTGTGGTGATGACACCTCCGTCACGCAGAGCGTCGCGCAGGAGCTCGAAGTAAGGCTTCTGGAAGAGGCTCTCAGCGGGACCCTCGGGGTCAGAGCTGTCGGTGATGATAACGTCAAACTCGTTCTTGCGCTCCTCGAGGAACTTGAAACCATCGCCAACGTGGACCTTGACGTTGGGGTGCTGGAAGCCGATGCTCATGCCGGGCAGGTACTTCTTGGAGACACGGATGACAGCCTGAAATCATGAGCCACACATTCTCACACGGCACGGAAGTACGGGGATTTTCTCTTGTTTACCTCGTCAATGTCGCACAGGATGGCCTCCTCGACGGTCTCGTGCTTGACAACCTCACGGAGGACACCACCGTCACCACCACCGATGACAAGGACCTTCTTGGGGTTGGGGTGGGAGTTCATGGCCAGGTGGGTGATCATCTCCTGGTAGCTATAGCCATGGCAGTTAGCGCGACTATTTGGATGATTCTACAGAGTGACACAGGGATATGCCACATGAGAGTCAACATACGAGAACTCATCGCGCTCAGTGCACTGGATGACGTTGTCGAGGACGAGGACGGTGCCGTAGTCGCTGCTCTCGAAGACAAGAACGTCCTGGTACTTGGACTTCTCGTGGTGCAGGATCTGGTTGACCTTGAGGTTCATGGCCTGGCCGGGCCACATGCCAGACTGCTCGGAGAACCAGCCATCTAAAAAGCACGAGGATTAGCCAAGAGGGGTAGCTCTAGCGGGGTAGCAAGTAGAAAACATGGAATTGAACCGATCTTGCGCTCATTGAGCCGTCATGAACGGAAATCGATCCATTGAGTGGATTGGGATGGTGAGTTTGGAGATTGAGGGTACACGAGGCGGGGTAAATGGCTAGCGATGGAGGGGTGGTCGACGGTGGGCTGAGGATGTGGCGGATAAGGGAAAATACATACCCTTGATGGTGGGGTGAGTGATGTCGCTCATGGTGATGGAGTGGAAGGGATGGAGAAAACGGGGACGAGGGAGAGCAAGGCGTGCAGCTGCAGAGAGGCGGAAGAGAAGAGAAGAGGAGGAGGAAGAGGAAGAGGGAAGGAAAGAAGAGAAGAAAGACGAACGCATGCGGAGTGGGGGAGAGAAAACCAGAAACCGAAAAATTGTATGTACGGCCAGTTACCGGCGGTAATTTATGGGCGGCCGCGAGGGCCAGTCAGGTGGGTTTTTCTCCCTTTTGTCGCCCGTTTCGGTATTTTCGTGGCCTGCCCGGTGGGTTTGGCCGCCGTATCAGATCTTTCGCGCCCTGACAGCATCCACCACGACCTCCTCGACCTTGTGCTCTTATCATTATTGTTGTTAAGGGAAATTAGCCATGGTTGGTCAGGCCATTGGTCATTCCATTGGCCCCATCCAATCGCCGGTGCAGGTGAGGTTGATCAGATACTAGGTAGGTATCACGGCCAAGCAATCCGCATCCCCCCATCCTGTACCACGATCATCGCATTCGGGCACTTGGGCAGCATCATCTAGCACCCGAGCGTTTTTAAGGGATTTCCAAGGGCCAATTGACCCTCCCAGAGGGCGTGGGATACTTCCTAGGCCGGACGGGCAGAGCCTGGGCCGCCGTTGATTGGCAGACAACACTACGGTTTGAATCCAACCGGATGTGGAATCCAGCCGGCCTATACGAGTCCACCCATTACTATTACAGATGCACCCCACGCGCGGTCAAGACAACCAAAACCATTGCAACATATTCGATTGCTTCTAGTTACTGTACAGTGCAATCACACATCCAGGCTTTTCGTATTGCCCAATGCTATCCCTTCCCCTAAGGATCCCTTAGCTTGCACGTTACATTTACTCGTCACCACCCTCGGCAAGGCGGCCAGGCTTGGAGTTGAGGTACTCGTTCCTGCAAGGGCTCAAATGTCAGCTCCCAGACGACCAATTGCCGACCAAATATGTAATATCGGGTCTAAACGTCTGTGGACAAGGGTGCATACCGCTCAATGGCCCAGTTCATGATAGCGTAAGCGGCAATGAAGGGAGGAGCAACGTAGAGGACCTGGTGTCTGAATCTGCGGAAGACGTTGAAGATGGCAGCGTGACCGGCACCGGCAAGAGGGCGCTGACGGTTGGGGGACATAGCGTAGGAGGTGATGCGCTGGGGGGTAGGGCATCCTAGATGACGGAGACATCCATGTCAGCAAGGGCACCGGAGCACAATTGCATGTTCTCGATTCCGCCGGGCCATTGGGAAGTAACGGGCCCAGTAAACCGAATAGTGTTGCCATTCGAGTCGCTTCCAAGGCGGCCAAATCAAGTCGAGGCTGTAGACATACCGAGATCACCCCACCAGCCGAGGAAACTAGAGACATCACGAGTCAGCGATCACAATCGGCAAAGCAGCTACAGATCTGCCTGAATCAAAGCCATCCGGGAAGGGGACGTGGGCGGAGATCTCGTAGACGAGGCCGCACGGTAACCGCCCCCGGAAAAGCTAGGGAGCGGCCAGGACGAGAGGACGAGGCAGAAAACTCACACTCCATTCTTAGGATCGAGATGGCCACCCATTGTGAAGAGATGTGAGGAGGAACGGCGAGAAGAGCGGTGATGTGGGGGGCGCGATAGACGAGGCAGGCAAACAGAAGGAGAAAGAGAGGACGTTGGCCGTCGGACCAAAACGGACGAAAGTCGAAGTCGAAGTTCGACCACCGCCCGGCGCTAGTCCGGTTCGGGACAGCATGCGAAAAGCCTCGACATCATCTCCAGACTTGCTGATTGCTACCAACTCCCGCCCCGAGTTCAACCCCCCCCCCCTCTCCTCCTCCGTTGCATCCATCACCATGGCCGCCAACTCCCTGTACAACATTTACCGGCTGGCCGTCCCCGCCACCATTGGTTTCTCGCTCCTCGGCTCGTCCATCTACGATGTCCGTGGTGGTACCCGCGCTATCATCTTCGACCGCTTGTCCGGTGTGCAGGACAAGGTCATGAGCGAGGGCACCCACTTCCTCATCCCTTGGCTGCAGCGGGCCATTATCTACGATGTCCGCACCAAGCCCCGGAACATCTCCACCACCACCGGTAGTAAGGATTTGCAGATGGTCAGCTTGACGCTGCGAGTGCTGCACCGTCCTGATGTCCCGAAGCTGCCGGCCATCTACCAGGTATGAGCTTTCATTCCACCGACTGAGACCATCTCTGACAGGGATTTTTTTTCGGCTAGTCCTACGGTATCGACTACGATGAGCGTGTCCTGCCCTCCATCGGAAACGAAGTCCTCAAGGCCATCGTCGCCCAGTTCGATGCCGCCGAGCTGATCACCCAGCGTGAAGCCGTCTCCAACCGCATCCGCACAGACCTCATGAAGAGAGCCGCACAGTTCAACATCGCCCTGGAAGATGTCTCCATCACCCACATGACCTTCGGAAAGGAGTTCACGCGTGCCGTCGAGCAGAAGCAGATCGCCCAGCAGGACGCGGAGCGGGCCCGGTTCATCGTCGAGAGAGCCGAGCAGGAGCGTCAGGCCAATGTCATCCGCGCTGAGGGTGAAGCCGAGAGTGCCGATATCATCAGCAAGGCGGTTGCTAAGGCAGGCAGTGGTCTGATTGAGATCCGTCGTATCGATGCCAGCAAGGAGATCGCGACGACGCTCGCAACCAACCCCAACGTCACATATCTGCCCGGCAACGATGGCAAGGAAGGCGGAAAGAGCACCAGCCTTCTGCTGGGCCTGAGGAACTAAAAGGGCTCTCGTGTGATACATGGGGTCATGTGTATTCTTTATTTCTCTTTTCTCAACTGGACGGATCTCGGGCGTGCATGATTTCCGTGGCGAATTAATGTCGTTTGGTCTGCTTTTCATCTCTTATCGATTGTAGCAATAGCATACCCATCCTCTCTCCTATTCCAAACATGTCACTCGTGACAGACAGTATGCAGGTCAACCGTGGTATCCTTCCAAGAAAAAAAAAAAGAAAGAAAGAAAGAAAGCAAAGAATAAAAGCAGCAGCAGCAGCAGTCATACAAATCATTAGTATCCACACATCTAGCCCTCTAACCTCCGATACACATGCACCTGATACCTCATATCCTCCAACCCAGCCCCCTCGCCAACCTCATACCTCAACCTAGCCGCATCCCTCCTCCACCATCTCGAATCTTGCGACAGCACCCTTTCCCACTTACCCTCCGCCACCGAAAGCAACGTATGATCCAACAAGAACTTCATCGGATACTGTCGCTCGCGCACCTCCCCCTCCCCCTCCCCCTCCCCCTCCCCACTCTTCCCCAGCTTCAACGTCGAATAACTTCCCGGACTATCCACCACCAACAGCACCGTCCCGGGCCTCAACATATCCGTCAACCGAAGCAAAAGCCCCGTCGCCTTAGCCATGGATGTCGAGAACAGTTCATTCAACGTAAACATCAACGTCACCAGCGCTGTACCCCCCGCCTTCACCTTACCATCCCCATCTCCATCCCCACCCCCTTCACACCGTAACAAACCCCTCAGTTCCTTCTCCTCCGCGGACAAAACATCCAACTTTTGAAAATCGACGCATGTCCGCCCACCATACAACGGCGCCGGACTCGATTTGGACCCCATCACAGCAGGGGACTGAATAGCAGTCGATAATCGCGAAACAACACTCGACCAGTCAGCAATATCCACCGCCGTGATGTCGAGCCGAGGATGATTGCATTTCTCAACCTCCTCTTCCTGAGCAGTAGACGTAGACGTAGACGTAGACGTAGATGTAGCTGTAAATGTAGGTGTCGGCGCAGCCACATCATCACCATCCACATCATCCAACTTCACCCTCGCAACTCCCTCCACAACCCCCCGACTCATCGCTCCATCTACCCAATCCCTCCAAGCTGCCGCCAGAGCCACAATCTCCGCGCCCGCTCCTCCCCCAATACACACAACATGCGTCCCCTCATCGCCATCATCACCCCCCGTTGATACTAACCCCCTCACCAAGGCCCGAAAAATCCCCGCATACCCCAACGCCCTCGACGAGCTCCACCTAAGCGCATAAGCCCTCAGCAAATCCTCCCCTGCATCGGTAAACGCAGAATCAAAGTCCCGGTTATATAAATGGGCTTTGATCGTTTGGATTAGATTCTTGGTGTCGAGGTGCGTCTGCGGTTCACCATTAGTGGCGGCGTCCTGCGCGTCGGACTTGAGGTAGTTTTGTCCGTTGGGGAGTAAGGCGGCCTTGAAGACGTTGAGGAGGAGTTGTTGGAGGGTTAGCGGGATGGTGGTGGATAGGTCGATTGCAGTTCCGTCGGGCTGGTGGGTGGTGCTGGTGGTGGGAGCTCCGCGGGGGGCGGGTTGGGGCTTTTTCTTGTTGTGGGTGTTCTTTTTGGTGTCCTTAGTGGTGGACTTTTTGGGTCGAGGGGGCATGTTGGTTGGTTCGGTTTATTTTACGACGATTCATCAATCTTGGGGTGGAGTGGGATGAGGGGTGGTGACTTTGGGATTTTTTTTTCTGGGGATGGAGGAGGATATCATGTGGGGCACCGAGATGGGATATATATCCATGGGCGCTCTACAATATCGGCACTACTACTAGTAGTCGATTGATGTCGCAGGATCAAAATGACTACGGCTAGATATCTGTCATTTGAGATACCGTGACTGAAATAGGATCACAGGTCTATCAATTTACAAGGAATTTTGTGTGTGACGCGCCATCAAAAGATGACGCAGAGTGTAGATTGATAGTTTGTGAGCAACTCATACAGCTGGCATGTAGTCCCTGCACGCGCAATGTGGCGGAGAGGCCTGTACCTCATGGTAGAATGACATGCGCCTCCCAAGGAAGTCGAAAATTGACCCCAATGTAGTGTCGCCAACAAGCGTAATGAACCCATAAAGTCCCGTAAAAAAAAAAATGAAGACACAAAAGGTAGATGCCGTAATGAATGCCAGAAGAATAAAAAGGTGAAAAGAAGTGAAGCCAGAAGATAAAGGCAAACGAAGAGAAAATGGCCCTGAAACGTTGAAAAGCGAACGAAGATGAAGACATTGTTCACAAATTGCAACCGGCCGTAAACGAGAGACAAGAAATAAACAAAATAGAGCTTTCATACTCTTACGCTTAATCACATGCCGATGAAAAGAGATTCGTCAGTTACCCCAACAGTAGAAAAGGTAAACCGGTCCGAGAAAGAAAAATGTAAAAAAAAAATAGAAAAAAGGGGAAAAGGGAGAAGATGAGAAATAAAGGGTCAAAAAAGATCTTGCAAAGACCATGTCGAAGAGAATCATAATCAGGGTTTGTATGTACAATGGGAGGCCATGTCCTCACCAGCATTGGCTCATGAGGGCCGCTGGTCCCGAACACCAGGCTCATGATAGGGTTTGTCCTTGTCTTTAGTTCTCCAAAAGTGCATCAGACGACTAATCCGAAGGCCCTTCTTCTTGGCTCGCTCAGGCTCATCTTCCGGCGGCTTCTCTTCATAGCTGAGCTTGCTCCGTTCGGCGTGTGGTCCAACCATCAGCTTTGAGAGACTCGCAAGACTAGACCGTTTAGAGCTGTTGGCCTGGCTAGTGCGACGGCGGACAGCCGCGGAAAATGATGCTGAGCGGTCGGTGGACAACCGAGGACGGCTGAAGAAGGTGCCGGAGATCCGGCCGAGTGTGTTCGTCGTTGTTGACGCACTGCTAGTCAGTGAAGGCACATCCTCAACCGATCCCTGAGGAAGATCCACCGACGGATAGTAGGAGGGATTCGAGAAATTACGGTCATTCGTGGACGTCGTGATCGAGCGAGGAACATCGGCGAGTGTGAAGTCGGGAGAGGGGAAAGACGAATTTGGAAGGGAACCATTGTCTTGCAGAGACAACGGCGGGATATTTGAGGTTATTTCCAATGAGGTGGCAGCTCCGTGGTCAGCAGGCATGAACCCAGGCGAATACTCGGGACTCGAAGGCCTGTGTGTCCACTCCTCTGGTTTAACCACCTCTGCTGGGCTTTGCATTGGGGCAGAGAAAGGATTAGCTGCATTGTAAAACTCAGCGAGCGAGGTCTGCTGCTCAATAGAGTTGCACGCCTCTTGGCCCAGACATGGAGTGGTAGTCTCTAATGCATTGTTCGATTCGTCTTTCTGTATGCCGAGGCCAGCGTGAGGTAACCCATCCTCGCTGATTTCACGAGCGAGCGACTGGTGTGTGAGGGTCTCGGAGCTATCTTTGCTATCCTCCGATTGACTATCATTATTATCTGTTGTGCTAGACATGGTCATCTGTGGCTGTGGGCGCTCAATGGGACCCGCCTGGGACCCGCCTGTGGCGGCCAGAAAAGCATCCTCTTCTTCTTCGTATAGAACATCCGGATTTTCCAGGGTTGAGCTGGTGGCAAAACGGTTATTTCCAAGGCAGCTGCGATCAAATGGAGGCATCTCAGGAGCGCTCTCTGCACGTCGATGATAGCGCATTTCTGGACCAATGAATTCACCCCGGCGTCCCCCACTGTACATCCGTTTGGTCGCGGCTGAGAATCCGCTCTCTGCAACACGACCAGAGCGCATCTCAGGGGTATTAAAGGGGCCCAAAGCTGCATCCAGATCAATCACTGGGCTAAGAACATCATTTTGAACAGTCTGTTCGTAAAAGCTCCTCGGCTTCCAGGATGTTTCCAAGCTAGGTGGTGTGCCCTCTGCGGGTAGGCGATTGGACTCCGGGGTACCCGGATTGGTCGGTGTCCTTAGAACGACGATGTTGTCATCATCAAAGTCAACATCCAAGCCCGAGCCAAGATCTGAATTTGTCCGGGTCAACACAGGAGGAGGAATGGCACCCTTTGCTTCTGTTCTATCCTTCTTTGAATGACGTTTACCTTTGCCTCTTGTCAAAAAGGCACCCGCCCAAGACCGCACTTTCTTCTGCCGCTTCTTGGCCTTTGACCTCTTCTTGCTCGACGGAGATTCTGGTGAGTAGGTGGCTTCGCTCACAGAAGTTGCGGAGCTGTTTTCTGAGCCGCTGGAAGAGGAAGAAGAACGTCTAGATGAGTTTGCGAAGTGATCGAGAATTCCCGAAGACAGGCTTTTCCGATTCCGGGAATGTCCTGCCGCAGACAATGGCCTTTTCGTGGGTGACCCATCATCCGGTTTGGCAGACCTGCTCGGGTCCAGCATGAATGACGCATCCGCGGTTCGAGGTCTAGGCCTTGACTTCTCGGCCAGGGGTGGCGCTTTGTCGACCGAAGGAGAAAAACAGGCATAGCCGCTATTTCTAGCGGAAGCATTAGGCTGTGATGTGGCCGCAAACCCAGGGTCGTTCGTTAAAGTTTCAGTGGAGTGTCGTTCAGGCGTGGTGACGTTGCTCGGAGTTTCAGGTTGGGCTTGGTCTGAGTGATCTTCCTCAATAACAATCCGGGGCGACACTGGGGGAGATTGCCGAGTGAGGATGGCTGCTGATTGAGAGACGGGCCTAGGGGGCTCATCAGAAGCATGGTGTTCACGCATTGTGTCTGCCGGAATACACGGGGCGCTCCCGATGGAAGGTTTCAAGTCCAAAGCATTTGAAATAGCCGTGAGATCCACGCTAGATATGGCAGCAGAGCGTCGGTGAGCATGGCGGCGCCCACCTGCACCAAAGCCAGGTCCCGGAGCGGGGAGTTTAATCGGTGCTGGAGCCGGATTTTCATCATTGCTTTGAGTGGCCTCCGTAGTGCCCGGAGGTATGATCGGACGTTCTCCACCGACCAGCTCACTGCATCGCCGGCGGTGTCCAGCAGGCCTATTGGGAGAAAGAGTCGGCATCGATGGTTGCGCTGAATGTTGAGCGCCCGGGCTGAAAGAGAAGGCCGGAAGCGGTAGAGCTGCCCTAGCACGAGTCTCCGAAGCCTGAGGCGTGACATCGCTAGGATCCCGGGCTGGAAAGACAAATGGTGGATTGGGAAGCGGAGCAGACATTCTCAGATTGCGGCGGGTGTGTCCGCTAGGAGACCGATCGGTGGTGGATAGGTATGGAGAGAATGCTGGAGTAGCTTGAGGCTGTGGAGGTAGAGATATCGAAGCCATAGCGGGTTGTTGAAGGATACCAACCTTGAATTAGCAACAAGCTGATTACCCCGTGGTGGATAGTGGGCACAGTTGATGTGACCTAGAAGACGCACGGGGACCTCCAGACCTATGTGACTTCCCTACGATGATTGGAAAGCCCGGTGTTGTCTGGAGGCCTTCAGTTTTGCAATGATACCATTGAATCCCCGAATCCAAGTCCCACACGTCGCACCGAGAGTGACTATGTCCCGAGATCCGAGAAACACGAGCCGGAAGAATAAGAGTCGGAATATAAGGTTGCAAAAACGGGCTGAAACCAAGGCAGCAGGAGGGGTCCACGACGGCTTTTTGAATAACACAGTGGTCGAGCAACGCTTGAGAAAACAGTTGAACAATGAACGTGTCGAAATTGGGAGAAGGGTTGTTGAGTGGTCGCGCAGGTGACGAAGGAGACTACTGTTGTTAAGGAGCGGACGGCCACGGGAACGGGCCACGGAGAGGATGGAGCGGAAGAGTCGGGAGGAGGGGAGGTGAAGTGAGAGAGTGAACAGGGCTGAAGTGAATAAGAGGTATAGTGAAGAGAGGGGAGGGGGCGGAGGAGAGAAGTAGAAGGGAGGAGGAGACGGAGGGAAGAGAGAGAGTGAGTGAGTGAGGAAGAGGAACGAGAGAGAGGATCAACCTGGAAAAAGGAAAATGAAGTCGAAGGAAGGAGAGGAAAGGCTGAAGTGCAGCAAAAGGCTTGGTGGTGGAGAGGAGGAGACGGCGACGTATGGAGGGCGGCAGGGGATGATTGGCTGGGCACTCGGAGGGGCCGCGCCCGTACCGTTCAGGTTGATTCGGTACGAATCCGTACGGCGTAATACCAGGGCTGTCGGATCGCCGGTGGTCCAGTCAGCGTGCGGAGGGATGGCCAACGAACCATGCGCGCCGGTAAAGTACGGAGTGGTATCAGGCCGGCCTCGCACTAGCCCGCTTTTCGAGCCACACTACTAATTAAAGATGATAGTAGGTGCTCCATCGTAGCATTAAATCCATTAATCCCAAGACTAGGCTAGTCTGGCCAGCGCCTTCATGGGGAAATTGCATACTTTTAGTTAGTCAGACTTGCGGAGTTCGCGGATGAATGCGTGCCTACGTCGCACCCTACGGCCTTCGTCCATGGCAGTCGCAATACTCCGAATCTGCAGGCTTCCTTATTTTTCTCGGCCTCGGTACAGTATCCGGAAGGCCCTGAGGTCGAGGTAATCTCAGCTCACGCACCCTTCTTATATTATCTTGATAGTAGTGCGCAAGACGTCATGACCTCATTGCGACCATCCGAATACGGTGTGCCCATCCCTGGTTGAGACACAAGCCAGACATGAGGGAGCCGACAAGCAGAACGAAAGCACCCGGCGGCAGGTCTCCACTGCCACCTGTTCATGCCGTCCGCTACTACAATCAGGGTTCTTGCAGAGCGGCAATTTGGCATAATCACGACGATATTAACGGATCCTGCTCCATCGTAGGAGCGATGACCCGTGAATGGCCTGGTAGTGCATCCGGGCATATTAACTGGTCATCGGCGTGACTTGGGAGGAATTGGCGGGCCACCATTATTGGGCGTGTTCCGGAGAAAACCCCAGGCACCAGTAGACTAAAATGGCCGTACCTGAGCGGGCGGCCAATCCGCAGCGCGAACAGGGGCATCGAAATCTCGCTTGTCTCGGTGGGGAAGAACGACCGCCACCCACTAGACGCTTTGGGCTAACTGCATTGAAGCTAGTTTAATTAGCGCCAGCGACTCCTTGCCCGCCGCTCCGAAAAGGCCGCTTACATCCTCGTAGCCAGCAGGCGATCCCTGCAATGGTTGACACGTCCCGGCGAAGCTCCAGGAGGGGGACCGAGAGGGATCCTGGAAAGTGAAACAGCCCGCATGGGAGCCAGAGACAACCAAGAATAGACCTCCCCCTCAATATTGGTCCAACTGTGTAGGGTGTAAGTAGGTAGGTAGGTACAGTACCTACCTACTCCGTACCTACTTGTTCTTTCCGTCCCCCCTGGTGATCTACCTGCGACTTCCCCCCCCCCATGATCCATGATCGCACCATCGTCCTCGGCGGTTGCAAACCTGTTCTGAGCATCCATAATTAATGGCTTACGAGTACGAGGGACGGGGTTGCTACTGCGTCAGTAGTGGGTTGAAGCGGGAGAGACCTACATACTTTCGATTACAGTCGCCCCCCCTGATAAGTGATAGGCACACCTGGATCCCGCTTCCTCGCCAATAATTGTGTCAGAATCCCTCTAGCCACTGGAGTTCGGCGGCACACGTCATGCTTATCATTGGTTGCCGAGCCACACTGTTTGTTACTATCCCCTCTCGACGGAGGAGAGATATCGCCCATGTGCTGTAGGTCCAGATTCAGGTCCAGGTCCAGATTGGGTTGGCGTTTCAATAATACTCCGTAGTGAGATAGTAATTATATTACGCTCTACAGAATACTATTAGATCAGTAGGTGTTATGCCAGATACTCCCACTTGCATTTCAGCCACGGCGGCTGATCATGGAGTCTGCCTGCTATTTCAGGAACGGCCCATTACAGACCACGGAAGAGTCCCGGCTGAAGAGGTATCGGATACCTCGCATTCCACCCTCCTTCGTTTCAGCTTCGCCATCTCAGTCTAGATAGTTCGATAGCCTTCCTAGCAGTCTGACTGATTCCTTCCTCTGGCAAGTCCGATCGCCAATGAGATTGTTGGCTGACGACAACTGAGTCATGGCTCGCTCAATGCTCACACTATCGGGGTTCCTCGATACCTCTATCAAGACATGATCCGGGCTGGCTGTGGCGTTGCCTGAGGTGACTCCTTCCTATCGCAGTCTGGGATGATCTGCAGCTAAGCACTCCATCCACCGCAACGATATATCCTATCTATTGGCTGAAAACAGAGGACTGATAGTCCCGAATCGTCGACGTACATGCGGCCTTACCGGGAACCAAGCATGGCTGTCTGACGGGCAGGGAGGGCCCTTCAAAGTTCAGACCCGATGGACCGTCACCAGGCAGGGACCGGGCACCTTGGGCCCATCGAATCTAATCATTTCTAATCATGTCTGGAATGTCCTGCATCGGACCAATGGTGGCCCGCCTTTGGGCTTATCGAGATAGTAGCTACCTAGAGATGTCTCCTCATCCTTATCGTCCTGCCATCCAGATCATCAACATGCCCCTCAAACAGGGAAGAATCCCGATGTACGACGGGACAGCCAGGACAATCTTGGTCCCAGTGGTTAGTTACAAGTTACAAGGCAGCCCTTCTGAATCACGGGTGAAACAAATCGAATGGTATCGGGATTACTATACCTACCTTACCGACGTTTCTCCCGCCGGATTACGATACACTAATAAGGGATAGAACCTTTCCCCAATAGCCACATCCAATGCAAGGGTCGATGTCTCTCAATTTACCCTCCGAGATTGACTCTCTCAGTCTCAGCGCCCCCCAGATCTGTCTCCCGAGAACCTTCCCCAGGCGCAGCGCCTCCATTCATTACCTCCCCGGCCGAGTCTACAGTTAATAGTGCCTTCACACAGCCGCCCCGATCCATGGTTCACGGCGGGAATCGTTCTCATGTTCCAGAAAATCCATCTGAAGCCCTGGACTTAGCCACATTGGAAATCAGTCGGTCCACTTCGCATTTCTGCCGTGGAATGGGAAACTTTGTGCCCTTTTCCGTTGGATGTGATGTCAGTGCTTCCGGGGCGCTGCACCGCATATGCCATCCTTTCTCCACGGCACGGAGAAGGACTCCATCCAAATTCCCAAACTGGGGCTGTAATCGGCAACCGGCTTTTTGGTTTCTCGCCGAAACCCAATCCGATGAACCCGCATCGGGGATGTGGCTCAGCTCCCTCGAACTTCGGTTTCGAGCACCATTGCCCATTCGACCCAACGCCACCTCATCGATACCAGCCTCCTATACCCATTCCGGTGTCGCCATAAGACTGGGAGAATGCGCCCATGGCCACCTAGGAGAAACTCTATGTCATGTCTGATTGAGGCACTGGCCGTACACATCATCCCGACTTGCTTAATTGTTACTCCAGTATCTCGTCAAAAGCCGGATTCGGTAACTGAGGGTTCATCCAGATAATAGGAGCAGCAGACGTTCCACTGATTATTATATGATTTGCATGTCTCAGCACCTCCGCAGATATTACTTGGTTTCGGATGGTATTGTATGGAGCTGACCTGTCTTGAATTGTCGTGTGAGACTGAGAAAGCTTTCCCCTATCGCTCAACCTTCACGGAAGACAAGCTCACTTGAACTTACCTAGCAGTCTAATGGCTCCACAGTGTATGCCACAGAGGCTTCTCGGTTCTTCAACGACTAGGTCTGTAAGGAAGGTATTCTGACAAGATGCACCGATATCCAGTGGCGGCACCATGCGTAGATCGTCTGCGATCATGTATCGAAGGCGCGGGCATACTTCAAAACAAGGGCCATGCATTGCAGCGTACGACGTTGCATTACAAACGTGCCTGTCGACTGGCTCTCGAGTCATCCAGATACCTTGCATCATACATTTCCCGTTAGCTATATATCTCCCTTGAAACCACGCTATGTACAATAAGAAGAAAAAAAAAGCTCCGAGGTAGCACAAAATCACACAGATCCAGCGCTTTGATATTCCAGCCCGCTCCAACGCAGAGAAAAGAGAAGCGCAAACGGGTATAGACAAGGCACATTCTTCCCATGTTTACTTTCTGAACAAGGTCCTTACGGGATTAACATCGAATATTGCTTCACCCTAGGCCTCAACAGCGCCCGGGGAAATAGCAAGAATGACGACCAGAGCTGTGATGATCAGGCCTGCAGCGACGAATGCAGTCAATGCAACACTACCGCGGCTGGCAGGAAACTTGCCCCTGATAATCCAGTACTGACTTTCAAAGTATCGGTGGAATCCAATGAGTAAAATCAAGATCGCAACCCCAATGAATGTGGTCCCTAACGGCTTACCGATACTCCGAAGGCGTGAGGAAGCCGATGTTATCCGGATGGCCGCGGGATCATATACGGGAGATGACAGGAGCGGGGAGAAGCCTTGCGATGTAAACTCTGCACTATTCGCATTGGAACCAGCACTGTTCAAACGGAATAACTGGGTTACTGCAATTCCAATCGATGCAAACGCCAGCGAAGTCCTCAGCCATGCGAGAAATGTCCGTTCTAAAGCCAAGCAAACCTTGTTAACTCCGCCGTACGCATGATTTGGATAAGCAAAGATAGGCGCTACACGTACCCAAAGCCAGATGATCCCGGGCAACACTGCCCTTGTTCTCCAGTTCTAGGCTTCCGTATCTATCTGCAATGCGGCTGTACCACGAGTCGCGGTGTTCTTCCGAGTCAGGCTGAGTGTTTTGCTGATCGGAGCCTCGTGAGGCCTGTTGTGTCGGGGTATCGTGATGGCCATTCACGGTTCCCGAGTCCCTGTTCCTCAGTCCATCGGTAGAATGATAGTTTCGCCGAGATGTGTCGGAGTTGCTCACGATCGGGGTGACCTCGTTGACCGAGTGTGATTGGTGCTGGTCAGGCCCGGCAGCCGCTTGATGCTTTGCGCTGAGGGGAGACATGCGGCGTGGCTCATTGTGAGACGAATGAGGAGATGAAGATCGATGTGTGGGAGACGAGGCGTCGGCCTGCCTGGCGTAGGGCGCGGTCAAATCAGAGGATTCCATGATGGCGTGCTCGCGGGATGGCAGGGTTTATCACAGCCTAGGGCGTCTGGAATTACTCGAAAGGATCAGGTGGATATCGGATTTCCCCAGCTCCGGAGCGGTGGGGATCGATGATCGATCTGTTGTACCGTCAAACGTTGACCTCGATAAGGGTAATCCACCCTGGGGAACGCGAGAGCCCAGATGCTATATGGACAATGGATACACCGTTGTCCGGGTAGAAAAAAAAAAGCGAGGATTTCCTACTGCTCCCCTCCTTTAGCGTGGCATCGAACAGTAGTCTGGCGACTTGGCGAGACAACAATCTCGCTCGCTCGCTCCTTCTTCCAACGACCATCACGCGCTCCAATCCGGAACTGGCATAGCCAGCGCTAACGACATGCAGCTAGCCTCACCGGCGATCACATGGGCGATCACGCTACGCCCTCCTGGGACATGGCGTCATGGCTGCTCCCCAAGCAGGCGGTCGCTTTCTGCCGGCCAATCCGAGCCCCCCTTAGGTCATCGCGGGCGGTGTCAGACGACATTGCTCGGCCATCAGTTTCATGTTCACCAAGCAGCAACTTCCTGCCAGCAGTCCTGTGAACCAGTCACCTGAGCGACCGGATTCCATCGAATCGCACAATATATCGCTCAAAATGGCCTCGCAGGTTTCCATGCCTAGTCCAGCCACCAAACCGAAGATCGACCTATCGAAAAAGCTCTCGGAACTTCGTGCGAGTAGAGGCAAGTCTCAGACGTCTTCCTCCCGAGAGCCTGCACCAGTCACCCCGCCTCTTCCTAGTCCCCCAGATCTCACTTCCCACCAATATGTGCGTCCAGTGCGTCGGATTTTATCAAAACAAGACCACGAGCTATTCCTCTCTTCTTCCACCCATACCTTAATCCTTGCGTTCATTTTCGGTCTCTCCGATTCAGTGCGGGGACGGGCAACCACAGACGTCGGCCGTGCTTCCCCCATAATTACCAAGATCCAGTCTGTTGTACACCAAATCCGATTACTTCTCGATAAACATCCGTCTCTCGATCAAGGTGGCTCGCGGTTCGGTAACCCGGCCTTTCGCGACCTGTTCGACGATGTCGCGGCACAAAGCGCAGCATGGCATAGGGACATGCTCGGCTTCCAGGAACAAACCCTCATAGAGGAAGCGTCAACATATCTAATCCATTCACTCGGCTCGCGCGACCGGCTAGATTACGGCTCCGGTCATGAATTAAACTTCATGATGTGGTTGCTGTGCCTACATCAGGTGCACATATTCTCCGCCACGGACTTCCCAGCGATCGTATTCTACGTATACACGAGCTACATGCACCTCATGCGCGATATCCAAACAACCTATTATCTGGAACCTGCGGGGTCACATGGAGTTTGGGGTCTCGACGATTATCATTTCCTCCCGTTCCTTTTCGGCGCCTCGCAACTCGTTGCGCACCCCTACATCACACCACTGTCCATTCACAATATGGCAGTGCTTGAGGAGGAAAGTGACAAGTATATCTACTTAGATCAGGTGCGGTGGGTAGATAGTGTGAAGACAGTGAAGGGATTGCGGTGGCACAGCCCCATGCTGGATGACATATCAGGAGCCAAGAACTGGACCAAGATCGAGGGCGGCATGAAAAAGATGTTCGCCAAAGAGGTGTTGGGCAAATTACCCATCATGCAGCATTTTCTGTTCGGAAGCTTGCTACCGGCGGCCCCTGGTATGAGGGAAATCACGGACGACATGGAAGACGAGGAACACGACCACGAGCATGGCCATAGCCACGACCATACTAGTCACACAGACTATTTCGGGGACTGCTGTGGCATCAAGGTCCCAAGTACCATTGCAGCGGGTGCTGAAATGCGGAAGCGCGGTGGAGGATCCGGGCTACGGCCGATTCCATTCGATTAATGTGCATACGTTACTGGAGCTTCTCGGTTGGGACATCATAGATAAATTGGACGTGAAATTGCAGGGATAAAGAACGCCCATCACATAGAATGATAATAACGGACAAAACATTCAAAATCCCGGATTGCTCCACAGTTTCCTCAACCTTGACAGTGAATCACCAAGCGGATACCAGGTAGTATACACAACCCGTCCCAACGCCGAGACCGCATAACCAACAAACCCATACCCTCTAAAACGCAGCCAAACAATCAATAATAGAACCCAAGCAACCAAACTAGAACATCATCCCTCTCAAAAAACACATCCTACTTCATCAATCCCTACCGTATACCTCTCCCCCAACCACCCCCTACACAACATATATACTAGTCCTTCCAAAGTCCGGAGTAGATCACCTGACCGCCCGCTTAAAGCAGCAACCAAAATCACCATCCATCCATACCCATTTCATCATCCATCCCAAACCAAACCAACCCAATGAAGTACCACCAACCCCACTCACCCCCAAATATAGAACCACAGGCACAACAATATTAATCATTGAGGCAATAATGCCACCATCCGAATATTCCACGCCCGGTGGAGGTGGCGGCAAACTCAAACTGAAAGGCAGCGGCCGAATAGAAAAGAAAAAGAAGAAGAGCAGCAGCAAGAAACTCACCTCTGCTGAATCCGAAGACCAGAAGCAGGTCCAGGTTCAGCAAGATCAAGAAGAAAGAAGCGGTTCGATGCCTCGTGATGAACAACAACAACAACAACAACAGGCTTCATCATCATCTACACCCGGCCCTGTCGTCAAGACTGAAGCAGAGAAGAAACATGAGGAGATGAGGAAGAAGAGGGTATGTATCTATCTATCTATTCATGTTTCTATCTTTGGGTTTGGTCCCACATTATGTCTTTCTGATTACTATTATTTTTGTTTTTGTTTTTGTTGTTGTTGTTGGTGGTGTATGTGATTACACATACATACCATCACAGCACACTTCACTATACAATACCTTTCTCTAATTTATTTACCAAACACCAAGCACCAAAACAAACTAACATCTCATAGCTCCAAGAACGACTGAAACGCGAAGGTGTCAAAACCCACAAAGAGCGAGTCGAAGAACTAAACAAGTATCTCAGCAGATTAAGTGAACACCACGATATGTACGTCCTGCGGTTTTGTGTCTACTTCCAATGAATCAACCCCCTTGCCACCTCCCTACCCCCTCCCTCCCCTAGCCCACCCGCTGCGGTGTGTGGACTGCGTTTTACTAACGGTGTGGTAGGCCGAAAATTGGACCGGGCTAAAAGAAAGGTCCGTGGTACGGTTCGGGGTTGGGTATCGTATCACTTTGTTTCAGGATCTTTTAGTGTTAAAGGGGGCTGCAGGGATTGTAGGTGTCAGGTCGGTTTCAACCTATGGGAGGTGGGCAATGTTGGAGCTGGACGGAGGGCTAGTATCATATGATGACGCTTGCTACGTTCTGGACGCTCAGTGGCTAGAGCGACGGGATAGCTACCTGAGCTACGAGCTACGGTGCGAGCTACGTGGGAAGCTGGCACACGACTCAAGTGCGGCCACGCTGCGACGCTAACTCGTGGGGAATCAATGGTTAATTGAAGGGTGGACAAATATGCATATATACCTATAACCACTTGGCTATGTGACACGCCAATGGAAATAGCAATGATTCACAAACGGGAAAGCCATCAATTCTATCCAACAAGACTGGAAGATGGAAATGTGTCTAGCATCGCCTCATTGCCAACAATCGCCCGCGGGAGGTCGATGGATGAACGCGATCGTCCAAAATATGCAACAAATACTCAAAGTAGCCGTCAAACTCCATAGCTGTCAACGCCAAGCACTTAATCTCAAAAGTGAAGATAGCAGCATCAAAACTCCCCCCAACCCAGGTGGCAAACTGTCAGGAAAGCGCGACTGGCCACGCAGTACTTGCTTATGCCGACGAATGTGAAGTAGAACACCGTGCTAATATATGCGTTGCGACGCAGCGGAAAGAAGAAAGAACACAAGAAGAGAGTGGATGCTCCTGGGCGTCTTCTCATACACCCTTGATGACGTGAGTCCGCTCGCTGTTGAGCTTATCGGCATTGCGGGCGTGAGACTCCTTCTTGCAGTTCTCCAGGCCAGTGCAGGCGTGAGCTTCCAGCATGCGGTGCTTAGAGCAGTAGTGGCCACTGCAGAAGCTGCAGTCTCCGACGATACGCTGGGCGGCTTCCTTGCACTCCTTGAAGTTGCAGCGAGGCTTGCGGGGCGCCATGATGGAAGTGGTGGCAAGAAGGGGCGGAGGAGCGGAGTCCGAGTAGCCGCCGAGGCAGCAATGACGATAAGCGCTGGAGTGAGGCTGCCCGGTTGTTGCTCCCGGGAAGAACTGGTAGCGACAGTGGGAGACGCCGAAGTGGCAAAGCCGAGGATATTATTCAAGAGGAGCCTGAGAGGCACCTGAAAGGGCAGTATGGGTGGTGTGGAGGTGGTAGTCTGGTGAGGAGAAGGACGATGAGGAGATGAGGAGGTGAGGAGACCGGAGGAGGCGTGGCAGATAAGGAGGCAGCAGATAAGGATGGCGGTCTATATATACCGAAGTCGGAGGCGACGATGGGAGGGCGGCAGACGAGAACAAAAGGCAGAAACGTGAGGCACGGCGAAGAGGAGGAGGAAGAGGACAAAGAGCGGCGGAGGAAGCAAATAAATAGGTGGCAGCGGCAAAAGCGCAGGCAAAGTCAATTTATACCGGCCGTACACTGGGGAGGGGGGGGGGGGGGAGGTCATGGATGACTTGCTGAGTCAAAGAACGGTGCTGCAATGCGCTGATCAGGACGGCGTAACAGACGATGGGCTTACTTATTCTTAGGCTACCGACTCTGGGCCTATCCTCCGACTGGCAAGAAGGACGACGCCCGGTGGAGGCAAATCGGGCAGGTGGGCCCCAGCAAAGCTTCCCGGATTCTTTGGGATTCCTGCGCCGTCGATGATTAATATGATCAAAATATTCTTATGATTGCAACGGGAGGATGTCCGATGGTAGAGTTGTAGACTACGATTTAACTATGAGTCTAATGGCTGGAGTAAGTGTCCGTCCCCAATTCCCCCAATCCCAATCCCCGTTCCAGTCCCAGTCCCAGTCCCAGTCCGAGATACGACACCATAGTATCGAGTCGTAGTACATCTGATCTCGTAGTATCCATCCCTCCTCTCCCAAGTCGGCTGCTTCGGGCAACGGCAAGTCGTCCTTCTGCGCTGGCCGGATGCGCACGAGGCTCCCGTCGGTACCGTCCACCCGGCAAAGTCTCCTCTGCTGCTGGAGCAGAAGGCAAGTGGTCGTCGACAAAGTTTAATATTCCACAGGACCAGGGGAAGGGAAGAAAAAGAAAAGAGAAAAAAAAAATTATAATAAAATTTATTAAAAAAGGGAGAATGAGAGAGAGAGAGAGAGAGAAGATTGCGATGAAAGAAAAAGAAAAGAAAAAAAAAAAAAGTAAACCAGAATAGAGAAATGGCCAAAAAAGTCATACAGACACAGTATCTAGTTACATACAGTTCACCCGTTCATACGTGTCCATCCAAGCTACAACCCAACGCATCCCCAACTGCCATTTACCCTTTTCAATCCTCCTCCACTTTGCCCTTGCCCCCCTTTCTTCTTCAGGGCGATCAATCCACATCACCTGCTCGGCTCATCCTCATGAACATTAAACATTAAACATACAGGCTACTAGTACGGACTATCCCCATGTCTATCCACCTCCGACGCTACTAGTCGACTGTCCGATCCCCGTTGCCTTCCTTTCTCCCCGTTCCCAAACCACCCGGGCCCAATGCATGTTCCATCCATCCAGGTACCTCCACGAAGGCGACGGACTAACCAAGAGAGGCGAAGAGAAGAGGGGACTACGGTGTACTACTGAGATACTAGAGAGGGGGTCTCTCCCCTTCCCCGATGTCTGTGCACGCCAGTGAAGCTGCTGCATCCGAAGTCGTACTACAGTAGCACACCTCCTTATTATTCATCCCCCCCCGATCCAACAACCAACTAACTACTAGGTAAACTCTCGGGGTCATCAGCCAACACCCACCCCCATCACGTGAGGCTTCCTTCATGCCCTTGCAGCCAACATTCATCATGATTTCTCTCCATCAGGATTTCTCGATCACATCTACATACATATCTAGACAGTTCAACCGGTCATTCACACTCAACATACATACCAATGTATAATGATCTCACAGCCCCGGACATTACAACCAAGAAATCCGGCCAGGATCTTCTACCACTCCAGCCAGGGGGGGGGGAACCGTTATCCCATGCACCTACCCTTGGTTTGCAGAGTTCATGGAGTGCATCCTCCAGGATATTTCGCCATCCCCTCGCAGCAAAATACCCCCTCGTAGTCAGTCCTATGTCGGCAGTGCTACTTGACTCCTGCCGCCACGACTGCAGCTACGTAAGCATGTAGCATGTACAGTTAGTGTTGTCCTTCACGAATCAGTCCTCCAGGCAATTGTCCTATGACAGGCCGTGTCATCCAGTACCGGCGGCATATGGATATCCTAGCACTACTCCAGCGACACCTCCCGATACCTCGTTCGACCTTTCCTGGGGTCCCCATACCCAGATACCTACTTAGTAGTACCCAAGTGGATCTCATCAATGCCTGTGCATTCTTCAAATTTCCCTACTGGTCCGCTTCCTCCCTATCTATCTATCTATCTCTCTCTCTATCTATCTCCTTATCATGATGGTCCACACACAGTCCCTCAACTCATACCACTTAGGGATGATACAAAAAAAAAAAAATAAAGAAGGATGAATAAGATCGAATCGAACCTCAGTTATCAATCCTCTAACTGTTGAGAGTTCATCCCATCCCCCATTTCATCCTATTCGTAACCCCCCCCTCCCTGGGACTAGAAAACACACATACAACTTCACTAGTTAGTACCTAAGTAGTACTCCCCATCCCCATTCTCACCTTGGGCACAAACCCATCTCAGTCTAACCCATATAGCAACAGATCAACGATGCAACAAAACGTCAGAAGGAGGTCTGAAACCAGACTATCGCGAACATGTATGTAGGTAATAAATAAATAGCCCATGGCGGCAAACATGGCCGGTTCTTCAGGTTTCAATGCCATTGTTTTTTTTTTCTGCTTGAATCAACAAGAATGCAATGAGTGACTCAGCTTGGGTTGTCCGTTTGACTGGGGAAGAAATCGGTCGGGTTGGTGCACAGGTGTGCAGGCAGGTAAGGTATGTATGTATGTGATGCTTGATTGGGGGCGGGGAAAGGAGAACCTGAAGTGGTGGATGGAGGGGGGGGAGAGACCTTGGGTACCTAGAGATCTGCTGGTCTGGCCGTTGTCGGTGTCGGTGGGGGGATTTTGTCTGTGTGTTATGGGCTTGGCCTGCGGGGTGGTTACACATTTCTGTGGGACATTTAGGGCCCTTGTTGTTCGGGTTTCGGGTTCAAATAACGCCAAATCATGTCATTGGAAAAGAGAGGTATTTAGTTAAAAACGAAAACGCCCTTGCCACTCGGATTACACCGGTCAACCCTTGAAGTCGTGAAAAGAAAGAAGACGAGGAAAGCAAATCGAAACATCGCACGCACAGACACTAGCACAGTTACATTACCATCTCGTCCTTTCCTGCGTCCGGGTCCAGGTAGTCTTCCTTTTCTGCGGCTTCGTACTCGCCCACCAGATCCATGACTACCGCTCTGGCCTCGTCGAATTCGTGCAGCCCGTCCTTGAAGGGACTCTCCTTCTTGTATTGTTCTAAGAAGGCGTTGCGCTTCCGCAGACGGTCGTATTGCTGAACGATTCGTTTGAATAGCGTCGCGACGGACGTGTGGTTCGCCAGCATCAGACCGCTGACACGGTGGGTATTCTGTATATAGGGCGACTTCTTGGTCAGAGCAACTTGAATGCTGGCCGGGCCCCATGGGATGAATGATGCCAGACGCCGCTCTCGAATACGGAGAAGGGATTTGTGCACGTCCGTCGGGTCTGCCTCGCCCTGGATGATGTTGAGAATACTGATGTAGCAGCTGGATTTGCTGGGGTTGATGGAAACCATGCGGTTCTTGGGCTGCAGCAGACGACGCATGACATCCAGGACAGTGGTCTTTCGCACTGTCTTGGCCTGCTCGATGTTGTCGCCGGTAAATGGGGTGTACGAGGTGATCAGGAAGTGGCTGCGCGGTGTAGGGATGAGGGAGGCGATGATTCCGACGAGGTCGTTGTGCATATAACCGGGGTATCGAAGGGTCGTCGTAGAAGCAGACATGACAGTGGACACCTAGAAATGATTAACGCCAGTGGAACGGGAGGCGGACGGCCACTTACAAGTTGGTTCGTTTGCTGGAACGAAGGCTCCTGCACGTGAAGCCGATCTGCAACGATCCTTGAGAGAGCCCCATTATCCAACACCACCTAGAATGCAGATTTAGCGAGGACCGTAGCCAGCGCAACAGTGACAGCGCCTTACCACAGAGTCCGCATTCTGCGTCAGCCTTCTCATCGCCAGTAGACTGTTGTATGGGTTGACCACAACGTCTGCCGACTGGGTGTCGGGGAAGACAGAGTAGGTCTGAATCAATTTCTTGGGGAACCGGTCGTTCATGCGTTCGAGAATGAAACTACCCAGACCAGAACCTGTACCTCCTGCAATTGAATGCAGGAACATAAATCCCTGTCAGAGAAATCGTCAGCCCCAAGCCCAACCTCCACCCAGTCCGCACGTCATCTCATCCTCCGCACATCAGTATCATACCTCCAAAGAATCACTGCCATCCGCTTCGCGATCAATCATGTCGAAGATCTCCTCCTGCACGACCTCGCCCGCGGAATAGCCCGCGCCCCAGTTGTTTCCGGCGCCAATACCCTGTTGTCCAATAAAAAAGTTCTCGGGATTATAGATGTTTCGGTACGGACCAGCCTGGATGGCATTGAGGACCTAATCGGAAAAATCTCAGCTCCCCGTTCGCGCGATCACAATGGGTTCTTCGAGATGGTCCTTCGCGGAAGGGGTCGTACCCTGGGTTCTAGGTCCAGCAAAATCGCTCGGGGGATATAGCGGGTATCATCACTCTGGAAGCATGGTGTTCAGTCAGTTATATCGAATGACAAGCTGCAATGAATCAGACGGCATACCTGATAGAAGAAGACATCTTTGCGATCGCCGCCTTCGGTTGCGAAATCTTCGAGGTTTCCATCTTGACTTATGCCGTGCTCAAGGCAAAGCTGTTGCCAGAATTGCGCGCCAACTAGAGCAAAGAATAATCAGCAAAGACCGAATATCTAGCAGATGCCATTTTCGAAGCTTGATGGCTGAGGTTGTGTCTGATGGGAATCGGTACCATTGTTACCGCACTGGCCGGCTTGGATCGTTATTATTTCCCTGCCCTTCAATGTTAAACTCGGTTGAGACGCATGGACGTTTCAAGGCAGATCTGGGGGAGTTCGAATGGGGGCACGCACCTGGGCATCTTGTCGCTTGATCACCGCAAGTGATCGTGGATTATAGCCCACGCGTAGCGCGTTCCGCGGGGAAAGTTCAAGAGTCGATTACCTGTGTTGCGGCCTGAGGCCGCAATCTATTTCACACTCTCCAGAGTCGGTAGACATTAAGACAGCCATCGAGTCAGTGGGCTCTCAGGGTTGAATTGTGCATTGATTACATGTCAGCGATTGAATATTGAGCTAATTTGGGGGCAGATAGACATTTAGTACTTGAAAGCACCATACAATGTGCATTCTGTGAATACTCAAGGTTATAAATAGAAGTTACATAGTATTACATTCTCTCTTGGAGTTGAATATACCTTGCTGCTCGTTTTTCCTGGTTCGATATTTTTTTTGCCGGTATGACACGCTCCGCGGTATCAACCGGGTCAAGGTTGGGAAATTCTTCCTCTTCGAGTGCCAATTGTAAGCAGTGCCCTAAAATCCGGCTTTGCAAGCTGTGGCAAGCATTCCAGCTCCAGCAATAACGCCGTCCACTATCCTGACTTGATTGCCCCGTTCCCGGCCGTAGGCTCTGACACATCCCTCTCTCATTGCGTCTTCCATGCCCACCATGCCGGCACAACCCATGCATATCGCACCAACGGGACGGTTTGATTTCTTTAAGAGCCGCTCCGTCGCTTCGACCAATCTTTTTCGAACTTCTGCAGGAGGGGTGGTGTGTAATTCAACGGCTGTCAGCCCGGTAGTTTCGACACCAGCGAACCGACCCGTGGACGTAGAATCTCCCGAGTTGCCGAGCATATCAGCGACGGCTTTGGTGAGCTCGGCTTCCCAGACTTTACCGGTCGTGATGATGCCAAATGTATCTCGGGATTGGGCCTTGCCAAACCCCAAGCTGCTCGAGGACTGGAATGAACTGATCACGCCCAGTGCTGCAAGGACTGCCGCTTCGAAGATGCCGGTCACGTATTTTTTCTTGACTTTTAGTTCCGAGGGGACACCCGATGACTCTGCTTCTTCGATCGATCTGACTTTCTCTTTCAGCATGCCGACGAGAGGATGAGCTGAGAAGCAGGCCACAATGAAGCCGTCATATTCGGTCACCAAGGGCTCTATAAAGGGCATGCAGTAGCGAGCCGATTTGACCGAATCTTCACCGGAGTCTATACTAGGCAATCCTTCCACGTAGCTCCCATCGTGAACCTTGACAGATTCGGAGGCAGGAGCTGTGAAGTAATCGAATTGAATGCCTCCGTGTCCGAGATTATCCAGGATGGGTATCAGAGCATTGGTCATGTGTGACGAGGTGTTGGGGTTGATCACCAGAATGGTGTATTTGGGTTTGGTTGGCACGTCCATGTTGGAGATGATGTTAGAGCCCGAAGACAAGGATAGATCTGCGATGGGAGAGAAAGACGAGTCAGTCACCGTTCCAGGAGGAGGCCGCCGATAGCGGGCTGGTTAGTGAGGAGCTAGTCGGAGCTTCCTATCCAACACTCAGCACACAACCACACACCACTTTGACGCCCGGACTATAAAATCGCTTTGGGCTTGGTGTAACCGGGTAATATCTAGAACAGCTCGTCATCGACGCCTCAAGCAACAGTGGCCGGGTGCCATGGGACGACCGGAGTGAATGGCGGGCGAGAGAGTGCGGGGAACCCGTCAAGCAGGTTGGCTTATCTATCGGAGCCCCTCCTACCGGCTGGCTTCTTGTTCCCCTCCTCCCGATTTTCTCTTGCCATCATCCAGACACGGCGGTCCCCTGGAACCGACTACCCAAAAGACCTCAACTTGTTCTACAAAGGTACGCTGACACGCATTGCCCCAACTTATGATCTCAGCTCAAACTGTACTCGCAGCGTCTTCTTCAATTCCAATATGCCGCTTATCGCACAAAACCCCACGCCACGAGTCATCCTTGGCTTGATGACTTTTGGTCCCAATGAATCCAAGGGTGCTCGTATTACCTCGCTTGACGATTTCAATACATGCTTGGATCATTTCCAACAGCAAGGTTTCAACGAGATCGACACTGCGCGCATCTACGTGGGAGGTGAACAGGAGGCGTTCACTGCCCAAGCCAATTGGAAGGAACGTGGGCTGACTTTGGCAACAAAGTGGTATCCCCAGACTCCAGGCGCGCATAAGCCTCACGTTCTTCGGGAGAATCTTGAACGTTCCTTGAATCAGTTGGGGACCGATACGGTCGACATCTTCTATCTCCATGCCCCTGATCGGTCCGTCCCATTTGCAGAAACCCTGGAGGCTGTCAATGAACTGCACAAGGAAGGCAAGTTTGTAGAGCTCGGGTTGAGTAACTACACAGCCTTCGAGGTCGCGGAGATAGTGACGATGTGTAACGAGCGAGGCTGGGTCCGGCCGACGATATACCAGGCCATGTACAATGCCATCAGTGAGTTATCCCACGTGTATCCGCCAACTTGGACTGTGGCGTGAGGATTGTCTCTAACTCTCTCTACCCTAGCTCGCAGCATTGAAACCGAGCTGGTTCACGCTTGTAAGCGATACGGCATCGATATAGTAATTTACAACCCCCTTGCTGGTGGGCTCCTGTCCGGCAAGTATAAGACCCAGGATGTACCGGCAGAAGGCAGATACAGTGACAAGTCTCAATCTGGGTCGATGTACCGCAAGCGTTATTTCAAGGATGCGACGTTTGACGCTCTGCGGATTATTGAGCCTGTTGTGGAGAAGCATGGATTGACATTGCCCGAGACCGCATTCCGTTGGATTCGCCATCACTCTGCGCTGAATATGAACGATAATGGCCGTGATGGAATTATTGTAGGCGTTAGCAGCCTTGCTCAGCTGGAAAACAACCTCAAGGATATCCAGAAAGGCCCACTGCCGGAAGAAGTGGTCGAGGCTTTGGACAAGGCATGGCTGGTCACAAAGCCATCAGCTCCGAACTATTGGCACCTTGACCTCAAGTATACTTATGATACTAAGGAGGTCTTGTTCAAACCCACTTCCAAAGCCTAGGTACACAACGGGGCTACCTGACTCATCAAATCAGAAGAACTACTTGGTTGACACCAATCGCAAGTCGCTTTGCGGTAATAAAAATCCCTAGAAGGTCTCATACGACTTGTGCTTATCAGATAGAAAAGAAAAAAAAAATATAAAACAGAGAAAACGCAGATAATAGGCCAGGCCGTGTAGTCATGGAAAGCCGGGATAAGAACAGCCTGTGAATGAATCACAATTAATCGGTGGGTCTAGATCGAGATCCTGCGGCATCCCCAGGCAGGTGACTGCGCCGCACATGTGCTACAACCGTTCGTTTCCCTTCCTCTCTCTGTCCATTTTGCTTCCCCTCCATTCTTTCGGTCTGGGTCGGCCACTTACTCTAACACTCGAATCCTGGAGCGAATGATGTCTGCGAACACTGATGGGAGCAATTGCCTGTAGCATGATTTTATCTGGCTCAGTCAGTGGCACCCAAGCAACTAACCTCTGCATATCTTCCCGACTTTTATGATTGGCATCCAGACCTGGATAGGACCATGGGTCGATATGGGAGGGTAATCAGGCGGGATGTTTGGTGGTTCGAGCCAGATCCCTTCCTCCTGCATTCACCCCGGTATTGTCCGATGCTTGCAGTCTGCCGGACCCATGCTGCAAGCACCCAATAACAGGAATGAATGATTCTAGCTTGAAGCTTGGCTGGCGCTAAATGTCGGCTGCTCAGGGATGATCCTCGCATGGTACACCGTCAAAAATGGACTCTAGCCGTATGCTGCGCCCTTGCATGACACTTCACCTCCATAGGCCAATGTCCGAGGCTAATCTGGGGTAGGCACCTGACAGTAATTGTGCCACTCTGTGATCTTTGCGCCTAGAACCTCCCCGAAACTCTTAACACCGACTCCTCCTTGCAACTCCGCATACCCCTTCGTTGTGCCACCAGGGAGAGTATATCCTTGGGCGAATTGATGGCCTATCTCCGGACGTGACACGGCGGAGTGTTGTGAATGCAGGGAAAGCTTAGACTTGGCTAGTTTTGAGGAATTTGGGAAAGGCAAATTGCATCGTTCTCCAGTTTCTCCCTGCACTCAATAAATTGCGCAAAGGGGACCAGGTGCACGCTGCAATGTTACCTTACCGTCATGCATCGACAGCAGAGAGTCGTCCGATACCAATAGTCTGCACCAGCGATATCGACTGCCGTACGGCTGCTGGCCCCAGGGGGCTTACAGACCTGGCTAACCTTGGAAGTTGAGCTTGCTTCGTCTAGACCCCAGTCAATTGGAAGCTGCGTCCTTACCATGATCTAGATCCCAAAGCTGAGTAGTGCGGCAATTACAAGGACCATGTGAGCACGAAGTCGTGATAGCGACTCCAGCATATCTCCTTGCCTGTTACGCAAGTCTAAGGGCAGTTGGAGATTAGGGTAAATGGCTTGAAGATATAAATGCACTCGCCAGGGACACTAATTCCCGAGGTGCAAAGAAGTCAATCGGTGTTTTATCTCTACTGGTACAAGATGTCCCTTGTCATTGCTCGCTCGCTCATCAATAAGGATGACCCAAGCGAGGGCTCAAGTACTTTTACAACATCGGACATAGAGAAGAAGACCGTGATATGTGTGACGCAGAGTTCTACTGGCACTTCCTCCGATACAGCGCTTGTTGACCCGCTCAGCAAGAAACGTTCTTGGTTTCAACGATCCCAGCCCTGCGATCCCAATGCTATTGCAACACAGCCATCGGTATATGATGATCCTGATCTTGTTGAAGAATATAAGCCACGTCCAGATTGGGAGGGCATCCATCGCTTCGACCCAGCAGCAAGATGGACGTGGGCTGAGGAAAACGTACGTTTACGAGTACTATGAGTGTCAACCAATCCTGGTCCTAAGACTTTCTAGAAAATTCTTAGGAAGCTGGATATACGTATCATCGTATGGGCCTGTATAATGATAACAGCCCTAGAGCTGGATAAGTCTAATATCCGTGAGTGCTATAACCAGCTCGACTCCAACCGGTCCACTGACACTATCAGAGCAAGCCAATGCGGACAACTTCCTGACTGATATTCACCTGAGCCGTGATGGTCAGTATAATCCATGGGGCACAGGTTCCCTAGCTGATGGTTCACGCCTTATACACTAGATTATAATCTAGGGAACACACTTTACAGACTGTGCTTCCTTCTGAGTGAGATACCCACGCAGATCATCAGCAAGAGGATCGGTTGCGACCGATGGATCCCCATACAGATGATTTCGTGGTCGATTGTCGCTAGCTGCCAATTCTGGCTCTCAAACAGAGTGTCCTTTCTGGTCTGTCGAGCTTTGATAGGATTGGTATCAGGAGGCTTTACTCCCACTGTTAGTGGTTCTGCCCCCTGTTGTCTCTAATACACTGTTCTCATTACGGTTAGGTCATCCTATATCTCTCCTACTTCTACAAGCACCATGAGTTATCTATACGCCTTGGATACTGGTATGCAGCATCTTCTCTGGCAGACATGCTGGCAGGGTTCCTCGCATTTGGTATCCTTCATCTGGGTGGTCGTGGTGGTCAAGCCGGCTGGCGATGGCTCTTCTTGATTGAGGTGTGCTGGTATTCCCATTATTTTAGGAGGATCTTACTTACCACGTGTAGGGACTATTCACCCTAGTGCTAGGTCTCCTTGCAATCGTTCTCTTACCACCTTCACCGACGCAAACAGCTCATTGGGCTCGTGGAAAGAAAGGCTGGTTTACAGAAAGGTAGGCCAAGACTATGATGAAACTGAAGGATAGGATACTAAGACAAAGTTAGGGAGGAAACCATAATGGTCAATCGTATCCTACGAGAAGACCCGAGTAAAGGCTCAATGCACAACCGTCAGCCGCTGACGGCCAAGCTCGTATGGATGAGCCTCAAAGAATTCGATTTGTGGCCGCTATATATTGTGGGTGTCCTGTTCTCAGCACCTTATAGTTAGTATACCCCCTATCTAGATTTTGAGGGTTGTGGCTAAAGTCGCGAACAGCTACCGTTTCGCAATACTTCACGTTGCAGATCAAGGATTATGGGTTCAATACCTTTGATACTATCTTGCTATCCATCCCCTACAGTGTATGTGGACTAGACTAGACGACCCGCTTACGCATAATGGTTCTGACAGACTGCTAGGTCCTCAGTATCGTGACAAGGATCGCCCTTACGTATGCCGGAGAAATCTTCGGTTCTCTCGCTTTGATGGGAGTTGTGGCCCAGCTTTGGTGCTTGCCATTCATCATATACATGAATGTGGTTGATTTGAACCAGACGAACAAATGGATCGTGTGGACCGTTCTCACCCTGTTTTTAGGTTTCCCTAATGGTAAGTCGAGTATGCGTTGAGACTAGGTTCTCTGAGTTGGAGGGTGCTGATGTAGACATGGCTAGCTCATCCACTCCAGGCTGGGTGGGTATCCCGCAATTCGAATAGTGTGAGAACTCGGGCCATTGCAGCTGCGATATACAACATGGCTGTACAGCTATCGGCCATCATCGCCTCGAACATATATCAGGATCGTAAGTGTCCCGTTTCACAAGCAGTCGGCGATGCTGTAGGTATCAGCTGACAAGGCATGAATTTGCAATGCGCAGGGGATGCACCGCGGTATGTGATCGGAAACCGAGTCCTCTTATCCGTGGTATGCGTCAACATCGCCCTCTACCTGGCTACCAAGGCGTACTATATGTTGCGGAACCGACAGCGGGACCGGAAATGGAACGCGATGACCGAGGACCAAAGGCTCGACTACGTCGCAACCACTCGAGACGAGGGAAATCAGCGGTTGGATTTCCGGTTCGCACATTAAGTGGGAAGGGGAGGGGGGGTTTTGACCAAAGGCTCTAGGAGTCTGGTGTTTCGGATGGGTGTCCAATGTGAAATAAGTCAAGCTGATACTATAAATAAGAATAGGATCATTTAAGGTCGACCCTGAAAGACGCGGCGTGTTCCAATTGCGGAAGGTGCCCGGGCGCCCCATCGCATCACGTGCAAGTAAAACGCGCCTTCCCCATATGAGTTAGAGCGGGGGGGCCGCGGACCAGTCAGACGCCGAGCAGGCAGACCATTGTACTAAGGATGTATGAACCCCGTACCAAATGACCAAGCGTCTCGTCTGTCCCTGGACCCCGACAATCAACTGCAATGTAACCGCGCCTGCTATCGATATCTCGTTAACCCCCCGCCCTCCACTGGATCTTGGACTTCCTTGCTCTCCGCTAGACCTATACTACTTTGCTTGCCCTTGTCTCCCTTGCAGGTTTCTTCGCTTCCCTCCTTTGTGGTTGGATACCGGTCACGGCACGGCTCTTCGGTCCCCTCTCGTCTTGACGTACTTACTTGGCAAACGTGGCCGCAGCGGCGGAGTCTCCCTCGGAGCAGCCATTATATACCGAACTGCATGCCCTCGTCACCCGCTCATCTCTGAGGGCAACTGACCTCGATTCCTCCGGTTATCTATCATCGCATCATCTCCACAAGAACGCTCCTTTCTCGATTTCGGTCCCCCTTCTGTCCTTCCCGTTTGTCTACCAAGTTGCGACCCGCCGATAAGCCCGCTTTCCCGTTCACTTGCGATTCGTTGTCACTTAGCCCCTTAGCTGCAGGCCGCAGAAGTTCAGAAAAGGTTGATACCTTTTTTTTTTCTATTTCTATTCTCCCTCTATCGTTCTTTCCTTGAAGGGTATAAAACGGAAGATTGAGACAAGGTGGCTTCAAACAGTGCGCCATCATCGGGCCCACGAGAGATCACGGATCCCGAGCTGGTTCTCGACTCTCCCGATTCAGATGATGAGATGTCTATGAATCGCCCACCCATGCATCGACCAGCTGACACCCGAGCAAACCAACCCTTGCTCAAAGATGAGCGCAGAGGACGGCTATCAAACGCCAGTCTGGGCCATGGGGAGGCAGAAGGCAGGCCCATGCTACACCATTCGCGGCGGCCCACAATCAGGGGAGTGAGCCCGGAGCGCAATGCGGAACAGGAGACTCGGCGCAAGTACCTGATTGCGTCGGGTTTTCTCCTGCTGAGTTTGGCTAGTTTTGTCGTCCAGACCGAGACGGCGGTATACATCCAGCATGAGTTGCACTGGGATAAACCATACTGCATGCTGTAAGTGGTGCATAAGTCACATGCGTCCCTTCCTGTCAGGCGATACAGACTTCTGACCTGGTCTTAATACATAGCTACCTCACTCATGGTTCTTGGACCCTGCTTTGGCCGGCGCAACTTCTGATTCTCCGGTTGCAGCAACGGAAACTTTCGTGGACGGCATTTTGGCGGCGACATGTCTATCTTCTTCGATCCACAGCCAAAATGGTGGAAGCTCAGGATCTACACTTTACCTCCCGTGACTCGCAGCGATCTCCGGTTCGATATATGCTTAGAACGACTGCGTTCGTCACTATTGCTCTTACAATTGCTGGTGGCTCCTGGTATGTCGCGGTCAACATGACAACAGCAAGTGACTTGACCGCGATTTACAACTGCTCCGCCTTCTTTGCCTACGCATTTTCCATTCCTCTTCTCAACGATAAGCTCCGGTTCGATAAAGTATTTGCCGTCGTGGTAGCAATCGTGGGTGTTCTCGTTGTCGCATACGGAGATAGAGACGAGACCAAGAAGACAGCCGATGGCACGGTCGGCAAAGCGCATGATGAGGCAGAGAACAGACTTCTAGGGAACATCATCATCGGAGTTGGCAGTGTACTCTATGGTTTGTATGAGGTGCTATATAAGAGATTTGCCTGCCCTCCGGAGGGCACCAGCGCTGGCCGCAGCATGATCTTTGCCAACACCTTTGGCAGCCTTATTGGATGCTTCACTCTTCTCGTTCTCTGGATCCCGTTGCCTATCCTTCATATCACCGGTCTAGAGACATTTCGCTGGCCCACCGGTGAAACTGCATGGATGCTAATGATCTCTGTCCTTGCCAATGCTAGTAAGTTCATCGCCTATCCCGACCTTGTTCAACGGAACACCGAGGGCATATGCTAACGACTGTTCTCCAAATCAGCATTCTCCGGCTCATTCCTAGTCCTTATATCCCTCACCTCCCCCGTCCTTTCGTCTGTCGCCGCCCTTCTCACCATTTTCCTCGTCGCTATCGCCGACTGGCTCCGAACCGGACAGCCTCCCTCCGCCGCCGCCATTATTGGCGGCATTCTCATCATCGGCGCCTTCTTTCTCCTGACCTGGAGCACATATCGGGAAATGAACGAAGAGCGGAAGAAAACCCTGCAGAATGACCAGACTGAGTCTGACAGTGAAGAATAGACGTTGATTTTAGACCGGATATACCCTTCTCACCTGTTGGAGTCTTGTATTCTCTACCTTCTTTCATCCGATCATTGATCATATAGTCCGATCGATGGTGTTTTGATTATTTTCATACTTGTATATCTTTTTTCTGTTGTTTTATTTTCGGGCTCACGCAAGTTTCGTGCGCAATTCTGGGAGTACTCCAGTTTGGATCTTACATACACACTCATAGACATGGGAGGAGCGGATCTGTTTGTTGAACTAAAAGCTTTGTTTCGGGTTGTCTTTTCGAAGTAGAATCTGGAGAGATCCGTCAGAAGTGAGTACGGAGTACGGAGTACCTACCTCCATTATCTATACTAGCTACACGAATGGAAGGAAGGCGGCAGAAAAGAAAAGGGGGAGGACCAGAAGAAAGATAGTGGAAATAAGATGCCGGATGATAAGATCCTATCTTTATATGACATAACATCTTGATCTCCCCGAGAACAAGAGGACGGTGGTTGTTGTATGTACGTATATCGAACAAAAATGGGGTGGGGAAAAAAGGGTTGCTTGGAAGATGTGAAATGGGGGTTTCCAATTCGCACAAACGGTAAAGAATCATAATAGAGGTGGTTGGTTAGGTTGGGTCGAGTAGCGTATGCAGGTAGTACTACTATCTAGGGCCAAGTTTGGCCAGGGCACGGGCACCCTGTTCCTGCCACTCTTGCTTAGAAACCCACATATCCTCCTTGTCGGCAATCTATGTATTTGTTAGTGACGATGGTCCTGATGGGATGGGGATAAAGGGGCCATACCAGGTTGGCAAGGACGGCGCCTCCCAGGAAGACCATGTGTCTTCGTCGGGGCGGGTCCTCGATGCGGACCTTGAATTTCTGGATTGCGGAGTCAGCTAGCGGTTCTAGTTGCAGGAAGTTATGCGGGTTGCGTACGCCCAGTCTCTCCGGGTTTCCTTGCAGTACCCGGGTGAGCCACAATTGCTTGATCTCCTTCTCCAACCGCGAAGGCAGACCGGGGTACATGCTGCTTCCTCCACTGAGCACAATCGCCTTGTACAGACTGGAACGCACGTCGACATCGGCGCCCTGGATGGTGTTGAAGAGCAGCTCGGCCATACCGGGCTGGTCGACATCCACCAAGTGCGGCTGGAAGAGACACTCGGGGGCTTCGAAGCGCTCACTGCCTACGCGGATGACGCGGCCATCGGGGAGGGTGTAGGACTCGACCAGGACCGTTGTGTCTTCCGAGAGCTTCTTGTCCAGCTCGAGATCGTAGGACACGTAGCAGAGCTTTTCCTTGATCTGGCGCACGGTCTCAAAATCGGCGGTACGGTTCAAGGCATAGCCGCGGCGGAGCAGGAGGGCAATGAGATTACGGGTGACATCACGACCGGCGACATCAAGTCGGCGGATGTGGTGGTTCAGGACTGTAGATTCGTAGACGGGGATGATGTGGGTGACACCGTCACCGGAGTCCACGACCACACCACTGCTAAGACCTGCGGGTTGCAGAAAAGGGATGATCAGGGCTGTCGTTTGAAATTGCGAGCATGGACCTGCGACCTACCTTGGGCGTATAGTGCAAGCACAGCTTGAATAGCCACGTACACGCCACCAAAATTGTAGCCTTCCAGCATCACCTCAGCCATTTGCTCTCGGTTCTTCAGGGGGTTCATGGGGGGTTCGGTCAGGAGGATCTTGCGGCCCGTAGGATCGATCTTCATCTTTTCGTAGAAGGTGTAGTTCCATAGGTGTTGCATGTCGTCCCATTTCTTCACGATACCGTTCTCCATCTATACCAGCCCGGGCCCAGCATTAGCACGTCTGCCGGACATCGGGAAGGAGCGATCGGGAGGGCGGAGGCAAGAGAAAGACATACAGGGTAGCTGATTTGGAGCATTGATCTGGCAGCGGCGGCTTCATCTCCGCACATGATATCCTTGACGACAATGTCGCCTGCCTGCTCCTCCGTTCGCAATATGGGCCGCCCCACTATCGAGGGGAACTGGTGCTCGGGGAAGTTCTGTATAGAGGACAAGAGAAGTAAGCAAGGGAACGGATTCCAGTGATACCGAAGGGGGGACTGACCTGCGCAGCATATCCGACCTTGAGGAAACCCGTTCCTCCGTCGAGCACTGGGGTGGTTGGTTAGCTGGAGGGACGGGAGGTACAGGCACCGACAAGGAGAGCTTGAGGGGGGGAGGGGGGGAGGGGGGGGGGAAAGAGGGGGATCATGCATAAACATACCAATGGGCATATCAGCCATGGTGATGAGAGTAGATTGGGGAGAGCTCGCAAGATTAATCAATTCCGGAGGGGCAAAAACCAAGGAGCATGGAGATGACGTCTGGAGGGAGAGTACAGACTACAGCTGGAGACGGACAGGCAGGCAGTTCAGTCTGGCCGGAGTGGACAAGAGCACCTCCCAGGATTCCCCCCAATCAGGTGGGTCTGCCGCCCGGCCTGAGGCGGTGTCCCTGGTCGCCTTGTCGCCTTGTCGCCTTGTCGCCTTAATGCGGTGCCCTCCAAACAATGCGCATCGCGAACCAGTAGTTTCCTACCCCAATCAAGCAAATGCGACATCCATCCGATCTAATTGCTATGTCTACCGAGCCGCTATGGAGCCATCTAGATGGGTCACCACCCACCAGCCACCACCGATCAATAGATATAGGTAGATAGATACCACCGCCGCTCGCCGGCATCGGGCCCGCCCGATATCAGCCCTCCCCGACACCTACATAACCTACATAATCCCAGAGCGATCTATCTGCTCAATCCATTGAATGTATAGTAGCCCACTATCGTCCGAAACCCCTGGCACATTCCACCTTCTCAGCCAAGTACACCATGGCTCGCATCGGCTGGGTACGTAGCATCTCCCCCAGTCCAGAAAACGATCAACAAGAAATCAAGACCCCCCAAAGATCTAACACCAATTCCACCCAGTATGGCCTCGGCTCCATGGGCCTCGCCATGGCCACCAACCTCCAAAAGCACCTTGTCCGCAAAACAGCCCCAAGTCTCATCTATTCTAACCGAACCATGGCCCGCGGCGACGCCCTCAAAGCACTAGGTGGCACGCCCGAAACCAGCTTCTCTAAGCTCGTCGCACAATGCGGGATTGTCTTTACCATGGTATGGTTCCTTCCCTGAACACTTCACTGTACTGCAAAGATAGGAGGGACAAACTCAATAATAATAACATGGCATAGGTCTCCAATGACTCAGTCCTCCAACAACTTGTCTCATCGGCTATCGAGTCCGGGCACTCCCTCAAGGACAAGATCTTCGTTGACTGTTCAACGGTCCACCCTAAGACGGTGAGCGCGACTGCCACGAAGCTGAAGGAGAAGGGGGCTATTTTCCTGGCTGCTCCTGTCTTTGGAGGGAACCCAATTGCCGTGGATGGGAAGTTGGTGTTTGCGATTGGTGGGCCCAAGAAGGCAGCAGAAGTGGTGAGGCCGTTAATTCAAGATGTGATGGGGAGGAAGGTGATTGATTGTGGTGAGGAGGCGACTCGATCTTCGCTTTTGAAGATTGCAGGGTGAGTTTATACTTCTCACATGTAGAGGGGGTACTGGGGGGAGGGAGAGAGACGCTTGCTAATGTGAGAATGTATCTAGGAATATTGTGACCGTGAACATGATGGAAGCTGTGGGTGAAGCGCAGGTATTTGCTGAACGGACGGGATTGGGGACTGGGCCGATGGAAGAACTCATCGGGGAAGCCTTTGGGCCCGTGGCTGGGGGATACTCGAAACGGTGAGTAGAATGCATGCACGCCATTCTCTCTTTGACCCTGAGATGAGGGGTTGGGTGCTGATGCTTGCAGATTGACCACCGGTGCCTATGCACCGCCACTTGACTCTCGTCCCGGATTTGGGGTTTCCCTGGCTATCAAGGATGCAAAGCATGCATTTGCTATGGCCCAGGACCATGACGTTGAATTGCCGGGTCTGCAGGTTTCCCTTGACAACATGGAGGCTGCTAGGGAGTATGCCGGCGAATGCTTGGATAGCAGTTCCATGTACGGGGTGCTGCGCCAGAAAGCCGGTCTGCAGTTTTGGAATGACAAGAGTCGACAGGGAAGTTCTTGATATGCTCATTATCTTCATTTTACTAAGTACAATATTGTACTTTAAATGATTGTTGTAGACACCACTCCAGCTATAATTAGTTGTGTCTAACAGTCTATAAGTAGACTTGATAACCGAAAGGTTGGCAAGCGCCACTGTTGGTAAGGATAGAAAGGGGCTGTTTCTGGCCTCAGAAACGGACTTTTTCGGCGTCAAATTCCTCATATCCTATTTGTACATTGATTCCAAGATTTACGGACCATTGAGATGGTCTTGGCTGCAACATCCCCCAATAAAGACCGAAGCTCGCTATCTCGAAGCTGGGTTTGGATAGGACATGATGTAGCCCCTGTAATTATTCTGAGAGGACAATGGCCAACGCGAGACCGAGAGTTATGCAGAATCACAGAGATGAGATGATGGGCACACAAAGGCTTGCTGCACGACAACCCGATGTCTCGGATGAACCAAGGGATTGTAAGTTGGCTGCGAGCATAATCCATGGATGGCACAGCTCAGAAGCCAAAATTTCTTCACTGTCTGGTATCTCAGGAGCAAAGACGAACATTGTGCCCGCGGCCAATCAACAGCTCGACTCTTTATATGCCGCCTGAGCCAACGATGATCATCACCGCTGGCGAGCACCCCCGGGGTAGCAGCGAGAGCTGAATGGGACAGAGAAGAAGATAAGGTCGAATTAGACTCAAATCGTCACCTCAAGCATCGAAGTGGGTGAGATACCCCACTCACCAAATCCATCCCGCGAAAATGACCGAAAATGCCTCTGAACTACTGCGAGGATCGGATCTTTGTGGTTTCTACTAAGGAAGGGTAGGCTTCTGCAAATGCGGGCCCCAGCGACCAGTTACTGAGATTGCAGAAGTGCCTTTCAAAGACGGGATTGATCATAAGCTCGTCGCCGTCGCCAGAAGACAGGAGGCAATCTGTCGCCTCATAGGGCCAATTGACGGACAAGGTGCGTGTAAAGGGGATGAACCAATTCTCGAATGGGTATTCATGATACGACATCACCAAACGGTCTCGCATCCGCGGCCAAGGCAGGTAATCGATCCAGGCCGGATGAGCAGTAAGAAGTTGGGACGGACGAGGAGTGAGCCACTCGGGCAGTCGGTCGTAATTTTCGGGAGTGGGATAAATCTGCCACCGCATAAGAAGAAACATGAGAAGCAGCACAGCTATTTGCTCAGGCAGAGTGGAGATATCGGGGAACGTCCGCAGAATATCGGTGAAAACTTTTGATAAGGGGTGTGAATAAACGCTTTTCTCCGGATTGAGTAAGGACGAGACGCTGGGATAAGAAGGCCCTACGAGACTCTGTTTTGGCACCCCTTTCGCGGCTTGGTTCTGACGGTTGTGGAGGAAGTCCAACAGAATGGCGTCTAGCGTGCATGTCGGAGCGATGTTGCGAATTGGGGTCAGGAAGGCAGGCAGTGGCTGCTCCGGCAAAGCGGTATGAACCGGTGATGGGTAGGTTGGGGATGTATTCAAAGGCGGCCTCAGCGTCTCCGAGGAGCGTCGAAGCCCCTCCACTTTGGGGACTTGCTGTGACGCATCGAGCAAGAAGTTGAAGCCCATCCGTTCATCCGTTCCACCAAAGTCCAGGCCATGAGCCAGATTGTGTCGCTGATAGTCGAACGCGATGCGGAAAGAACCTGGACCGGCTGTTGTAATTTCGCGGCGCGCCGCACTGGACGTGAATGCCGCATGTGCGGTGGAAGAAGAGGTCTCAGTGCTTGCAGTTGAGTCGGCGTACGGATACTCGCCTGCGGCGGATCGCCGAGAATGTGTCGAGAAACGGATGCTGTCGGACAAAGGCGGCGTCGTTGTTATGGGGGGGATTTGAATATTGGCGGAGGAAGGCGTGGAAGTGAGAGGATCTGGAACAAGACATGGTCAACGTAGCTCTTCCCCTGGTTGCTAATGGATGGATGGGACATACTCGGCTTGTCTTGCTTTCCCAGGAGAGGCTGAATGATATCCATGATCACCTTCAGGCCTTGTCGGATCTCTCTGTTTTCTGCCTGGATAACCTCATTCTGCTTCAATGCCGCCTGAAGGTCCAAGAATGGTTTCTGCGATGAGAGATCGCGGACTCGTTGTTCCAGAGAATCGATGTGCGCCTTCGTTCTCTCGCGAATGGCACGCTGGGCCTGCCGGTCATTGGCCCGCTTTTTGGCCAATTGGTCGGGAGTGAGGTTCGCGACGCCTCGCGCAGAGGTGCAGTTCAATTTGCGTTTGCGACCTGCACCCGTCGCCGGGGGTCCATTGTTGTCCGGTGCGGGCGTTTCTGCATCCGCGGAGGTCAATGCGGACGGAGTGGGGGAATCTTCCAGTTTGACCACGGCCGGACCAGCAGTCGCGGCCGGAGTAACAGTGGGCGGCCCTTGCACTATCGAGGAGGAGGAGAAGGAGGAGGTTGACGATGACGACTCAAGGGCCGCTGGAGGAGCGACATCGTTCAGAGGAGGAAGGCGGGTGGCCATGGCCTGGCTCGCGGGTTACGGGGACGAAGCGGCCATTCAACACCGAGGAGAGGTGCGGTTGAAACAAAAGGAGCAAGGTATCTGGCTCAACGGCAGGAAGATGGCGGTGGCATCGGGAAGGGCAATCAGGAGAATATAACGACAGAGCAGGCGAGCAGGACGAAGAGGGGAACGGGCGAGTCATTTGGGGGGGGAAGCAGGAGAGGGAAAAAGATTATTGGGGGAAGAAGCGTCCTTCAGCTGGCCGGACGAGAGTCAGTCTGGTTGGCTCCGGTGGAGTTGCCCCAAAGTCAATAATCGGCACCACGTTTTGCCTTTTCCTGACACCAGGAGGCTTCAGAGCCAGGCCATGGCCGATCCCGAGTGTCTTGGTCCTTGGGATGGGCTAAACTTCCATAGTGGCGCTGCTCTGGTTTGACCGCGCTAGCCTCAAGAGTCACTTCGCCAAGGTTCTGGATTCGGGCGCCCTCCAAGGCTCCAACGCGCGATATACCTCGCTTTGCCTCCCCCCAGGACTTGTCTCGGGTGTCTGCAGCACGATACAATGGCACTTCAGTCTCAATTGGTCTATCTGGGGCGCCCTTCAGATAGTACCGAAGTCAAAAGCCTCGCCCCCTCCCGAATCCACACCCTTGCCCACCGCGATGCCCAACCATTGCGCCAGCTCGATGGATGAATGTACACACGAATAGATGCCATCCCATGTCCAAATCTCGATACAAGAGAATACAAGTACACAAAAGTAACGGGCGGAGTCCTCTTCTCTCTTTTATGATCAGATCGTGTCATAACGAAGTGCTGTACAATATTACCAGGGCCCAACCTGCGGGGCCTCATATAGTACACCCGGTCGACAAACGGCTATAAGGTGAAACTGACAGGACATGGAATGCAACAAAGGAAACAGGGAATCAATTTAAGTGGTTTACTCAATCATGTGTCCCATCTTTGCAATCTAATTGAAACACAGAAGTTAGCATGCATGTCCGGACCAACATGACATAAGTACCACTTCAAAGCCAGAAAAAGCACCGCCGGTCTCGGAACAGGGACTGGAGCCGGCAAGGTGAGACAAGTGAAACTTACCTTTGTCCTGAGATATCCCTCCACCTCTAAACTTTTGATGCCCTGCTTTCCGCCCGACCTCCATGCTAATGGTATCATTGGCACACGCTCCTTCACTACCACCTCCCGATTTGCCCCCTCAATGGCTCGAACCTTGTCCGGGTTGTTTGTAAGAAGCCTGATGCCGTGGGGGTTGGAATCCTCGCCTAAGCCAAGATCAACCAAGATTGCGGTAGCCAGACCGTAGCTTCTGGCGTCGGCAGGGTGTCGCAGGAGAAGGTTGGCTTCCACCGTGTCCGAGCCAAGATCCTGCAAGTTATAGGCCTTCAGCTTTTCTCCCAAGCCTATTCCGCGGCCCTCCTGCCGCAGGTAAACAATCACTCCCCCCGAGGCATTAGAAGGCACAGGCACGGCCTGCTGAGTTGCAATCTCGGCCAGCTCCTCCATGGGGAAGGACATCAGTCTCGCTGCCTCGTCAAGTTGTTCACCACAATCACAGCGCGCAGACCAAGCGGTCTCTCCGGTATAGCACTCAGAGTGTATCCTCACCAGTGGCGCTTGGCTAGGCGAACTCTGTGCCAAAGTAGACTCTGCCGATACGGGACCGCCATCCGTAATTCCGCTACGGCTTTGCTTTCCAGCTGCGCCTTCGGCGTTTGCATCGTCATACCAACTACTCACACGACCAGGATGTAATTTGCCCACGTAGGCTCCACGTATCATACGATCCATTTCCGTTTCCCCCGGTCGAACCTTGTCCAAGCTCCGACTTCGAATAGTGTTTCCAAACACGATTGCCAGATGTTCTTTGTTGTCCAAGTCATTGTGGTAGAGGTGAAGGAACATTTCCGCACCGGTGGTGGTCGGGATCCGTGCGCGGACGATGCATTCAACGTCAGGGAGGCAAGGAAGGAGTCTCGGGGCTTTCGTATGCGTGAATTGTTGGGTCTGCTGAAGCAGCTTTGCTGGGTTGAATGTGCCCCCGGGGGTAGCTGGAGGGGTAAAGGAAGGGGAGAGAAGTGACGCAGGCACGGCAGGGGTCATATCGCCTCGGTCGCTACCGGTGCTGTCAGACTGGTCGACAGCATTGTCACGAAGCTCGTCTACCCTACTGCCCAATGGCAAAGATGCTGTGTGGTCTGTACCAATGGAGATTTCTTCCACGGAGTGGGAGGGTGCGGCTTGCGCCGTAAAGGACGGGGAGGCGTGGGAGGGTAGGTTCGACATGGTGGGCGCGGATGGCGACGCGCAGACGGAGAAGAAGGAAAGTCAGAATTGTGTGGGAGAGCAAATGCGAGAGACCGTTGCTACCGATCAGAGTCAACAATCAGCGAGGATGTAGCGGTGACAGGGAACATGACCATATGTCGTTACTCGTTGCAAAGAAACGCCATGGTGGAGGGCGGCGATGGGCAAGTCATCCCGCACTTATCTCGGCGCTGCATGTGTTTCGGACCCTCGGGAAGAGCGGCGGGCTCGGCGGGGGAGTCGCTGACTCACCCTCCATTTGTCAGGCCTGACATGTCTTATGTAATTCTTACTCGCCGGAAGATTCTGGCCACCGCCGGATTCTACCTAGTTAGGTCCTTACTTAGTTTGCTACGATGTTACAGTGGCCAAGTAAACAGTAGTCTGTAGTACTCCGTACCGACTTCCGATATCGTTGCTCCAAGAACACCACTAGTACCTAGTAAGGTAACCAGCAATCCGCGGTGCTTTGTACCAATCAAAAGCAATCCAAACTCCATATTCACCCACACCCCTCCAAATCGAAAACATCCAGCTCAATCAATGGGTATCAATAGTGCCCTGGTCGTGGCGCAAATCAAGACATCACGGTCTCGTTTCTTTTTCCTCCCTTTCTTTTTTTTTTTTTTCCTGGTTTGTTCCTTTCTTGCTTGCCTTTCCCCCTGGTAATTCCTCCGCTTTCATCTGCGCTGTTTCTCCTCGAGGAACTGCGCTTTGTAGATCTCTCGTGGTGTAACGTCAACATTCAAGGCTCGCTTCACTTTCCAGGTATATCAAGTACGAAGCGTCGATCTACTTCCATCTCCTTGTCATCTTCTTCACCCTCAAATTTAAGACGGTAGACATCCTTCCTGGAACCCATGACCTCCGCGCGGTAGAATGTGGTCGTATCTGGGTACCTCGCCAACACCTGCTTCCCCAGCGAAAACGAGGGCAAGGTTGACCCTATCTGCGGGATTGGGATCAGAGATGCAGCCGTAGTTTTGTACACAGCTCCCTGTTCACCATTCTCGTTTGGTTCGGGATCCTGAACATCATACCTTGAAAGGTACATCGGTCAATGATTCTGTGGGAATAGACTGGGGCGTCACGCCGTACCGTTTTTTCACTCCGTCCCCAGAAATTCCCTTGATAATGCACTGGATACCCTCGCCTTCGACCCCTTGTTTGTTTTTGTTGTGTTTGAAAACTACTTCCGCCCCCACCACCAAGTGTCCGCTGCGTTCGGCGAGGGTGCCCTTGGTACTTTCTGCTCCTTCTTCTATTTTAACATACACACCACTGTCACGGATGTCACGACCATCACGGACCTGGGTGCTGGAAACGCTCGTACTACGTTGAACACCCCCTTTAGTGCGACCGATCTTGTCCGGCAAAGCATTACCGGAGGGCCCAGGCGAGTCCGTAGCTGAGCCATCCAGTTCATTTCTCTTCTTCCGCGACTTGGAAAAAGAAGTGGCGCGATTTTGCGGGGCCTCCGCCTCCGAGGCTTGCCGAAGCGCATTCAGAAGACCCAAGTTCTTGATCACATCGCTAGGCTCATCCTGTAGAATGGCTCTCTCGTCTTCGCAGAGTTTCAGCATTTGTCGATACAGACTATCCAGCTGGTTGTGCTCGCTGAGAGAAGGTCCTGCTTCGATGATTAATATTTGCTTCTTTGAGGGCAGGTAAAGACAAAAAAAGAGCGCAATAAGAATGTAATGGCCAAAGGTTAAGGGGCTGAGATATGGTGATGAAAACACGCCCGACGGCCAATATATCTCATGCCAGCATGCGTACAGGATGATTGCGCGGCCCAGCAAAAGCAATAGGCCTCGCCAAAGACATTAAGGAGGCCAGGAATACCTGGAAATCAAGGAAGAGCAGCCTACAGTGTCACATCACTTCTGTCGACATAGTGCTATACTTCTCCCAGAGCGAGCATAACGAAAGTGGCTTGACTTACTTCCACCCTCTCTCCCGATCTTCTCATTCAGAGCAGAGATTTGCTCAGCCAGTACTTTCTGCTTTTCATTCTTCTCCTTAGCCTTGCGCAAGTCCTGGAGGATCTTGTTCCACATGTCAGTCTCCTCATTGGCCGCTAGACCATTATCCCTGGGGACTGGAGGACCCCTGGGCCGATTCCGGGACATTTTCTTTGGAGCTGAAGTCGGGTCTGCAGTAGCAGTAACAGCAGTCGCCGCCGCCGCCGCCGCCTTCTTGGGTTGACGGTTACTGGTTTTAGCCGGGATTGCAACGGCCGCGGAGTTCCTAGTGTTCTGGATGTCCAGCGCTTCCCATTCGAAGGCGGATAGAAGGTCCTTCCGAGAAGAGCTTCGGGTACCACGGGCAGCACCTTGCCTGAGGTTGTGGGGACGACCTGCAACGGAGGGACTCTGAGGGTTTGCAGCAAAGGGAATTTCCGGGGTGGAAAGCCTGTCGGGCCCAGCTGACTGGGACGGAGACACGGGAACCTGAGCTTCAGCTTCAGGAACCCCGTCATTCGGAGAGCGAATCTGGGCGGAAGGCCTCCCTTCGCGGCTAGGCGGTAAGCGCTTTGCGGCCCCGGGCATCTTCTGATTGGTAGAGACCATGGCAGGTCACGTAACGCATGCGGCAACGCCCAATTGGGGATGGAGCACTTCTTCCTAGGAACCGGAATCGACACCTTTGAGAGAGGGGCACTTCTCCGTGACGTCTGGGGAGATGAGAAACAGAAAGTCTTTCCTTAAAATAGACCCTTGGCTTGACCGTTCCGTTCTAGTCGGTCGGTGGGAAGCAGTTTCCTGAAATTCGCTGAATGGTTGTGGTGACCATTTACTCATTCACTCCAGGCTCCCTTCTCCCCTTCCTCTCCTCAGTCACACACACTTTCCGTGTCTCCATACCTACAGTCGGTAGCCTACTTCCTCCTTCACCCCACCACAACTACCACCACCACCACCACCACCAACAACACTACCACTACCATGCAGGTCCCATTGCTCCGCCTTCAGTGTGGTAAGTCCCCTCTTACCCCCATTGAATTTTCCCCCATCCAAGAAAATGATCCTAACTCTCTGTCCCCTCGGTTTTCAGGTGTCAACAGCTATGACTGGGGTAGGACATCCCCGCATTCTGGATCGTTCCGCTGTCTGCGTGTGCTGAAGCTGGTCTAGGCAAGGTTGGCCAGGAGTCGGCTGCCGCAAAGTATGCCGCCACCACGGCTGGCTCAGACTTCTCTATAGAGGCTGAGAAGCCCTACGCAGAGGTTCGCCCCCAGGGTTCATGGTTAACAGCAGCTGGAAGCTAACCCGATGACGTATAGTTGTGGATGGGCACCCATCCTTCCCTCCCCTCCAAAGATGTCGAAACCCAGCGAACCCTACTCGATATGGTCCAGGACAACCAGGCATTGATCTCGAAGGAAGTTAGCGAAAGATATGGCGGGAAACTTCCTTTTCTCTTCAAGGTCCTTTCGATCCAAAAGGCTCTCAGTATCCAAGCCCATCCGAATAAGAAACTGGCAGAGAAGCTTCATGCTCGGGACTCTCGAAATTATCCTGGTAGACACTACTACAACTCCACCCGGAAGTAGCTGGACTGACTATTGCCATGTAGATGACAACCACAAACCCGAAATGACGATCGCGATCACACCGTTCGAAGGACTGTGCGGCTTCCGACCTTTGACCGAAATCGTTCATTTCCTCGGCGCGGTCACACCCCTTCGCGAACTGGTGGGCACACAAGCTGCTGGTGAATTTGAGAGTACAGTCAAGGGCTCAGAAAACTCAGAAGATTTGGATGTTATGGCGAAGAACAAGGACGCTTTGCGTGCCTTGTTCACATCCCTGATGAAGTCCTCTCCGGAAAGCATTGAGGCGGCCACCCAGAAACTCATCACCGCAGCTCAAGATTCCCCTGATACCTTCGCTACTTCTACCAGCACGCCCGAGACGAATCCGAGCAACCCTTCTGAACTGGCAGCTCTCATCACGCGGCTTAACGGGCAATTTCCCAATGATATCGGGCTATTTGTGTTCTTCTTCCTGAACTTTGTCACACTTGCCCCCGGTGAAGCCATGTTCTTGAAGGCCGACGACATCCATGCATACATCTCCGGCGACATCATCGAGTGCATGGCGTCGTCTGATAACGTTGTGCGGGCGGGCTTTACCCCCAAGTTCAAGGATGTGGACACGCTCACTGACATGCTGACCTATTCCTATGCCCCGATCGAGGAACAGAAGCTGGAGCCGACGGACTATCCTTATGCGGTGCTGAATGCGACAGCCTATTCTAGTGGTTCATCGTCGATGCTCTATGACCCTCCGATCGAAGAGTTCAGCGTGGTGAAGACGGAACTAAGGCGGGCTAGTGCCAAAGCGACCTTCGATGCACTGGTGGGTCCCAGCATCTTCATCTGCACGGGAGGAACAGGGAAGATCACGGTCGGCCACAAGACCGAGGAGGTGCGAGAGGGCTATGTATTCTTTGTGGGCGCCAACGCCGAATGTATCATTGAGAGTACAAGCAGTGGCGAGGACGTGTTTACGACGTTCAAGGCGTTTTGTGACCTGACGGGCCAGGAGGACATGGTGAATGGGAACTAGGCTGTACATCCAGGCCATAATATCATGGAGGTAAATACCATGCATTCCTCTCGTATCGACATTCGATAGATGTACATATGAGCCGCGGTGACTGCCCCAGCCGGGCCGAACTGCGGTTGAGCAGCTCTCCAAGTGTTTGCGCATTTCCATTTAGTCCGCATGCTTCGGAACCGGATGCCTGCCCAGCCACTCGAAGATGTGGCAGTGGTTCGCAGTCTCATAAAGCGGGGGTGTCGACCTCACCTTCCCTCGGACTTGCTTGTCCCTCCGCATCCGTTTCTCTCTCATCCTCCCTTCTCACACCATGGCGTCCTGGCACCAGCCGCTCTCCTTCTGGGAGAAGGCGCAAGAAACATGGAGCCAGCTGGTCGTCCTTGCGACCGCACTATCCACCTCCATCACAGCCATCTTTCGAGGTGCCAATGGCGCCAAGACATACAAACCATGTGCTCAACGCTGTCATACGCAAGCTATTTACTACCTTCACCCCACGCTATCTGCAGTGCGCTCCATCCCGCTCCAGTGACACAAGCCTAGACAGTAGATCCTGACCATGATCCCAGACTCAAAGACCCCTCCACCGATGAAGCATACCGACAGTTTATGGCCCGCCAAGGGCTCCAGCCGGACACTGTCCCTCTTAACCATGGAGCCAAAGGCCACTGGATTGGAAACAAGGACGCCAAATCTGTCCTCATCTACTGCCACGGTGCGTCCACCACCACGCTCTTGGTGTAACCACCCCCCAACTCAATCCTCCGATCCCTAACCCCTTCGTCTAGGCGGCGGCTTCTTCCTCAATGCCTACGCCCAGCACTACAACCTGATAGGGCACACCATTGCCCGTCTGAACGAATCCGGACACGATCTCGCCGTCTTCTTCCTCAGCTACTCCCTCACCCCGCACGCTGTCTATCCCACGCAACTGCGCCAATCCGTCGAAGCCCTCCGCTACATCCTCACTGAGACAGGTCGCCCCCCAGAAAATGTCTTCCTAGGCGGTGATTCCGCCGGCGGAAACCTCTCTCTTGCCGTGTTGTTACACCTCACCCATCCACACCCGGACATCGAGCCGCTAGAAATCTCCCAGCCCCTGGCTGGCGTGTTCGGTCACGCTCCCTGGATCAGCTACCGAACGGACGGTGCTAGTGTCGTGGAAAATGCGTTCAAGGATCTAGTCACTGTCCAGGGCCTTGACGCGTGGTCCAGTGCGTATCTGGCAGGTAAGGGCGGGCAGGGAGACCCGTGGAGTGAGCCGGCGAAAGCGCCTCTGGAGTGGTGGGAGGGTTTGAAGACGGAGCATGTGCTGATTGTTGTGGGGAGAGATGAGGTTTTGTTCTCATCTGTGGAGGAGTTCGTGGAGAAGTTGAGGGTGCGTTTCCTTTCCCTTTCCTTGCCCATCCCGGCCTGTCACCCCGGTTGGTGGCCTTCTTTAGCTTCTTGTTGTCATATACTTCGTTTTTGTTATTTGCTGATTGAGTGTCCGGCTAACGTATCTTTCTTCTTTCTGTATAGAAAGTCGTTCCCAATACTGTTTATGTTATTGGACAGGGCGAAACTCATATTGCGGCTGTCTATGCGGCGGATGCAGTTGGTGTGGATACCCAGCAGAGTCAGGCCATCATCAATTGGCTGGGTGCTCAATTGTCAGTTAGGCATTGACTACCTTGCGGCGTTATAGCCGTTGCAGGCGAAACGCAAGTAGGATTATTCCGTTACTCAGGTAACTGATTGTCCATTTTCGGGCATTAGTAGGAGATTGGGAAATTATATGGCCATAGTAGGGCGAGCAAATTGGAGTCCAGATGACGTACTGATCTTCTATTTTCATAATACACTGGTCTAATCACCGGACTGTCTATTGATAAACCCAAAACCAACCCAGCTGTTAAACAAGAGCAGACAGGGTGGGAAGTGACTAGGTAGGTAAGCAGGGCATTCGCTGGACAATACCTAGATAATACATAGCTACGCCGTCGTATCAATTCATCATGGAAAACAAGATCACGCCCAGGGAGCAGGAAGAGTGTAAGTGCACGGGAGACAGAGTACAAGGTAGAGAGAAAAATGGGAGGGTGGCTCAATGTAGAAATGCGAGCGAGCAAAAAAAAAAAAAATAAATAAAAAAATAAAAACAGTAACAACAGTAACAACGGATATCCTAAATCAAGCCGACACTCTCGGGGCGTATTTCGCAGCTGCGGTATCGAACAATGCACTCTTTTCTTGGACGTCGGAGAGCAGGGGATGCGAGGGGTGGGTTTGTTCGAGGTGTCTAGAGGGAGCGCAGTGGATATGTTAGCTATGTCTGTATGCCCGGTTTGGGGAAGACCCAGTCAGAGGTCATGATGGGGAGACGGAGAAATCACGTACTGCTCCAGTTCCTCTGTAGGCTTGCCCGCCAAAACGTTCAGCACAATAGTATTGGCAATCAATTCCGCCTCGTCGGGAAACTTCTCCAGTGCCGCAGACAGGGCGGCCTCGGCCTCGGGCAACCGACCCAGATGGAGTTCTGCCACGGCTTGGCCGACGATGGAAAGAGGTGCGGCGGTGCTGGGAGCGGAGGCCAATTCCTCGTAAACGTAGAATGCAGCTTGGTATTTCTCGCCGCCCTACAGCACCTATAAGTTAGTTCCATCGCTCATTGACCGATCGAACTGGAGGGTATCCGCAGCATCGGGTAGCACTTACAACTCTCATTCCAACCCACGACTCAGCCAGGTTAACCAAGAGGGAATCCTGCGCCCAGCGCTTCGCAGCTTGGACCTCCTTCAAGGCGAGATCGGAGCGGTTTTGTTGGAGATGGATCTGAACGATCAAGGCGACACTAGATCAGCAGTTAGCTTCTTGATTCCCTGAGCAATCCTAGGTCCCCTTCCCAGTAAAGAGGAGAAAGCTAAACTTACGCCTCCAAGTTCCCCTGATGCTTGGTCAACAAAGCCAGCGCCTCCTCACTATGTCCCTGAGCCTGCAGCAACGTCCCACCCAGGATCTGTGCACTGGCATTATCGGGATAGTTCTCTGCGAGGTCCTGGGCCAACTGCAATGCGGATTCGAAGTCTCCGGAAGCCTGCTGGGCCAGCGCTTTCACGGCCGCCAGATCGGGGGTCTCCTCCTCGCCTTCGACATCGGCGAGCACTTCGTCCGTCTGACCGAGGGCAATCTTGGCGCGGAGCTGCAGAACGCGAGCGGGAAGGTGGTTCTCGGGGGATAGGGCGGAGGTATCGAAGTCGATCACAGAGTCGTATTGGCCTTGGTGGAAGGCATTGTGGATGTTGATCAGCTCTGGGGGAGACACGACGGGTTAGTGGGGAGGGGTGAACAAGGGGGATTGCGCTCAATGGGGACGACCTACCACCCTCGGCAGAGAAGGGATCCATTGCGACGGGTTGGAGGGGGGAATTGAGGGGGATGGAATGGGTGAGGGTGGACTGGGTTGGAGTATAAGCTGCGAGGCCCATCCGCGGAGGCGGAAGTCGTCACGTTGCCTTTACCGCGGGCGGTGGGAGGCAGGTCGCCCGCGTCCGGGCAGGTTAGCCGAGGGGAATGTAAGTATAGGTTTGGATTTGAGGGTATCCGGAGTTACAGAGCATCCGGCATCTCTGTCAGATACAGTGAATGTATTTGGTATGGTATACTATAAGTTGGGATTGGCGAACGTCCTCGGGCAACACTCTCAGGTCCCGTTTGGCTAGGGCTTAGTATACTAGGATGCTCTAAAAGGTATCATCCAGTACTACGTCTCATCATGCTAAATAATAGAAGGATGGCTCGGATATTAGCAGTTCTGAAACGACAATAATAATAGTAATAACCGACAAAGCTAGCATAATACCGCACAGCTTAGTGTAATGAATAGGGAAACTCTCAATGTAGTATACAAATTTGTGAACCCTGTTTGGACTATATATATGTAGAAGCCCCCCGCTGAACTAATAGTTAATTGGGGGTCACTCACTGCATTCATCAGGATAGATCCAGTTGGCTCAGTCTCGCCATAGCATTCTCAATGGAGAGAACTAGCCTGGATCTCCCTGCACCTCACTCGTTCTGTCGTGGAGGAAATAAAAGCGAATCCACAGTATGGCAGACTCCATCACTGGCCAGACCATCCTGCGCTGTCACATTTGCAGTTTAATTCACCCACATAGAAGTCAGGCCCCCATCTCGTGTCACGGTAACAGATACACCCTTGAGGACCCATCACTGCCGATCCGCCTGGGTATCTGGTGTAGGAATCATGTGATCGGGATTGATCTCCGGCACGAATTGCTCGGGGCGGGATCCAGATCATAGAGACTGGTGAGAAACGATGCGATAACGCAAAGAGAGCTTGGAGCGAGGCCGCTCCTTCATCGCCGAAAAGAAATGTCTGGGTGTCCTCTGGCAATGGAACAGGTCGAAATCGTGTGATGGCAGAGTTGTCAAAAGGTGCTTGATCTGAGGACTCTGGTCCATGAGTTGAAAGAATTGGGACATGTTGTAGATGTTCTTATCCGCCAGAAGACCCGCCAACCAAGGCAGGTGAATGATTGAAACATCCACTACTTACCTAGGTAGGCACCTACTTCCTACGAATGGAGCTTTGAGTGAGTCAGGTCCGGAATCAAAAAGCGCGTCCCAGCCGCAGATTCATATTAACACACAAAGGTAAACAATGTAAGAACAGACCTGTTGGGTCAGGATCTCCTCCAGAAACCCCAACGACAGTATATGGGCTCAGCCAGGATGCCGGCCATCTTCATCCTCATCCTCATCCGACATAATGCATGCATGGATCCCCGACCAGTGATGCCTAATGATGCAACCGCTTCCTCGGTGACTCCTCCGAATGCGACCCCGATGCAATGACAACTCTTCGAACCCAAAGAGAGAGAGAGAGACAGAGAGAGAGAGAGAGAGAGAGAGAGAGAGAGACACACACAGATAAAGAAAAAATAAACCCGAGACAGATGCTGAGTAGAATCGACATAAACGAGACAGTGGAGAGAACGGAAACCGGGTCTGTAATGATAATCCCACAGCCATGCAACGCAGAATAGCAACACACAAACATCAAAATCAGAGGGTATCGCTGATAAATCAAGGTACTCCTGTACCAACACAGACACACACAGACACGCACACACAAACTAAAACACAAACAAGAAAATAACACCATGAACCCGCCTTCGGGAGGTTTCGAAATCCTCCATGCATCGCCTTTGATAGATAACAGAAAGTAAAGCCAGAGATGCGAGACCACGCTGCCCTTCGAGCCCTCCAGTGGCTACCTTTGCGACCATGATGCGCCTCGGGCTCCAAAAAAGACACCAAGAAAGGACAACGAATGCAAACAGTTGCAGTCAAAGCTGACAGAACGCCACTCCCTTACTTGCACATGAATTGAAACAAAGATCACAGTGTGAGAGCGAAAGGAGACACAGGGGACGCCAAGAAGGTAAAGAAGAGCGCGGGAACCCCAGACATCTCTGTGGATGGGAGCTAAGGAGGCAATGACGCCGTAGACGCGGCTGAAACCGTCGGGGTCAAAATCGGAGACGTAGGAGAATGGTTGTCCTCGGAATTGATGGGGATCTCACTGCCCTTGTCAGAGCAAGCGTCCTTATCACGCTCAGTAGATGAAGAGCGCTTGAACACGGTTTGGCCGATCTGGCGAAGAAGACCCAGTCGCTCCGCACGGAGTTCCTCTGCATCCAATCGTTGAACTGAAACCGGATCTTCTTTGGCAATCCTGCAGAACAAGGTCGAGAAAAGATATTGATCACCACCGGCATCATACAAGGGCAGGTAGCGGTAGCCTTGAGAAAGACTGCTGAGTTTGGCAGTGAAGGTGGCCAACTGAACGCTGCTATTGTTGCCTGCACTGCGGCCATCAAGTGAGCTCCACACCGTCCAGCGGACAAACACCAGGTCCGGGTACTTGGTCTCCAGCGACAGCTTGAAGCGATCGTTGAAGATTGGGCTATATCCATTGCTCTGCTCGATCTTTGTGCGTCGCCGATGTGGATAGCCAATGCCCGACATGCCATTACGGGCTGAAGCGTTCATACCCCCTTCGCCAACCACTAGGCTCTGGCCGCGGTCATCGGCACTGAACATCTCAATCTCCACATACGGGTTGATATTATCATCCGGTCCGATGCTGCGAGGCCGAGGCAGTTGTTGGGCGGAAATGACGTCAACCGAGAATCGTACGAGTTTCCGTTCCGTCCCCTTCCTCTTCTCTTCGCCCAGAGGGTTCACGGTGCGCAGAGACTCGGGCTTGAGAACGTAACCAGTGCGATCAGTTCCTGCCGCAAACATGGCTTGGTTCATTTGCATGCCGACATCGTAGGTCTGCCAATTCAGCGCGGCCATCTGCACGCCGCGCCGCCAGAACTTGAGAGGATCGAAGTTAGAGGACCGTAAACGAAAGCCGGATGGGTATACCCTTGCCAGGTATTTTCGGTTATGCTTCTCGAACAGGGCCTTGCTGTCAGCATCGCGGCAGATACTCTCGAAAGAGCGTTCCGCAAATGAGTACACATGGTTATATCGTTGACTTTCGGGGGACGAGAAGCTATGCCATTTGTAACCTCGGGTATATACCCCCAAGTCCGACAGTGGCTTGGTGATTTTGCTCTTCTGGCGCCGTTTACGTTCCATTTTCATCGAGGATAAGGCACCATCACTGTCCTCGGTAGCACTGCTTATGCTGGTGGTTGTGAAAGACCGTCGGTCCTGCGACATGAATGTATCGACACCATCCGGACCAGCCGTGGAAGACCCGGAAAGAGGGGGAAGGGTTGAAACTGCCGGGTATTCAGGCATCATTGGGCGTATGAATGGGGAGCTCGAGCTGCGCTTACGACCGGCACTGATAAAGGAATTCGCAGATTCTTGACGCATATCTCCCTGGGTTTCATCGCAAGTTTTGACTTTCACGAGTATGCGGCGCTTTAGCTCCTCGGGTGACGGAAGGATGAACGTGTTCGTAAGAAGGGGTTCCAGCACCAGTTGGTCTTTGAAGGTCTCCTTCATGATCCTCACCATCGCTAGCTGTTGCTCGGGGTTGCAATGTACCTCAAGAGAAAGAATAAGGGGGAAATCAGTGCTGATGAATGCGTATCGGTTGATGACAGTGATGCAATCGGCGAATAAGACACTGGTAGTCATGGTCCGGCCGTGAGAGACAATGGGTCGGCCATCTGCTCCGTCCCAACAATCAATTTCCACACAGCGACACCCTTGAGATAGGGCGCTGATGTATGCCTCGGTGCTGGACGCGCCAGCAACCTGACGTCCCAGGAGATAAGTGTTATGCGAACTGGAGATGAAATATTCGTTCAGTGGTCGGTCAAATCTGGACTGAGGGGAGCGAGAGGCATAGACACCATTCCAGGAGGAAGAAAGAAACGAAGTAAAGGCATCAAGCCCCATCCGAGAAACTCCAACGTCCGCATGTTCTGGAAGACTCGGAGCACGTGGCCTGGACTTGCGCACGAACCGGTCAAAGATGGATATCCAGTAGCTTCGGTCGGAGTCGATGTCTTCGTTCTGCACGTCGCGGAGAAATGCCAGGAATTCATCCGCGGTGAAGCCCTCCACATCCACTGCATTCTCCTTAAAGATCGCTTTGACGTCTTTCCTCTCCTTCAAGCGAGCAACAAAGTCACTGAATTCGGAGAAGTACAGCTTGCCCTTGTTGTTGTTGTCCGCCTTGGAAAATTGAGCGCGAAGCATATTTTTGGAGCAATTGATGTGTAAGCTGCGACACACGCTTTCGACTGCTCCGAAATCCAAACTTTCCGGTTCGCCCTGCTTAAGACCCTTAGGAAACAATCTCGACATCTCTCGCTGCCAGTGGGCTTTCAAGACCGCCTCACTTTGGCCCGAGCCAGCAAGGCCAGCCATAAGACCAATCCTGTAGCGTGAAATATGTTCGAGCGTTGTGGTCCAGAGATCAAGGTAATAGTCGTTTGGGGCAATCAGGTGCAGGGTCTTTACAGACCGTCCTTTCGATCGTTCTGCGTCGGCGATGACGATGGTGAACCATCGGCTTTCAGCATCCTGCGGGATCTGGTGTTCCTCGCGGTAATTGCGAGCATCGGCGCCCACTCGAACCTCTTTGATGTCATCGATATAGAACCGTTTCGCTGGGTTGGAGACATCCCAATAGACCTTGCCGGCGTCGAGGTCAAGGAAGAAGCGGACCTGCTTCCGTCGCTTTTTGGTGATCTTGGTGAGAACTGTACCGTGTTGGATGGCCGAATCAACCTTAGGCGCGACAGCACCAGCGCTGCGGGAAGTGGCGATGACGTTCTCATTCTGCAAGCTAGAGGCTTCGGAGCCACACCAGACTCCTAAAGAGTCTAGAGCGTCATTGCTGTCTTCTTCGTTGCTAGACTCAAGGGCACTTTCCCAGCTGTTTTGTCCGGTTTTGCTATCGCTCCGTCTGCGCATAATAACGGGACCAGAGCTACGGTCTCGCTTATCATTTTGTGAGGCCGACTGTCGCCTTCGGGTGAGCTTGCTGGCAGCCCCTCGAGAAATTCTGCGCATCAACCCTGGACCTTTGTTTGGAATATGGATAGCCGCATCCCCCGAGCCGGAGGCAGTAGCACTCCCAGGCACAGGCATTGCTGACTCTCCAAGCTCAAGATAGGCGGGAGGGATCAGAGGGAATGATTGTATTCGGCCACGGAGCGCGTCGGTGGCTGTTTGCAAAGGGGTGCCGGAAGGGCTTGAAGCATTTGAGAAGTTGTATGTGGGACGCAATGAGTTCGGGGTATTTGTGTATGGATAGGCGTAGGGCGGAGCTGAAGATGGAGTTGGGGCAGGAGGAACAGATGTGATGACATTATGTAGTTTTGGAGGTTTGGGGAGTGATCCAGTAAGTTTAAAACTTGCTTGTGTGTCGCCATTTACGGTCGAAGGCGACGAGGCGGCGGCGTAAGCCATTGCGGATACCTACCAGACGTAGCACCCAGCTGCAAAACGTGAGATTGTAGACCTGCCGTGAACCGTGTCAATGCTTGAGTCACCTGGACTCTTCAGGGGACGAATGAACAGCGACGTGCAGTAACTAGGCGGCCGTGTCGACCCTGAGATGGCGGCCTATAACAAGAATGCAATACGAGCCAAAAAAGGGAACGGCTCTGGCTGAGTGATGCAAAAGCCACTTTCTTAGCGGGATTGCTCTGTCTTTGATATCTGCATCTTGGCCTGCCTCTGATGCAATGCGGAGAGCCCTGCCGGAGAGCACTCGCGAGGGTACGGGATTCGGGTTCCTGATAACAATTGAAACAGACACTGGCTTTGTGTAACAATGGCTCCGCGGGGGGGAAGGGTCTTTGATCTCTGCCGTCAACGCAATAAATCAAGAACGGTGGATGACTTGGCCCGCTCAGCCTTGGCCTGTTTTCGGAACCGATTTTCGTCACGTTTCCTGATATCTTCTGATTTTCTTGTTATGTCCTATCCTGGTTCCCTATTTTACCCCTCTTGGGATTCGCCGATCTTCTAGTACGCGGGGAAAGCTGTCTCTCTGCAGCAGGAATGCGAGGACGTGCGGAGCTCAACCAATTGGCCGTGTTTGGTGCAGCGGGTTGAGGTTCTTTCCCGTGGGAGGCAGGACGAACGAGGACCCCCCAGGGCGAGTGAAAAATGGTAATGGAAACGGAAATTGGTGAGAGAAATTATGCAAGTCAAAAGCCGTGTGCGCCGCGCATGTGCTTAGCTGTCAGCAGAGCCCCTCCGTAAATATCTGTCTAGCTTCGACGGACGCCGAAAGTTGGGATTGAGCAGGGAAATCGGCTTCGCGTCGATTGGCGTCACTCCAGAAGGGGACTAGGGAAGGCTGCGCAAGAATGGAGAATCGGCGACGAGGATCGGAAGTGCAAATGCAGGATTGCCTGCCAACGCAGTGATGCAGGTGGTCCAAAGGGGAAGGGTGATAATTTGAGCAATCGGAGATTGGACCGACCAGAGTAATCGTGAGGGTCGCGGTTATCTAGTGTGGTCCGATATGTAGCTTTTCCAATTTGCTGCACGGTTACGTGGAGTGTAGTAGAGGACCTGCAGCGAAAGGCGCCAGGATGTGTGAGTAAGAGAGTTGATCATGCGACGAAGGAAACTGTGCCAGCGTTATCCTTCGCCTGGGAAATTGGATCTCCACTTGCGGAAGTCGAGGGTGCGAGGAGTTTCTGAGGTAGAGAGGGTCAACGGAGTGTTGGCGGGATTTTGGTTTTCGCCCTCTTATGAATGTCCCATCCACGCGAATGCGGTGTCGTACAGACAAGGGAGAAGTTCGGAGGGAAGGATTTTGGAAGTCGATTTCGAAGAAACCGATGGATGTTTCAATTGAAAGAAAGCTGGAGTGGGTACTTACTGACGTACTCCGTACCTGTGTGTGGTACGTATCGCCGTATTGTCAACGGGGAATGGGCGCATACACCGTCCAGACGGCGTAATCGAGATTGTAAGATAACCAGACTGGGACCGTAGGTTTCCACCCCACGAAAGACCCAACTATACCTAGTACCATCCAAGAGGGCACCGAGGTCACTGAATCTTTTCCTTCCTTCTCTAGGCGGCCGGCCGGGACCCGCAACAAGTATTTGGGAGGGCAAGTCCCAATCCCGATTGTCGAGCAAGACTGAAAAAAACGCGGGCGTTGATCTTCGGGGTACCAATGAACACGCTCAGGTAATGATGATATAAGATCAGGATAATGATGATGGTAGTGGATGACAGTGATGATAACAGAGGCGTTTTGTTGCGTCGTTGATTATGATTCTAGCCCCGTTCTTCAATGCACACACGCACTCTGCTCTCCCAGGGCTTTTCTCTCGACCGTCCAGGGGAGTACCACTTGATGATAACAGCAATGCAGCCAGCATGGAAGACTTGTACGTTCCTATATACTGCTGGGTAAGGGCCAGGAAAGGGATAATAATATTTATTAGCCTTTAGTTCAGGTATGTCCAGGTATACTAATGATGTAGTCTAATCAAACTGGGCCGTCATTGCTGGGCACCTGCTCCAGATTAAAGTCTGTTGAGGGTGAGCTGTCCACCGCAAACCCGCGAAACATCGCAACGGCAGCCCAAGTGATTATGGGACTAGCCGCGATCATGAGATCCTATGAGGCTCCTTTCATCCTTTCATCTACACGCCGTCCTTTTTCCCACCCTTATGCCAAGGGTGATTGGCGTGCAAGGAAAAGACTGCCGGTTTTCTTGCGGTTTCCCCCGTCGCTTTCCCCCAACGTCCGGCTTCCCTGCATCAAACTACCTAACAGTAACGATAGTTGTTACTAGGTTTTGTCACAAGTATTATGGGGTATTTTGTAGAGCTCTTCACTCGCTCCACCCTTTCCCAGGAGATCAGTTGGTGTGCAATGTGCACAGTGAACAGACCCGATCTATTGGATGATCATCCCTTGACGGTGGTATCACTGTCAATCAGTTCAGTCGTGCGGGTAGATACCGAGACGGAATGATAGGTATGTTGTTTCACCTTGTTGGGGGAGGAGGATGCCCGGTAGTTAGGTCGTCGTACATACAGACCAGGCAGAAAGGGGGAAGGCGAATAGAAAACGTCAGTTGCTATGGAGGAACCTCCAGCAAGAAGAAGGTTGGTTCCCCACGGACAATCCGTCCTGCATACACACGGGTACGCGGTTACGGAGTACGGAGTTATCCACGTACCACTAGGTAGATACCATCACTACGCAGGAGAATCCGAAGCATGCCTGACCGTCGATCCGCAAACACTATTACCGTGTCTATCGCCATTATTGATGTTACAGATCCTTCTTGAGGCACCGGCACGGCGGTCCCTCTGGGGAGATATGTGGATCTGGGATTCCCATCCGCTGGGGTCTCCCTTCTTTACCCGTTTCTGGGTTCCAGTGCCAACCTACCTTATCCCTGTCACCCGAAGTCTCTGGGCTAGGGAGGTAGAGACTGCATGCAATTGCCCCCAGGCCACTAGTCGCATGTACGAGCGTGTTGAGAATTGGGCGATTCCGACAATCGGGGGTTTGTCACCTGACACTCCAGACTAAGATGTGCAGACCGCCTAAAACTTAAATACTATTTTAGCTGGCGCTGATAGTCTTGTCCCGTTTCGTCATGGTTCCTTTAATTTCCCTCAACATGCAATCATGTCGCAAAGGAAAGGGGGGAGGGGGTCGAAAAGGGTCACGGAGGAAAGGAGAATAATGAGTTGGGCAAATTGACGGTTGGTGCCGCTTCATCCTTACTTGACATTATTGTGGAGCATCGAGTGGTTCGCTCGCATTTCTAGGTTCGTAGTTGGGACAAGAATGCGAGAGGAGGGGGGGGTAATTTGTCGGTAAATTAAACAACAAGAGATTTTCGATTGAGTCATCCCAGCCCTGTCCTCACCCGAACGCGGGGGAGAAACACGGCTAGTACAGTCGTAGTAATATTACACGCGTTAGAACACTGAGGCTGAGGCGTGGCAGTGGCAGTGAAAGTTGAAACCATCGCCGGGGCGGTGCGGAAAGGGGGAAGGGGCCGGAAAGTGGGCGGTGGCTACTACTCCGTACCGACCAGGCCAACTCCCACGGTAAGAAACAAGAAAGACGGTAAAATCCATAATCATGTAACCATCATTTTCAACGGCTGGTCAAGATAATCATGGATCTCGTCATCATTCTACACAGAGTACTCCGGGATAGCATAAGGTAGGTAGATGCCACACATTTGGGCATAGTTCTTCGGCACATAAAACCCGCTATCTCAAGGCATTGGTCATTAGGGCTGTGTACCCAGAGCAATGCTTGTAGGTCGTCATGGACAACTCTCCTTGTCTGCGACACCTTGGATAACCAAGGTCGTACCAGGACGGCGGCAACAGGAGGATGAAGAAGCGGTCAAAGAGCATATTAATTATTCCAGAGGCAGACAGATGATGGGAATCACGACACCAAACAAAATTCCCTCGGTGTGGATCTTCTCCAATCCAGTTTCTTTTTCTTTTCTTTATCTTTTTCTCTGCCCTATGACACCATAAATCTTGGATGTCCTTGGCTTTAGCTCCGGTCGCTATATTTTTCGACGAATTACGGAGTCGTAGCCACTAGCAAATCGAACCACAGCAATCTGGATATGTACTACCTACCTCCTAAGAAGCTACCAAGGTATGCGACACTGGGATAATCTGCATGGCTTGCCTCCAGGATAGTCGACAGCTTAATGTCCTTGACTGGGGGGATATAATGAAAATAATATTACTGATCACGCCGAAATCTGTCTGTCTGCGCATCCTTGACCGAAGGCAACCGTGAATGGTAAGCTGCGGGGCGTTCCTCAACCCCGCACAACGCTGAGCCATTCTGCTGTGTTGGCGATGCTGCCGCCATCATCTAACTAATCGTCTGTCTTCACGCTGACCTATTCACCACTTGCCATGTTTGTTACATTTAGCTCCTCCTTGGCCTCGCATTGAGGGGTGGCTTGCGTTGTAACCGCAACTCGACTTGACGTAACGCATGTCTCTTGTCATCTCTACTGACTTCAAGGGATCGACACTCTAGCATAGGTTGAGTCATTGCATGAGCAGATTCGATGATTGACATACAGGATGCATGGCCATGGATTCCGGGGTTTGATCCCGGTTCATGAAGGACTCAGTAGGTCAACTACTTCGGAAACATGAACCAGCTCAGTGATGCGATCAGATAGGCTATGAGGAGCTATCTATCAACCTTGCAACGGCAAGCGTATGTACCTAGTACTATCGGCCGGGCCGTCGAGCGATTAGCCTTTTCTAAACTAGGAAGTTTCTTCCTCCAATAATGGCGGCTTTGGAGATGCAAATGACCATGTGCTGCGGCGGAGCGTCAACGCTCTCAGCTCCTACAGGAGGAGAAGCGTGTGGGAGTCAAGCAGGCAATGAATAATGATCTGGAGAACCACGATATCAGCCCCCGATCTTGCTCCGACCGATCCGTGCGCTAAATTGGTATCGCGGCTGTGGCGGAAATTCTCCTTTGTAATCACGGGACACGAGTCGATTTCAAACGATCGGATTCCAGCTGACGACGCAAGGGTATTCGGCGCACCTGGAACAATCAGCAGAAACCATAGGCTGTCCATGCATATCCAGATAGTACCGCCGGCCTTTCTTGATAAGGGAGATTACAATGTTAGCGCTGCGTCTCATTAGCTGGCAGAGTCGCTGCATGCTTGAATGATATTCATGCCATGGTGGATGCCGTATGCATGCAAGTACAATAGGCAGTTGTGGGCAGTATTGAAATCCTTGCCCCTCCCAAGTCTGTTGATCAGAGGAGGGGAAGCTGCAAAATGACCCATGGTTTAGGTTATCGCCGTCTCGCGTGCATTGGCGATTCTGACCGCTTCCATTCTCTTGGATTCTATTCTGACCTAGGGGTCAGCCCATCACCCCAGTCCAGGTTAAAACACGGCTCCGATCAAGCGGGAAATGCCGATTGCACCGACTATCCTGAGGGACGGCACGAGAGCCCAGCAGTACGGAAGCAGCTGAATGCCGTAATTTGTATGCTGTACGCATAATTTGCTCCAGACGTTGACTGTTCATTATGCCAGCTAAAATTTCCTTTGCCTGGTGCATGACACAAGATCCGGCATTCTGAGGTTACAACTAGCACTATGGGATATCACTATTGGCGCAACAACAACCTGGGGTTGCGCTGTCTGAGCAAAGGTTTATTGTTGAACATCAGGAGGGGCTACATAAGACAGGAAATAAGTCAGTGTGCATGAAGGCATGGATGCTCAGAGTCAGCGACCACACGTGCAGACCTCACCGAGGCATCATTGGCTGAAGGAGCATTATCAGACACAGATGGCAGACCCCGACATATTACCTAGTACTATGTAGTAGTACCTACTACCTGCATGCAGTACGAACCTGAAAGGTCCAATGCGTGCGCATGATTGGCCATTTCATCCTAGGCAGTCTGACCATACTAGACTGACTCCCTTAGGACTGGGATTTGGTGCTATTGCCTAGTGGACAGGACAGGTATCTGCTAATTTAAGGCATCCAACCGCTAGCCATTAGTATTTACTACTACTGGATACTAGTAGGAAGTAATCAACACGGGCTGCCCGAATTTAAAGCAAACCCGGCAACTGGGTACCGGGCAACCTCCCACTTCATGGGGGAATTAAAAGTGACCCCTGTGATTGGACCATCTCGCTGCCTCGTGGGGCTGTCCCCAAACGGCGGCCCACTCTTGACAGGCTTCCAAGCCTTCGATTGCGGTTTCCTTTCGCTCAGGATCTCGCACCCGAGAACTCCTTGCTACGATCATACAGCCTGATGAATGATACGATGCGGTGGGAACGACCCTTGGCATCCTTTATCCTTTGGTGTCTTACTACTCCAGGCAGTAGGTAATGTTAACCGCTTTCAGCTGTAGCAACCGATCATTTTCAATGTGAATCGTATGCTCAAAAAAAAAAAAAAAAAATCCGTTGGCTATTGCAATGTCGATTAACTACTGGTATCTTTCTCCCTCCCCCTTTTTCACCCTGAACGAAAATCGTTTGATGTCATGCAATCCCCCAAGACCATGCCCTGAGTCTCGGAGTATCTGTGCACATAGCGCGCTGCGTAGATCTTTACTAAGTGCACTACGACGTATTACTAGTCGGATTACTCCGTACTCTTCGCAAAAAAATTGGGTAAAACTATGACATCATTATCTATGATAGCCAGTACGATGTGACATGTTCCAGGGTGCCTTATCTCGTCCACCAACCAAGGGTGGAAGAGTACAAAGGAAAATAAAAGCGGGAGGCAGTGAATATTAGACAAGCAAAAGAGTGAGAGACACGGCGACTTAACTGGGGGTTTCGATGGCTTATCATGCCCACCAGTGTGGTTTGTTTCTACGTACGAATTAGGATGTTACGGATCTGGGGGTTTTGTTATCGGTAATTTTATTTGTGTATCATACGGAGTACCCAGTAACTATTAGTGAGTGATTGATGCCATAGATTACTAACCCTGTTTTGGGCGGCTGCCCTACTCCACTTCTGGGAAGGGCTTGTCCCACTGCCTGCGATCCATATCGTCAGACTGGAGTGCCTTTGTTCTCATACTTTTCGTCCTCGACTCTCCTTTACTGACCCCCTTCCGCTTATTCCTCACAAATGAGTCATAGGAAGGTTAGATTTCCAAATCATAACTATAATAATAAGAGAGAGCGCTACGCGACTGAAATAAAAGCATTTGACCCTCAAAGGCGATCCATACCACCCTGGAGCAGACTCTATCTAGTAGTAGGTTTTCGGTTGCTGTGGCCGGGTGCAGACCTAACTGGGCAACCATGATCACTGGACTTCACAAGTGCTAGTAATACATAGTAAGTAGAGATGGGCCGAGGGAGCCGTTCCCAACTGGATGGAACGTTGCGCCCCCTGTACCGGGGTCTTCCAGGATACTAGTTGTAATGATGTCCCGTGGCGGTTTTACGATCAAGAAGTATTGGAATTACAAGTAGCCAAATAAAAAAAATACCCGTCCCAGTGATTACATACCTATACCGTACCACGTCACACACAGCACCCACATTAGTAACAACCCCCAGTACCTTATAGGTTTTGACTTTGGCATACTGAGTCTTGCCGTACCTTAATCCTTCTTCTTCCTCGTTTCTTTTTCTTCCCTGAAACTCTAAACCTAATAGATCTGTCGCCTGCCACAGGACACCTCCGTAGAACGAGGCTGCATGTCCCGTGCACCCTGCAGCCTGAGTTTTCAGGGTGTTGTGGGCAAGGCTACTAGTACTGCGTAGTTGATGATATGATAGGGGGCGGAGGTGGTGGTGGAGTAGGAGGAGAGGGGAATGTATGCACCACTCCGGAAGAGCCAATGCCTGAGGCCAAGCGCAAAGGCCGTCTCAGCGGAGCCTCGTCGAGCCTTTTCCTTCGATGCGTCTTCGATGCTTCAACCTTCTTCGGTTTCTCCAATCCATAGTCGCACGGCACATGCTGCAGGGTGTCATTCGGTCAGCGCCTTGGTCTTGATCCCAACAAGTGCCGCGATCCGGTTTTGTTATGGACACTTGTCTATCAGCCAGCCAGCCAGACAACGTGTTGTGGCTTGCTGATAACCGAATGATTCCTTCCTATTGACAATGCAGTACGCACGGGCAAGCGCCCTCTGGCTGTTGTCATTTCCATAGTCCATTCATTATCGATTATGAAGCCTCGTGACCACCAATAATTTGGTTTCTTTTCCTCTGCCTTCTGCCCCCTACTTCAGTCTCCCCCCATATCGGCCCCGGATTAGGACATGGCCCTGTTGACCGTCTTGGTGGGCAGGACCCCTCTCGATCAGCTCCCCATCGTTCGCTTCCCAGCCTATCGGAGGGGTAAACTCCTACAAATTCCGAGACCTGTGACACCATTCAGAGAGACACTTCTCGCAGGGGTAGGATTCCATTCCGAGACATGTCGACTTGGCGCATTCGATTTGAATGGACAGGATTTATGCCTGGCAGCCTGCGTTCCTTAAACATCCGGCCCAAGCGGGGGACGGGGCAGAAATTACTCTTGCATCGTGCTAATGGGGACCCTGGCCCCAGGTCCCTGGCTCTAAATTGAGGCTACTATGACATCGGCCGCTTCGGCCCACTGCAGTGGCAACACCTACAGAGAGAGATAGAGAGAGCACTGCGGACTTTACAACCGTAACTCGCCTCCGGCTCCAACCTTGTCGGGCCTTGAGCATAAGGTTCGTTCAGGCTATGAAAAGCATGGGGGATAGATCCCCTTATTGCCCCCATGATGATTTTAGACTTCTTCGGTAGAAGTAGTGAGGCCTGTCTGACATCCGACGGCAAAGTGCTGTTAGCCTGTTACGGTTTGTGACATTTCCGGTATCCCTTCCAAAGTCAAGGCCCCATCATCTCACACAGAGGTCTAGACTTGATCCCTTTACTCGGGTTCAACCAAATAACCTCGGCGAGACTTAGATACTCATGAGATAATTAATTTTGCTGTGTTAAGCAGACCGGGACAAAAGGTGCAACGCTGGAACAGCCGACATGACCATCAGTGACGTTATTTCTTGTGCATGCACTTCTCTCGGATAGCGATACACTAAGGGTTGCCTAAGGGCTGAGGCGTGTTGACTCGTTACCAACCACGGCCATTGGTTTGGGCATTCCTTGGTGGCCGGATTCCACCCCGTTCCACCACCATCATTATTCCCTGGCTCCAAGCTGGATCATCGGCTAAAAATAACTGGGGGGGGGGGGCACTCCCATTCCCACGATCAATAATTTCTATTGGGCTGGTGATTTTGTCCCTGGGTTCGAGAATCCTTCGAGAATCGGGGCAGACGGCACAAGGACCATGACATAGGTAGGTAGTGGAAATGAAGCTGCGGGTCTGTGGTAGGGGTGATACTACTCCGTACTCCGTACCGACAGTATTAATGCTCGCGACGCCGGCCAATTCCGTTTCGCAGGTTTTCCGTTTCAGCCTACCGTGGTCCAGTCAAGCGAACAACCCATGAAGGCCCTATGTGGGACGAGTCCCAATCCAGCATATGCTGCGACTCCAATAAGAACACGCTCGTAGGACGGCGTTGTCGCCCTTGCCGTTATCAGATTGGACTTCGGTTGGCTCTGTGCTACTGCATTAATTGCGTGCCACAGGATTGTCTAATTCAATGGACGTTGCATCTGCAGGTAGCCCGACCTCACTACGCCGGCAAATACATAGCCATCAGCAGTCGCTTTGGCGTAAGACACTGTTTCTCGACACGTGTCACCCTCAACTATGCCATTCCCTCTTTGAATACAATCGCCATTTACCGGAAATAGAGGGCAGTACCGGGGCAGTAAGCCGAAGCCCATGCCGTCTGGAGTGCAGATGGACTCCGCCTTGCTATTCGGCTCCTTTCCCTCTAGATCCCACCCGTCTGGCCTAGTTTTCAGGAATCCCCATTTCAGAACCGGTTGCTTCGTTCCCCGTTCAACGCGCGCCCTTTGGGGCCGGCCTCATTCTCAGACTCCTCATTTGCTGCGGATCTCCACTTGAATCAGCAGCCATTCTCCGGAATTGCAGCAGGTCAATATACACGAAACCAGGCTGCGGAGGCGAATCGTATGTCTTCACATAGGTAGCATCTATGTGCCACTTGTCGCGATATTGCCGATGTGATCCGGTAAGCTCGGCCTTATGATGTTAAAGTCCCTGTATATTACGCCTACGAGGCCTTTACAAGAAACACGTCAACGCCTCATACGACCACGCAACAGCCAACCGCACTTCTGACTCGATTTGATATGCTGTCATTGGATCCGGTGGGTTAGAGCATCGATAACGAAATTAGCGCAAGGCAGTTGGGCGATAACTACTAGCGGAATCGCATGACCAATTGCGTGCTGATATCACCAAGCCCTGATCTCCTTGGAGGTTCATGTTTGCCATGAGGCCAAAGCAGGAAGACCACCAGGCCTCTTAAATGTACCCTCCGCGCGGAGCACGTCTGATCGTCGGTTGATTGCGGCACGTTTGGACGGCACTAGTCAATCACGATGGATACGAGACATCTTCGTAGATAACGGAATCACACGGCTCATCCGCGACTCCCATGACCTAACCGCATCCTAAACCCGAACCAACAGCCTCGCGCATACGGCTTTTCGTTCGCAGTCCTCCTTGTCGGCTTATTCTCATGCGGTAGATGTGTGGAAGGTGTCGCGACACGTCAGACCCGTGCCGGAAGCGCTCGGTCTCGGGAGAGCGGCTTGTGCGTTGGATCTCAAATCTCATTTATATGCCGTGTTTTAATCTGAGGCTCTAGCACCATGTGGAGCTCGTATGCATTGAGGGTCTGAAACATGGCTCGATATCCTGTATTGAGCCCTTTGCAGCGGGCTGGGACAATTTCGCATCGTGTGCCACCTCGGGCCCCTCGATCCTGGTCCCGAAACATGTCCGGACTAAGTACATACCAATCAGCTGGTTGTCACCGAGGAATGTACTCACCTAATGAAACCAAGCAACTGTCAGCCATCCCGGCGGACGACTATGGCTTCAACATCGTAGAGAAAGCGCGCCGAAGGGTCGCCGTAGAGTTGGACGCGCTGGCCAACAACTAACGTACTAGCAAAGTCACCTGCTCTACCTGCTCCTTCCCCGACAACGCATCGCCGCCGCCGCCATCGCACTTTCCCTTCCCCTCTTTCGCATCTTCCGTCGGATTTCATCGACCGCCGACAAACAATCTTCTAGACTCTACATCCACCTTCCCACGAAGGCGGGCCGAGGGAGGCCCATGATTGAGACCCATCATGGACCTCTGTAAGCCAGTTGACCCCGCCTTTACCAAAGCCCTCCCCAAAATCGAGGTAAGCACATCTATCCATCCGTCACCCATTCTTCCCCCAAAGTAAAGCGAGAAAGCGAGAAAGAAGGAATCTCAGTTGCTAACACACCCCACCCCTTAGCTCCACGCCCATCTCAGTGGCAGCATCAGCCGGCAATGTCTGTATGAAATATGGGCAAAGAAGAAAGCCCAGGATCCGAATTTCAGCATCGAGGATCCATTGGTATCCATGCCCCCCGGGAAAGTGGACTACTCTCTGCAGACGTAGGTAGCCCAATACAAATCTACACCAGGATTCCCACTAACATCCGATTCAGCTTCTTTCAATCCTTCAACAAATCAATCTATCATCTTGTCAACGATCTCCCCAGCCTCACCTACGCCACACACTCCGTGCTAACTGACTTCCAAAATGATGGCGTCACCTACCTCGAACTCCGAACCATCCCGCGCGCCTCTCCATCCTCCATCTTCACGAGGGAAGAGTACCTCACCACGGTCCTTGACACCATCTCGCACTTCCAATCCACCCAATCCCCCTCCCAAAAAATGACCGTAAACTTAATCCTGGCCCTAGACCGCGGCCACAGCACCCCAATCTCAGCCCTAGAAATTGTAGACCTGGCAATCGCACACCGCGCACGCGGCATTGTAGGCATCGACGTTTGCGGGAACCCAACAAAAGGCGACGTCTCCATTCTTCGGGCCGCGTTCGCAAAAGCCAAGGCAAATGGACTGGGTGTGACGGTGCATTTTGCAGAGATGGAGGAGGTAGCGACACCTGGGGAGTTAGAGACGTTGTTGGATTTTGAGCCGGATCGGTTGGGACATGTCATTCATGTCCCGGAGGAGCTGAAGGGGGAGATTGCGAGGAGACGTTTGGGATTGGAACTGTGCATGTCGTGCAATGTGCATGCGAAGATGTTTGATGGTGGATTTCTGGATCATCACTTTGGGTATTGGAGGTTTCAGGATTGTCCGGTCGTGCTTTGTGTGAGTGTTGTCTCTTCTTCTTGCTCTTATCCCTCTAATCCATTTGGAGAGGCGGTTCGGAGTACTCTACGTTTACTGATGGTGTGCAGACCGATGACGTGGGTTTCTTTTGCAGCCCCGTGTCAAACGAATATCTGTTGGCTGCAAAGCACTTCCAGCTCAGCCGGGCTGATGTCCTGAGCATCTGCAGGAAATCCTACAAGGTGATCTTTGGAGGTGAAGCAGAGAAGGAGCGTCTGCGACGACTGCTAGATGCCTTTGAGGCCAACTATGGCCAGTGATCGTTGCTTTTCGAGATAGAAACCTTCCTAAGATAAAGGACACGAGAAAAAATACAAGCAGACTATCGCTTTCTGATCAGCTCTGCCATCTGAACTTGCCTTCCTTCAGTGTCTTAATCACCCCCAGAGGCATGGACTCCCTATTCACCGCCGCTAGATTTCCGTACGTCCTCACCATTTCTCCCTGGTACAACTCTGCCGTCCACTGCCAATACGCCGTCATGTTGTACCATTCATCTGAGATCGCTTTGCGAGCTGCTGTTTCCTTGGCGACAGTCTCGTCCAGGGACATCTGGTGACGGCGCAGCTCCACGGTCTGGTTGACGTGGATCTCCTCCGGGACACGGGTCAGATCCTGGTACGCAGCTAGAAGTGGACGGCTGTAGGTCTCTGAGTATCGGGTGTATTCCTTCAGGGACAGATTGGCCACGTCGTCATCTGTAGCAGCGGGATCAGAGGAACCGCCTTCCTCGAATCGTTGCTTGGCAGTGTGGTATTCCACTTCATGTTGTGAAAAGGCCTTCTGTAATCGACTCCGGGGGGTTGATTTGATATTCTCTCGCATGGCGAGGAAAGGAATATATGGGTTCAGGAGCTCTAGCCCGCCAAACTCTACCGGGAAGTAGAAGAATCCTTCTGGCAGGTCGTCGACCCCAAATCGCGCCGCGATGACCTGGCGCAGGTGATCGGTCACCCCACTGGAGCTGTCAGGGAATAAAGTGCGTTCAATGCGAGTCAACGTAGAGACGGCCATGTCGATATGGCCTCGCCCAAAACACATGGCTGGCTTGGCGAAGTAGTTGGCAAAGAACCGCCCAAAATAACCGTTCCAGGCCTGCACCCACGAGAAGACGCTCTTGCAGGACGCGAGCTGACGCTGCAACTCCGAAATGTGGCTATCAACGTAGTCTTGATCAATGATGAATTGACCTACCCCAGGATCCAGCTTCAGGAACCCCCAACGGATATCACCTTTGGGCAGGGGGTCGGGTTGACCCTCGTAGGTTTTCGCACCCTTGCCCAGCCGCACTGTTCCCGTCTTTTGCTCGTTTAGCCTGAGGCCCATAACCTTTGTAAACTCTGTCGTTGTAGTCCAGGCCTTGACACAGGTCTCTTCATGACCCCAGAACCAAAAGTCGTCGTGCAGCCGATAGAGATACGCACCATCTGTGTCTTGGTTGACCGCAAAATCCATGCAGAACAAAACGGCCTCTCCAAAACAACTTGAGAGGGCATGGCTCAAGGGAACGCCTCGTTTCCGAACCTGTTGGGGAGCCGTCGATCCGTCTTGTCTGAATGTTATGGGGGTTTTCAGGAACGTGTTGAAAAAGCCTAGCCAGGTTTGCGGGACCCCAAAGTATTCCAACACGGTTAGAATCGTGGTGTGCGCGAGAGACGGTCCAAACCACTCGAAGTCCGACTGGAAAGCGGTAAATTGGCCATGCAACGAGGTGTAAACCAAAGACTCGGTGATCAAGAGATGTAGGAGCGAGTGCTTCGTGGCCAACGGGTTTTTCTTCGTGGTATCAGGCGTCTCATCATTATCATCATCATCATCATATGAGCGCATACCTTCGTTCACAGAGGAAGGGAGGAGGGTCATGAAGTAGTCTCGGATGTACGTATCCTTCCGATGGTCGTTGACGCACTTTATTCCACGGCGAGGGGTCTCTTCCGCAGTAAAACGAGACCGACGAGACATCTCGGGCCTGGAGATCCGTTCACGCAAAAACTTCCATGCCGGCGTATGAAGGAACGAGCTGAAAGCAGACTGAAGGGTCACGGACCATTTAACCCCGAGGTACTCAAGCATGAGACTATCCAGCAGATCCTCGTCCATATATACCCGGAATTTGCCATTCAGCTGACGGCGCATCTCCACTGGGATACCTTCCGCGGGCCAGTCCCAGTTGTCCAGGGATAAAAGACGCATATTGAGAACATCTGCCACCTCCTGAGCGACGGCGGGATTGCGCATGAACTCCTTCAATACGGCCGTCTTTTCTTTTGTGAGCAGGTCCGATTTCAGCAATGAGTCCGAGACCCACTCAAGGTCTCTCACTTGGAACCAAGTTTTCTTCGATGCAAAGTCATTCCCGAATGTCCTGATTTTCTCCCGTAGTTCCTTCAGTGCTTCATCTGAGGGGGTTGTCGCTTTGAAAAGACCGTCAAGGTAGGCTCGGATGGCATCAGCGTCTACATCATCGTCCTTGAAGACCAAGGATTCCCAGATGGCTCGCTGCTCCTGCATTTCTGCACTTGCATCCTTCTTGTACTCCATGCCTTGGGGCCCGTCCTCGTCCAATGTGGAGGGGGAAGCTGCGCCTTCTTCGAAATCACCCAGCCATTCCGTGACTAGATTGCTGTAGAAGTCGGCATGTTTGTGCCTTAGCTCGAGATACCGAAGCTCCTCCTCGAGCTGGGCAATCCAGCCTTTCAAACTGCGGTCCGAGACCGACGGATCATACTTGCTCTGTAGAAGGAAACGGCGAATATTGGCGTGAGTCGCGCGCTCAGTACAATCCATAACCATGAACTCCTCATCGGCCGAATTGTCGATGCCTAGGTCGTCCTGGTCCAGTGCGTCATTGGGGAAACCTTTGAGTTTGGTTACACCTTCCAGGAGGATCTGGGCCTTGGAGCGTAGACTGGGGGCATCCTCGGCCGCTTTGACAATTTCCACTCTCCGCTCCTCGAACAGGGCTCGTTGTTTCGCGAATTCCTTGATCTTGGTGGCGGTAATCGACCCGAGGGTTTGAGGAAGAGCCCCGCCGGACAACATGTCGCTGCCTCTTTGCTTTTCTTTTCTTCTTTTGTCCAATACGTGTTTGGGGGGGGACCAAAAAAAAATGAAGGAAGAGAGAGGGACGGAGAGTGGTTAGAGTTTGGGGATGGGATCTAAACCGAGGGACGAAGCAAGAAGAGGAAGAAGAGGGCGACGATCTAAGATCGATTAGTCATCCCAGCCTATCGAACAGCAAACAGCCAACAACAACGGCCCAGAGGTCGGGGGGAAGAAGGGCCCTTTATATGGATGATAAAAAAGATCCTCCCTGGGTCATCCTTGCCGGATTCAGCCTGCGTAAGAAGAGGGTCCCCCAGCCCACTGGCCGGGCTGCGCCTACCTAGTACTAGGGAGGTCCATCTACAGCTGAGGCATCTGGAGGCTATCTCCTGAGAGGCACAGGCACCAATGGGACCAACCTGACATGTACCAGGCAATGGCGGCCTCCTAAACGGGACCCCGACCGGGGGACTCGCTTACCAGGCCGGGTTTAACCGGTCGAGTTCGAGCCAACAGTCGTCGTACTGCATTTCCAGCCAGCTCCGACCTTCCAATTGTCCTACACTTCGGATTTGCCATTGCTGGAGGAGCGCCATCACCGCTTTCGCTAGGACCAGCAGGGCCAGATCCCTTCCGATGCAGCCACGGGGGCCTTTGCTAAACGCAACGAACTTGGTTTCCATCTGCCGTCGGTGTTCATCATCTCCAAGCCATCGCTGTGGGTTCCATTCGTCGACATCATCCCCCCAGAGCTCGCGCGACCGACCCAAGACGTACGTGTTCGCGGACACCGTGGTGCCGACCGGTAGCGGACTCGACAGGCTGGGGATGACTCTTTCAGCGCCAGGCTGGATCACCCGAGGAAATGCTGTAGGGAATACTGCGCGCAGGCGTATTGTCTCCTTTATCACGGCTTGCAGCTCGAGTGGGATAGAAGCCGCCATTGTGTTATCAAAGGGCACCGCCTCCTTGCGAAGCTTGCCTTGCCAGAATTGCCCTTCTTTTAATCCCAACTGGTAGACGATGGCCGTGACAGCGGCCGCTATGCTCCCAGGGCCGGCAAAAACCATATTCATAGCCTCCGCCAAGACTTCGCCCTGTGTCATACGATTTGCATCGTCGACGGGAACTTCCAGCCAACTTTTCACAATGCCGGGTTGCAGAGTCCGAGCGATGCTTTCTGGATTCTGCATGATGGAAATATGGCCGGCAGCCATGAGGCCGGCCATTCCGGTTGGTACCCCCTTTTCCTGGTAGGCAGGCCTGCGAGGCAAGGCATTGACGGGCCGACTGTTCATGACCCACCCGTATACAGGCCAAAGAGAGAAGCTCCATGCCGTCTTGGTCATCTTGCGAAGCTGCGAGCAGATGTCACCGGCCACAGCACTATCAGTATATGGGTGCGATGCTACAGCCGGGCCAAACAAGATCTCCAGCATCGTGTCCAAAGCAAATTGGGACATCAAAGGAGCCACATTCACGGCCGCAATTCTGTCATCCGCTGGACGTCGCGACGACTCCAGTCGTGACAGCAAGACTACTACATGCTTGGTAATAACCGACTCATATTTCCCTACCTTGGCACTTGAGAGGGCTGGTCCAAAGACCTTCCTTTTCTTCTGACGATGGAGGGAGTTCGATTTGGTGGAGAAGATGCTCGCTTCACGTTGACTGGAACCTCGCCCAAAGGTGAAAAAGTCCCCCTTCTCCACAGACTTGTTGAATCCGTAGATGGCATCAAAATCCTCCAAACTTGAAAAGGAGAGCCAATCTGGGGCGACACGGACTACGCGACCATATTTCTCATGCAGCTGCTGTTCTGAAAGATGGTGGTGACCGCCAAGGAAGGTGAGAAAGCGCCTTGGGGATGTATTGGTTAGTGTAATGGCTTCTAGGATCGGCTTAGGGGTAAGGGTGGGTCGGGACGAACCACAGGTTCGTAAAGCGGGCCCAAAAGGGCCCTGGATAGCGTGCCAGAGGATGGAAATAGCAAAGGTAAACCACTCGGATGACAAGGCTAACCGCTGCAAGCTGGGCCAGGATGGGGATAAGAGAGGCCATGGTACTCCGGAAGGTGTTCATTCATTCGATCAGTCTGTCCGTTTCATTGTGGATCGGTGATGCAACGAATGCCCGGTAATAAGGCAACAGGAGGAATTGAAGGAGGAGCAGTAGATGGGAGGTGAAGACGAAGAGGACGAGGATGAGGACGAGAGAGCGGGAGACCCCACCGTGTATGTCACGCGATCCTTAGAATTTTGTTGTCGGAGTTGCGACGGACGTTGATATCAAAGGGGACAGCATGCAGTCAGCTCCGGGTGGATTCGCTCACTCCCCTCGCTGTGGGGACAGGGCGTCAAGCTTATCGATCCACCAACAGTGGTCGAGTGCTCATACTCATAGACATACGAGGCACACTAACTCCTTCCCTTCCCGTGGTACACACGCAAGGCCACCATGCCCTCGAGTCCCGGCGTGATAGTACTCGCGACAGGCGCCTGAGCTACTACCTGGGTGGATCTGACTAATCGATGATATGATTGGCTTAGAGAAGCTATTGCCAGTGGTGGAAATGCTGGATTTGAAGTCCGACGGTCGCGTCCCTTCTTTCTGTTCCTGAAGTACTCGAGGATAGCGAAAAGCAACGAGTCAGTTGGTGTGCATGAAGAATCTGTTGACCTTCGTGTTCGATGCAGGGATTGTTGTGTGGCGCGTCCAATCTGATAGGCTGAACGCAACCCCCCTAATCGAAATAACAAGCACGGCGAGATGCGGTGAACCCCATCGTCACCGGCAGAGCTTTCTTTTCTCCCGTGGCCGATCAACTCCAAGATTGATCGATTCGATAGATCCGAGCCGGAGCGGGATCGGGATGGACTTTGTCTTCATCAATGTGAAGGTGCCTCAGGACGCGCTCCAGCTCGCCAAGGAGCCCGAGATTCGATCCCACTTGGCCCGTCGCCAATGGCGGCGGCATGCAGAGAATCGTTCGGCAACCATTGCCAAACGGAAAAGAGAGGAAGCCGTACCCATCTGCGGAGATTTGGACTGTGTAACGCTGCAAAAGCGGGTCAATGTCCAGTCTACAGTTTCTGATGGGGGGCCTGGGGCCGGAGGCACAACCATCATGTCATTCTCAATACCTCCTCCTCTAGGAGGGCTGCGGGTTGACCCATTCCGCTCATATCCAATTGCCTGGAGACCGTTTGTTCCGCGACTGGTCGATCACTGTAAGTGACGGTAGTCATGCGAGCTAGGAGTGAAGCTGGCTAACTAACCTGTTTCATTGTGACAAGACCTGGTGAGCATGGCTGTTGACATTCCCGAACTCGACCAGCCAGGCAACCGCGGTCTCCTCCGAACCAGTTGGTTTCCACTTGTGATGACTGAGCCTGCCCTGTTCCTGGTTATCATGTTGCTCGCAGCATCCCACCATGCATCCGTGAATCCCCAGTCGCTCGAGATCAAGCTGAACCTGCTTAGCCTTCGATGCGAGGCCGTCCGAGCCGTCAACAAAGCCCTGGGCGAGCATCAGGGCGGCTTGAATGATGCGCTTGTGGGCGCCATCGCCAAAATGGCCAGCTACGAAGCTATGTTTGGGAGCATGGATGACTTCGGGGTGCATATGCAAGGGCTCCTTCGTGCTGTTGATCTTCGAGGTGGTCTCCCGTCCCTTGGATTGAACGGCCTGCTGCGACGCATGGTGGTGTGGATTGATCGCAATGCGGCCTTTCTGCACGGGTCGATGTTGTATTTCCCAGGTGCGACTTTTGTGCCGGGGCAACCACTGCCGGATCCTAATCCAGGGCATTTTTTGGGTGCATCGTGACGGGGACGGTGATTGTGCGCCACACGGAGGATAGAGCAGCGCAAGGTGCTAAGGGTGGTAGCTGACTTTGAGCCATTGTCAAATGACAGGTTAGCGGATGATGCTGGCAAGTGTGAAGAGGAAGACCCGCGTCAGACTCGCCAATGCAATGGATACAAACTATGCAGTATCGTTTCAACCGTGGAACCGGCCAGTGGGGCCACTACAAGCTCCCCCACCTGCCCGATCAGGATATCGCATACTAAGCCCGAAGCGATCAAGATCAACCGTCCAAGCTCCAAATCGCAGACAAAGAGACGACGACATGGAGTCCCGGTCGATGGCTCTCCACCACCAACGATGATTCAATCGGCTCCCAAATGCGGTATTTGGCTGCAGACACAACCTTATAAAGATGTCCTCCAGGCCCTCCAGCTTCTACTATTAGTATTCAATCCCAATTCCCCCTTCTCCCTCCTCATCTTCTACAAACTCTAGTATCTAGTATATATATATATATATACTAGTACTACTAGTAGCCCTACTAGTAGTACTGCCATACTTAGTACTAGTACTGGCACGAACCACCCAATCCCCAAACCCTTCTCTCACTCCCTCAACACCCCCACATCCACAGATCTTCAATACAATGGCTCTCACCAACAAAGTCGCCCTGATCACCGGCGGCGTCAAGAACCTAGGTGCCCAAACCGCCCGCGAACTTGCCTCCCTCGGCGCCAACCTCGCCCTTCACTACCACTCCGCCAGCAGCAAACCCAATGCCTCCGCCCTGACCTCCGAGCTGCAACAGACCTACCCCTCTATCAAAATCGTCTCTTACAAGGGGGACCTAACCTCCGCCGTTGCCGTGACGCAGCTCTTCCAATCCGTCAAGCAGGACTTCGGACACGTTGATATTGTGGTGAACACAGTGGGCAAGGTGCTCAAGAAGCCTATTTCGGAGATTACCGAGGATGAGTATGATACGATGTTTGCGTAAGTTATACCCCCTGCGCCCTTACTCTCAAGCATTAATATCTCTCGCCCATTGAAAACACAACCATGACTTACTAGCGATGATGGATGATGAACAGTATCAACTCCAAAACCGCGTTCTTCATTCTCAAAGAAGCGGCTATTCACGTCACGGATGGAGGAAAGATCATCACGGTGGTGACGGCGCTGCTGGGCGCCTTCACGGGCTTCTATACTTCCTATGCGGGTAGTAAGGCCCCCGTGGAGCATTTCACTCGGTATGTTATGTTATGCCCCTGGCCCTAAATGCTGTGCCCCTGGGAATCTCAACTAATGGGAATGACAGTGGCGTCTGCAAGGAGCTCCAGTCCCGTCGAGTCAGCGTGAATAATGTCGCTCCCGGGCCAATGGATACCCGTACGTTACTTCATCTATTAGGCTGGTGATTTGTGGTTCTCTGTCTAACAATCGGCTTCTTTCTAGCCTTCTTCTACCCCCAAGAATCACCCGAGGCGGTCGAGTTCCACAAGTCCAATGGGATGGGTGGTCGATTGACAATGGTCCAAGATATTGCTCCTCTCATTCGCTTCTTGTGCACCGAGGGCGGCTGGATCACTGGCCAGACTATCTTTGCTAACGGCGGGTATACTACTCGGTAATTGTCTACGCATATCGTGTGGTGATGTGGATATATGGTACATGTCTTAATCAATATATGGACCATTGGATTTTGATCATCCCATTACGTATCTTACTGGCACTACGGAGAATACAATGTCAGGTGCAGAAGCCGAGCTTCCGAATAGCGATACACGGTGATCATGGCGTAGTATTAATGGGTACCCGCAGGCAAGTAAACGTTCAGTCATTAGAATACAATATCGACAGAGAAGGAAGGTTATGGCTCGTTCATAGCACCACCGACGATGCCGTGGACTTGGGGTGCTTCTGGTCAACAGGAGCTTCAAGGTCTAGCGGCTTGCCCGTCGGATGCTCGTCTTCCGGATACACCTCCTGTCCATCCGCAATGGACAGACGGTCTTCGTCGACGTCGGTGTCGACCTCGTGCCACTTGTCACTGGTGGCGGGGATGGGGAACAGCTTCGTCAGCGCCCAATACATCACAAATGAGACGAGGAACCCGGAGAAATAGTTGATGTTGTAGATGTACTGGGCTCCCACGGGCACGCTTCGCCCGACCGCGCCGGCAAACCCGACAATGTTGATGATAATGCCCGAGAGGTACGAAGCGTATGCGTGCCAGGAAAAGCCAAACATGTAGCGATACGCCGAGTCACTCCGGGCACTGTACAAATCCTTCACGCGTAGATAGCCTTTCCGGACGAGGTAATAGTCGGAGACCATGGGCCCAGCAATCGACGAGAGGAAGATGGAATAGGCCGAAAGATAGGTGGTGAACTGGTTGGATGAGGATGAAAGTTTCCACTAAAAAGCTGTCAGTTTTCCCTTTGCTCCTAGATGCGAGCAGAACCGAATTCATACCGGACACATGCACAGCCCAACGGCGGCGCAGATATAACTACCCCGTCGGATAGTAAGGTACCGAGGCAACAACGCCGTCATATCGGTACCGGCAGAGACCGAGTTGGCGGAGATGTTGGTGCCCAGCTGAGCCAGGGCAAAGCCAGTCGAGATAACGAAGATTCCGAAACGCTCCGCCGAGCTGGCCCCCTCCAAAAACTGCCCCAAAAGGGTCAACGGGTTCCACACAAAGTCGCCGCCAAAGATGACTGCCGACGATGACGAAACAATGATGCCGATGAAGGAGGTGATGCCGAACCCAATCGGGATGGTGAGCAGCTGCGACCATAGCGCTTCCTTGGGCGTCCGGGAGAACCTCGAAAAGTCGGGGTCATTCACAATCAGGGTCGCAAAGTTGCCGAGACAGCTCATGATGGACTTGATCACGGCCCAAGCCAGGGCGCTTCCATGTACTGCGGCGGGTTGATGGACGATCGGGCCGATTCCATTGGCACGGGAGATGGCCCAGGCGAAGAAGGCGATGGCAGCGATGGGAGAGTAGATCGCTTTGACGGTAAACAGATGCCGGATCTTGTGGACCGGGAACCAGAGGGCAGGCAACGAGCAGAGCCAAAAAAGGAAGAAGCTCAGAAAGTCCTTGCTGGTGACTCCGGAGCTTGCAGGAATATGGTTGGGCAGGTTCTTGTAACTTGGCCATATGGATTGAATCATCAAGGTGACACACTCGCCTGCTCTGGGCGTTAATTATGTCCAGCCGAGCCACTGTATGGTGGATCACCAGGGAAGACTCACCTCCAATATAACCCTGAACACCATACCAGACAACTGCCATGGCCGCCCGGTTGAAGACGGGCCAGAACGAACCCCATATGCCAAAGGTGGAGCGGCATGCGACCGGGAACGAGATGTGATAGACTGCACCGATGCGACCGGTCAGGCAGACAAAGCAAGCAGCAATGAAATATCCAACCCAGACGCAAATCCATGCCTGCCACCAGGACAGGCCATCGACAATCATTGAGGATGAGATCATCCATGTGTTCTAGTGCAGCAAGACGCTTTGTTAGCCTCTTCCCACCTGCTGGTGACAGCTTGATCTCGCACGCGACACTCACGATATTTAACGAGTCAGCGATCCAGAAGGCGACAAAGTTGAACCATCTCCATTGACGACGCTCGTATTCGACTGCAGAGGGCAACAGCCAAGATTTGCACACGGTCAGCTTCGTACGTCCTCGGGGAATCCGACCGAACAAGCACAGGACGTCTCAGGGGGATCCGCCGGCCAGTTTCATGATCTCACCTGGCCGCAAGTCACGGTTCGTCAACATCAGCTGGGTGGTGGTCAACCCGGGCTCTGTGGGGACCTCGAGCTTCTCGATCCATTCTCGAATTCGAGGCATCTCTGGGCCTGAAGGGGGAAGAAAGATGAGATCGAAATCGAGATGGAACCCGGATGAGACACCGACGACGAGATGTACGGGATATCGATAGGCAATAGGCAGGTAGAGGGCAAGGGAACCACCAGGGTTGCACGGAACATGCGACGGGAAAGACAAGTTAAGAATTGCAATCTAGCATCCACCAGAGCCAGACAGCCGGATGCCCGCTGGGATATAAACAAAATCCTCATCTGGGATATACAGAGAATCGGAAGGCACTATCAGCGTCATCGTCCCCGGGCCGACCAATCAGCGGCCTCGACGGGCCAGATATGGAACGGTTCCATCCGGAATCTGGCTGATATCTATGCCTGGGACGCCAGGATGAGACCGGCGGGCGACCATGAACAGGCCCTTACGCAAGATAAAGATAAGAAAATTGGTCAAGCGAGCCGGGATCGACCTGGCCCACGCCACCCAAGGAGGGCCTTATCGCCCTCCATGGGTCGCTGGTCGGGTGCCCCGAATGGGCCGGCATGGCGATAATCCTTTTCCATTGCTCGATTGGGTCGAGTAAGCATCAACGTTATCAGTTGTCGAGGAGCCTTCGGGTCACTCTGCGTCTCCACTGGGCCCTCCGCAATCCCTCCGAGCTGGGGGGTGCCCCAGAACGGCCCAGCCTCTACTGGCGAGTCACAGCGTCGCATCGCGACCTAGTGGCTGGGTCTCTATCTAATCGCCGGGCCCGCTGACTCGATGCCATCGAGTAAAACATTCATAAGTTCATGGGGTCAATCTTCAAATCTTCACGGGTGATAACCGGTCTGCTCCACCTCCACCGGCACACAGAGCGGAAGTGGTTCGACTTTCTGGCATCAAAAGGGGCATCAGGTCAAAAACACGTGTGCCTGGCAGATGGTCATCACATGATGCCCTGCCCCCCCCCCCGCCAATCACCACCATCCGCGCGATTCTCACGTGCATCGATCGCCTGCATCCAGCGCACTACTCTATATTGTGCAGCCAGATACCTCCCTACACTAGGACCACTAGGCCGGTGTAGCTGATGCTGGCTTGGCAGGTCCTCCGTCTCGACTCCCGAGGTTAATTCAATATGTATTCAAGACCGGCGTCGGCACCTTCCGTAGCTAGGCCAGACGGTCTCAACGAAAGGTGGAGACTTCACTCACAACGAGTGACTATTCAAAAGACTGGCGAAAACGCTCCCGCGCCGACCAGCAAGAACCCCGGGTTCATCCATCTCCACTACCCTTCCCTCATCCAGAACAATGACCAGATCCGAATCCCGGATCGTGCGGACACGGTGCGCCACGGTCAGGATCGTGCAGGAGTTAAACGGCGCCTGTCGCAGAATATTTTGCATTCGGGCATCGGTTTCCACATCCACGCCACTGGTGGCCTCGTCCAGAAGGACAATCTTGGAGTGGCTTACACGAAGCTTCAGCATCGCACGGGCAAGCTCCAGAAGCTGTTGCTGACCCCGCGATAATGATAGGGTATCTTTGATCTCCGCGTCGAGTCCGCCTCTCGCTTCAAGTACGTCCGTCCAGAGCCCGACTCGGTCCAAGGCGGCAATCATATCGGCATCGGAGAGCTGTCCGGCTGGGTCTACGTTGAGTCTCACGGTGCAGCCTACTAGGAGTAATGGGTCTTGGGGAATCGTGATGAGTTGCTCTCGGACTCTCTCACAGGGAATGGCGGCGAGGTCAAGATTGTCAATGACAACAGATCCACTGGTGATGTCGAGCATGCCGAGTAGCGCAGATAAGAGGGAGCTCTTCCCACTGGCTCATCATTATCAGGTCATGCCTTACCCTTGCGTGGCACTATGATCATGTGCATATGGGGGGTGGCACTCACCTCCCAGTGCGTCCGCAAATACCAATCTTCTGGCCCGGGTAAGCCTTGAAGGAGACGCCCTTTACAGCAACGGCGTCCGGACTGGTCAGGATAATCTCAGCAAACTGTGGTGTGGCGTGTCCTTGATTCACTGTTACACATACCTGTACTGCGCTGTCACTCCCGAGAATTCAATAGCTCCCTGATCTGGCCAGTCACTGGGGGGCTCCATCTTCTGGCTCTCTTCTTCGCGGGTCACTTCCGTCTCAAAGTCTTTCACGCGCGAGATAGAGCCGAGTGATATCTCCAGCTGGGTCCAGCCGGATATCAAAGAAGAAAGGCTGCTATTGAATGCTTCAACCGCATAAGAGGTTAGTGGTGTACGGCCATTTCAAGAAATACAGCCGACTATGACCTACTAAGCACGCTATTCAGGGAGACTCCCAGTAGTCCAACATTAGTCGAATGCCTCAGAAAGACGGCTAGGCTAACGAGGATCACCGCTTCCGCTGCAACGATTAGGTCCAAGGCCAGCGTGAGCCAGCGCTGGATGCAGTATAGCAGATAATGTGGCTGTTGTGAAATATCCAGCAGCCGTAGGTTCTTCGTGCGGAAGTCATCTTCCCAGCCAAACGCTTGAACCGTGGCGAGCCCTTTGACGGTATCAAGGAAATGCGAATATAGCGGGCTTTTACATTCGAGATCCAGCAGTCGCATCTGTCGTGATGTTCTGAGGTAGAAATGCTGCAGAACGAAAACGGCAACGATCAGGAAAGGCACGGATATAGCCATGTAGCTCGACCCAGTCGCAATAAGCGCAGCGCTGGCAATGACAGAAAAAAGATCTATGCCAGTGAGTATGCCACTTGGTGAAGGAGATAGTGGGGTGATCATAGTTAAGGCGCCATGCTTGGATACCACAACATTGGGCAAGTTTTGCTTACTTGTAACTGTAATCAACACACCAATAGGAAGTTGGCTCTCGATCAAAGTCATGTCCTGACTGAACCTATTCAAGATCGTGCCACTATCTGTAGTAGCGAGAAACCGTGGAGATGCCCTGGAGCCAAAAATCAGCAGTTAAACAGGACCCAGGGAAAGACCGATGGTCATCACACCTCATGACAGTTTCCAGGACGACATAGTGTAGCCTGCGTGCCGTTGAGGGTGAGATAAGCACAAGGATGGCCCTGCCAGTCCGTCAGTACATGACTGTAGATGACCAAGAGTTCATTCACCAGATATAACCTCCAATTCCGACGGTATTGAATATCGCCAGGAGGAGATAGACAGTCACGTAGAGTGGCTTTTGCCCTCCGCCACGGTTGGCCCAGCGTTCCAGCCAGATTTCTAGATGCATGTAATTGTTAATTGCACTTAGGGTCCTAGAAAAGCAAGGCTGACTTACGACTATACGTGCTGCAGAAGACATGGACAGTCACGAAGATGAGGAAAGCTGTGATCTTCGACCAGCCGATATAGCGCAAGTAGTACTTGTAGACAGCAAAGTCACCCGTTGCCCTTTTCAGATCACTGATCTGATTCGTTTGAGAGAGCTGAGCTGCTGTATCCTTGATGGCGGGCTCTCTGTACTTTTCTCTATCGTCTATCTCATCTGCTGTAGCAGGAAAAGAAATCGGTTGGGGAAGCTTTCGTTCGTGGGCTTCTTCCTTTCGGAGGTTGCCGTTAGACAGGACTAAAACCTGATCGGCGAATGAGAGATATTCGGCTATCGCGATGTTAGGCACAAGGTTATCAACATAGCAGCATCTGGAAGAATTATGGTGACCTACTTTCATGTGTCACTAAGATGACAGTCGACTTGAACTTTCGAAGGAGACCGTTGTCCCCGAAGAGACGCTCTATGATGACGGCCTTTGTTTTCCGATCTAGTGCACTGAACACATCATCCAACAGGACGAGCTTTCTCCGAGCATATACTGCTCGGGCGAGAGCCACCCGGTGCATTTGACCACCGCTTAGCGTAGGGCCCGATCCACTGCTGATGTGCGTAGCATCTCCCTCCGGCAATAGCGTCAGGTCTGGAGTGAGGGCACACGCATGCAGAACGGCTTTATACCACTCGCAATCAATCGATTGCCCCTTAGCTGGTCCCACCTGGGCTACTCCGCAAATTGCATCACGAATGGTGCTCCCTGAGAGCCATGGTGTCTGCGCACAATAAGCAGGGCGTGGAATGGCCACTGTAACGATTCCTGACTCGCATACAGCTTGACCGATTATAGCCCGAAGCAGAGTGGATTTGCCCGATCCTACCGGTCCCTGGATCATAACCAGAACTCCTTGGGGGACCTGAAAGGTGATATTCTGCAGCACAGACTTTGCTCCTACTACCGGACGGATACTGACACTGTCCATAACAATAACTGGAGATGACGGATTTTCAGAATCTAAGTTTCTCGACGGTATTGATATCAAGCTGTCAGATCTCAGGTGGGCGCGGACGTGAGGATCCTTCACGACATCGGACACGATCCTCGGACTGTACTGTTCGATCGGAATCAAGAGAAATGCTTGAACCCTGTCGAAGCACCCTACAGCTGCTGCAGTCGATGGAATAGCACTTAAAAGCTTTGAGGCAGGGATAGTCAATAGAGTGATCACCGAGAGACTACTAAAGGCATTAGTGATATCAAGTGCCGGCCCTTGGGCCGCGTAGACCACGAATGTCAGAGCCGGTGCCAATGCCCACGGCAGGTTCTGGATCATGTTTTGCCAGACGATACTCCATCGATAACCTGCCATCCGATGTGTCTCCTGGACCCGTTTATCCTGGATGAGCTTTGTGAAGGTTTTACTTAACCCCATTCGCTTGACAATCTGGATTTCCGCAAGCATGGAACTGGTAATCGCAATTCGTTGCTGCACCGCATCCACCCACACCTTTTGTCGGTTCCCGATATTCTTCGATATCTGAGCGCTGCCTAGACTGGATACTGTACCACTTCGTTAGTGAAGGGGGGCCCAACAGACGCAGGTTAATGAGATAGCCACCGATTACGATGATCATTGGCACCAGACAGACCCATCCGAGTCGGAGGGCAAGTAGGGTAATGCCAATAACAACTTCGATTGCGCGAGCCCAGCATTCATTCAAATTAGCCAAACAAGCAGTAATCCGGTCGATGTCGGTCGTCATGAGAGTGATTGTTGCCGACCGGTCCTCCAGCTCGCCATCGGGGATGCGAAGCGCATACTCATAAATCAACGACGAGGCAGCCCCTCGGAACATGGTAAGGAAGCGGTACAGCTTATGGTCATAATGCAATGTGAAGAAGGCCAAACCCAAGTAGATTAGAACCGTGGCTCCGATCAGACCATAGCCTCTGTTCGCCGCGCTGTGCGGGTCATTGAGCCAGTCAAGCATGGAGGTGATCAGAAAGGGCTGCGCGAAAGTGAAACCGATGAGACATAGTCGCGGAAATACCGCCGACATCAGAGGCCACCACAGAGCCCGACACATCTGCCATGGAAACTCGAAGCGTCGTTCGGGGCTTCGGCGTTGATTCCACGCTTGTTGTGCCTTTTTGGCAAGGCCAACGGACTCCAAGCGCTTGTCCAGAATATATAGATCCCCCATGGTAAGCAAAGACCGAAAACCAGCCAGAAATAGACGGTTCAGCCACCACATGAAAGACCGGTTCACGATGCTACTTGTCGACTCTGGCGGCAGGTCTTGATACTTTCCCGTGAGGTATTTCCGCTTGTCTAAGCTCTCAAACAAGAGCATTGTAGTCTTTGCTGCAACACTCGCTGTGAATAAGATAGGAATAAGAAGCCCACTGCGAGCTAGCCATAGGGTTCTAGTTTGTGCAATGTCAAAGAGTAGCGTCAGGAGTAGGTAGAGATTGAGCAATGACGACGGTCGAGCTGATCGCGCATCCTCCATCCACGACAACACCATGATCTCCATCGCCACAACCAGATTGATTGTGCTGGATGGTACGGATACCTTTGTTCGGGGCCTAACTTTGCGCGCCCAGCAGATGAGCAGCGTGAGTTGTAGTGCGGCGAAAATCAGCGTGATTATCTGTTTTGGGGGATCAGTGTGATCTCTACATGGCGTCCAATTGTGGTGAGCTCTTTCTCACCAGTTTTGCCGTCCTCATCGTGTTGCGCTGGGTGCGCACATCTCGCTTGGCCAAGTGTCGCACTCGGAGGGGGGACGCGAGAAGGAACGCGAGGGCAGGAAGCAGGCCGAGAATAGACTGCTCGAACAGCAGAGTGAAGTCAAAGCCATCGCGGCAGGCACGGCTCACCACGGGGCCGAAGACGTTGTCGGCCTCGAGCGAGCACCCAAGCGACATGGCGTGGTTGGCAGCGGGTGCCAGGGGAAATGCTGAGGAAATGCTGAGGAAATGCTGAAGGAATACAGACAAGGATGGGAGGGAACCCGAGGCGATCGATCGCCGATAAGAGCCTGGCCATGATAGTAATAGTGCTGACGCCTCAGACACTACGTATGAGGTAATTTGGATTAATTTGGCGCCCACCGTTTAATTTTGAGTCTAAAGGATATTTATTATACAGTCATCATTTCAAGACCAACCAATGCAAATAACTAGGTACAGAAGAAGGGTACATCCGTGCGAACTGCCTCCTCCAGTCCACCCCAGCACCATGCCATCACTTAGCCCTTATTCCACTTGCCAAACTTGACATAGTCATCATAGAGCGCCTTGAACACGGCCCGTCCAGAGACATCCAGACCCGCATTCATGGCGCGCATTGTCTCGCGCGACATCACATCCAGGACCGCATAGAGACCAGGAAGAATGGCGGCCTTCACCTCCGGCGCCAGAGTTCCGCGCAGGGAGCTCTGCGTGTACTCCATGATCAAATACTGGAGGTACTGTCCGGCAATACGCTTTGCTTTCTTGGTCTGATCGGTCAAACCCTCAACGCCACCTGCCGATTGCGCCGGCCTCGACACGGCGGAGACGGTCGGGTCGCAGAGTGACGTGAGGAGACGGGTAAAGTGAATGGCGTGCGTCGCCTGCAGGGGGGCAAGCCAGTATGGATGTTGGCCCGGTTTCTTTTCGTGGAGCATGGACCGACTGCGCTTCTTGGAACGAGCGAACAAGCAGTCCAACAGCCGCTCGATAACAGGGAGGATGAGGTGGAACCGGCCTCCAAGCTTCTGACGGTAGAGACCCAGGAGGACACCCACCAGCCGGCAGAGACGGATATAGACGGTCCCAGCGAATTCGGGATCGATACAAGGTCCAGATTTCGAAGCGCAGACTGCAATGGATGCCAGCAGGTTGTCGACATTCCACTGCGTGATACAGCGCGTGAAATTGCGGAGGAGGATATCCAAGCATTCGGAGGCAAGCGTAAACTGCTCGATTGATTTGTTGCGGCAGAGCGATTCGGTCACGGCGGTGCAAACCGACGACAGCTCTTTGGCTGTATGGCTTTCTTTGTCCTCAATCGGAGGTAACGAGGCAATGGCTAGCCCGGCGATAAGCAGATGGTACTCCGCGTTCTCTCCAACAAAGCCTAGCTCCCGCACATCTTCAATTACTCGGGTCAGTCCCTCGACTGACATGGACTGAAACCTTGCGCTGGTAGACCGGATGAAGAGTCGCTGTTCTTCGCTATACATGTGTTGCAGGGGAAGAGCCTCAGCGCATTGTATCACAGGCTGGGTGATGCTCTTTTCGGAGCCCCGTCCGGCCAGGACACGACGTCGAATGAGTCTGCTCAGCGAGGGGCCCGAATCGGCCGATTTCTCCACGTAGCTTTCGATCTTCGACAGGAATTTCTCGACCTCGGCATGATCTGCGGCTAGATCCTCGAAATCTTCTAGGGCATCCAAGATCTTAATCAGGGTTATTGTCTCCTCCAGTTGCTGTTTCTTGCATTGATCCTTGACGGACTTCACCTCCATTACCACGAGGTCGAATACCTTTTGTCGGCAAGCGGCCAGGTCCATCTCATCGAAAACACCGGCAAGCTGCGTACGGTGGTGCCAAAGTTGGGACAAGGAGATCCTCAGATAGAAGCAGTCCATGGAATCCCGGTCGATGGTCTGCAGTTTGGACGCCTTCGAAGTAACCTTGCGATACATCTTCTTGAACAGCTTGTGCCGTTCTTCGTCGGAAAGAACGAGTAGCTTAGCCAGGACTGCTCGATGCAGATTGCGGAATGCTTTCATAATCTGAAGATCAACATCGTTACCCTGCAGAGTGACGGCCTTGGCTACCGTCCAGATCGGTTCCCAATTGCTGGTCACGGCCGCTGCACACTTGGGCATATCGGCCATCTTTGCCATTAACGACAGCATCCCTACAGTGACTTCGGGGGTACTGTCTTCCTGCACGATAACCTCCTGCAGCAGGTCCAGCAGGACCGCTCTCTGGCGGCGCATGATAAGCGGTGCAGGGATTCTCTGCAGGCTCTCAACAAAGAGCTTGCGGTTCAAGGCGTCCTCCTTGATTCGGCTAGCGAGCACAGTAATCAAATCGGAAGTGATGGCCGGGGCGTTGAGCAGATATTCGTGACAGACAACGCTAGCCCAGGCTTGAAGGAATCTAAGTTCGGGGCTGATGGTCTCTAGAGCGGATGGGGATGACTTGTATTGGGATGTTGCCAAAGTCAGGATATGACCGAACAAAGAGCGTCTGGTTTCGGGTTCCACTCGAGCCCAAATGTCCGGGCTCCTAACAAGAGTCAAAAAGTAGGCCAAAGCGAGGGTTTCCGGCGTATTCAAAGTCTCGATGCGCCCATTCCAAGGGCATGCGATCGAATTCACAGCATCCTTGCTGGAGATAGTCTTGACCAGTTCTGTGATTTGACTGGTAAGTGACTTGAACTGATCGTCGTTCAGGGACCCTTTAACGGCAGCAAGGGTGAATTGATATGCCTCAAAACATTCCAAAGGTGCCCAGGGCTTCTGCAACCGGTCCTTGTGGTGACGCCGAATAGTCGCCGCGCCGGTGTCCACGAGGTTCATAATCGCAGCACCGAGATCATTGTCAGTGGACTGAACATTGTTCTCTAGGAGGTTCCGAGCGAGCCGCCACAACCGCCATCGCCAATGCAACGTCTGTTTCAACGACAACGTCGACGCTGCGGTCTCGATGATCGAGCTGAGAGCCTCATTCTTATCTTCGAAGCTCAGATCACGATTTCTGAAGCCAGACTCTAGGATGACAAACTGCGCATAGGCACCAGGTGTGTTGGAAATCCTGCCATCTTCACCTCTAATCTCCGCCGTAGCTGCCTGAAGCTGTGCAGCAGCATGGGCATGAGTGAGGGGATTCCGCATGATATCACCGTACGCATTGCATACATCGTCGTCTTCCCATACGATGAAAGATTTCAGGCTCTTGTCTTGTGACCGCGCCTCTTCGACCTTGATGAGTTGTTCGTACCAGAACTGCATGAAGGTGGGTAGGTCTCGAGCGGCCACGAACCCGCGCAGCAAAGGAATCACAATGCCACTCTTGATGATCTCGTAGCTGCCATCGCTCTGAGACTTGCCGCTGCGCCAATGTGAGAGGATCTTCTCCAGCAAAGCCTTCACCAACTTCGTTGAGTCATTGAGGCCTGAGTTTGGGAGGAAAATGTCGACCCCAAGCTCAACAAGTAAAGCCGTAAGGCTCCATTCAACCTGCGGCAAGCCATCCTTAAGAAGGCCGGTATAGGAAGCGTGAGTGAGCAATGTATGCAGAGATAATTGCACGTTGCGGACGAGAACCACACGGAAGAGACGCTCCAAGATTCCGACAAATTCAGGGAGGTATGTGGTTGTGTTCTGGGACTTCACGATTGAAAATGCTAGCTCCGCAATGGCGACGAACAAAGTCTCAAGCCATGGAGCCTCGTGTGTCTGCCTCCGAAAAGTATCCCTCGGAACCGAGCGGACTGCTATATCGAAAAATTCGGGTAGAAGCTCCGCCGTCTTCCACATGATCTTCTTTTGGATGCTGGCGTCCTCGGCGGTCTCAGCCGGACACTCAACTCCGCAAAGGATAGGTCTAAGCGTGTCGGAAATCGGCTTAACGGGGGTCCAATCCGGTTCGCTGGCTGAATAGTCGATACCCGCCCCTCCTCGCTCATAGAACCCTCCACGGGCTGGAAGCACCACATGGAGGGCGATCAAACGCTCCACTCCATGCAACACGTGAGCCCTCTCATCGGTGTCGAGTCGGATAGCGCGAACACAGAGTTGAAGTCTTAAAGCACTCTGGAAACAATGTTTTGCAAAACATTCCTGCCTCGCTGTTAGCCCCAAAATTGGCACGCACTCATCTTCCCAAACCTACATTGCTCAGTCCTTTATCCGAATCGTCTCGACGAGAAGATCTCAACTCCCACAGCTCTAGGACTGCGGGAAACACGTACAGGAGGTGCTGTAGGTCTGTAGTCTTGCGCGCGTGGGAGAATTGTGTCGTGATGACGGCTGCTAGTCGAAACGATTTCTGTAGCGTGACAGCGTTTAACTCGGGCTCGCCCTTGAGAGCATGCTTCAGGTGAGAGCTTGCAACTTCGTCGACACCCAGGGTCCGATTCGCTAGCATGACCAGGCTATACAGGCAATCCAACGCGCGAATGAAAGCCAAGAAGCACGATATCGGGGTTCGTGGCTGGTCGTCGATATCCATGGCGTCCGCTTCGTCGTCGCCAGCCCTCTTCCTCTTCGTTCCCTTCTTATCGTAATCGCCATTGCGGTGCGGCGAGTCGCTCAGGGTGTGGCTCGAATCCGAATCTGAGGGCAGCAAGTCGGTCGTCCCTGTCTTCAACGCCGCGAATACATCTTCCTCCAGGTCGGCGATCGCCTGGTTGAAAATTGCGAGGAACTTCTGATCCTTCAAGGTCGTGGCCAGGGTCTTTGGTGGGATCAGGTCGATCAACTGGCGGAGTAGGAGGAAAGAGGTTGAGTCGACACGATAGTTCTTGCCTGCCCGCAGTTTCTTCAACAACCATCGGAGGACCCATTCTTCCTTCGGTGCGGCATTATTCTGGACGTGAGGGGTTCGATTGATCTCGGGATGGCTCGCACAGAGGGTCAGATCCAAACCGATGATGTGGGCAGCCTCGTCCAGCTGGGTGGTCGGGGAAGCGGTGCCTTTCTCAAGGCGGAGCAGAGCCTCTTGCGACGAACGCGGGCGCTGTATAGAGATCGCAGCAGGTTAGCCGAACACCAGGTTGGATAGATAGTTGGATACACCGAGGGGGGCCACCACACACCTCCGCGACTGAAGGCATCTCGGAAGAGACGAGTCAGATTGTCGTACCGGATCCCCTAGTTCCTCGGTGCCACCGCGTCAACACGAAGCGACCATAGTCCGGAGAGCGTGTTGGAACGTTCTGCGGGGACCAGGAGGATTCAAGAAAAAGTTGAGACTGACGCCAGAAAGCGGAGAGTGCCCAGCCTAGTTTTTCCGACCGCCTTTAGCCCGCCCGAGCAGAGCTCGAACGTTGCACCCGATTGTTTCCATCGAATCTCCTCCAAGTCCTCTTCTCCCTTCTCCCAGTCCCTTTGCAACCCCCTCCTCCCTTTGTCTGTTGAAGGTCAGTCCGTCCCTGTCGATCCAATTGGCCCCGTCCCGCTCTCCCAAACTGACCTCCCCCCGGACTTTTAGCCCTATCGCAATGGCCGACTCCAACGAATCCCAGCCGGTCGCCCCGGTCCCTCGCTCCACCAAGCCCGTCAGCGAGGCCCTGCTGAACGAGAAGGTACCTACCATCTGCCCATCTCCTCTGTCGCGTGTTCCCTCGGGGCGCTGAGTGGTCCGCGTGGCTGGTTCCTCAAGGACCTTCCGGATCACCGCCCTCGAGTTCCGTCTGCGGGTTACACTGCGGAATATACCTACCTATGTCATGAGGAAGTGTCGTGCTCGGGCTAATGCGGAACTACCTATCACAGTGGGATCGCGCCATCTCCTCCCTGATCATCCGCTCCTCTCTCGGTCTCTCCTTCGGTGTTGTCTTCTCCGTGCTCCTCTTCAAGCGGAGGGCTTGGCCTGCCTGGGTTGGTCTCGGCTTCGGTGCCGGACGTGCCTGGGAAGAAGCCGATGGTACGTTGATGCAATGAAATAAAATCTTGAAGCCTTCAAGGGAAGTGAATGTGGCTAATATGCTCCAGCTTCCTTCCGTCGGGGTGATTCCCCCCTCAGAGATGCCCTGCGTAGGTAGAGCAGCCCAGCGTCCAATTCTGTATGATACCTGTATAGCTGGGAAGGGCACGAGCTATATCGAGACACCTGCCCCACCGTTTAGAAGGGTCTTCTAGACTTTCCTACTTTAGCATTCAATCTATCGTCGTGCTATCTCTTCTACTTTGTTGGGAGTCTGTAACCTTGCTTGCATAGTAGATATTCGCGGGGAACCAGGACAATCTTGTCGATCACGCGATCATGACCTGGTCTTTCACTCGCTGCCTTAAACCTAACTAAGGCAAGTTGCGGGGTGGTGCATATCCTCTTGTGACAGTTGCGATAGATGCTATGCCTATCGAAAATAGAACAAGCGGGCACAAGAGAAGCCAACAAACTCGCAGAGCTTAGGGTTGAATCTCGTCAGTGTAGTACCTATTACACGTCCCCATGCAGATGTATTTAAGAACTATACACATATTTATACAACTGTAGGTAGGACGAGAAGGTGTCTGTACTCTATCATCCAGCATCTATGTGAGAGGGGTATCATGAATAGTCGTCAGTCATCCGAGTGTGAACTCGATGCTAGTGAAGACAGAAGAAAAAAAAAAAAGGGCTCGCGGGAAGCATTAGACAATGGACAAGGTTTTAGAGCATGGAGTTCGGATGAACCATGAAGTTCTCAAACACAGGCATCTGAGACGTGTTGGTGTCTGCAGATTGCATAGAGAAAGTCGGCACGTCCATCTGGCCCCAGTTGTTCGCGGCGATGGTGGGCTCAAGGGCAATGCCATTGTGTCCGCTGTGGGTGAGACAACCAACACAAGTACAGTCATTCCCGCACTGGCAATTTCCAGTTGTATCAGCGCAAGCACTGGGAAGTCCCACCGGATATTCGAGAGTATAATACTCCGATGGCTCCATCAGTTGCTGCCCGGGATATTCCGTTGGCGGGGATGAATAGCCGCTATTTACAGGGCCTGAGTTCGTGCTCTGCTGGGCATAGGAATGCATTGCAATCGGCTGGGCACTATCACCACTTGGATGTCCAAAGTTCGAGTATGGGTATTGTAAGGAAGTGAAGTCTGATAGCTGACCCTGCAGAGGGGAGCCTCTATGGGTGTTTAGCCTTTCGAGATTCTGCTCATCATCATTCAAAGACACCAGGAGCCCCATCTCTTGGACATGCTGCCGAGTAGTATTGTTGAATGGGTGAGATGCGCAGCCCAGACATTGGCAGCCGTCTCCACAGCTGCAGTTATGGGCGACTTCGGCTTCATTTCCAGTACTTGGCGGGCGCGAAACGGCATTCTGCGCATAACCTGAGAGTGATTGCGTAGTTGAATCTTGAAAGAGCCCGTAATTTTCGAAGGACTGTTGAGGTGAAAAGGTCAATGGTTTAGGAGCGATATGCGGGACAGTGTCGGCCACAGGAAAAAGCCCGGTCTCCGACACGGGTAATGAGAACGGTTGCATGTACTGGCTTTGCTTCGCTGCCTGGAAATCTTGCCATGTCGATACCTGAGGAATAGAACTCATATAGTTTGCGTCGCCATTCCCAAAGTCTGACGGAGTCAAGTATACAGGGCCTCCGTGCCCAACATCCTCAACATTTCCCGTCGGCAAATTGGGCTTTCCACAACACGAGCGTTGCACTTGAGGGGCTGGAGTCGGTGTGGGTGGCTGAGGTTTACGAGAGCAACAGCTGCTACCCTGCGATATCTTACCCTCGCTGGCTTGGTTAGGGGTCTCGTGCGAGGAGTTCGAATCTTGATTGACAGTATTGTAGGAGTCGCTCAAACGCTTCTGCTGGGCTACATAAGGAGGAGGTGGATTTGGCATTCCACTCTCGAGACGCTGTTTCCCAAACTCCGGTATGGAGCTTAGGGCTTTGGTGAGATTCTCTGGGGCTGTCTTGATCTGTCGTTTGACGGGTTTCTGGATCTTATGAGGAGCAGCCGACGGCGCCGGAGCAGTGGGGACTGGCGTAGTCGAGACCGATTCCGCGGCATTGGCGGGTACCTGATATACTGGTCTACACAAACAAGTGGAACCTGAATGAATCGGACAATGTCAGTCATCAATTAAACGACTGTAACGTAAGAAAATAGGTGGTAAGGATATCGCAACTACCAACCTTTGGGGATGCGAATCATGAAAGCATACAGTTTCTGGCAGCTGCATGTCCCTTTTGGATGGGGGCATTTAGCTAGCGGCCGTCCAGCCTTCGGGACCTTCATCATCATCCTGTCGAAATGCTGACATTTTGAGGACCGATGGCCACGGATGCATGGTTCGCTGATCGGACTCCCAGTTAGCAAGAGTGTCTCTTGACCCGCAGAGAGATGCATACCACGACCATTTGGCGCCTTCTTCGTCAAGAGGCATAATTGCGAGCTCAAAGTAGCATTAGCCAAAACCGTCAAGCACTGAAGCAGCCGGTCTGACAGGGCTTTCAGGTAAGATAAGTGCGCAATAGCCTTACCCCACCCGGAGGCCCGATCGTGCCACGGCCGCAGACGGGTTTCGCTAATATTTCGGGCGATCACAAGAACCTTGGGGGTTTGACCAGAGAAATTGAGAACCAATTCCACCACGAGAAGCTTCTTTTCTTCGTCCAACGAGCGATAGTGAAGCAAGATTCACTAAGGGGTGAACAACAAAGGGAGTGGGACGGATCGGAAGAGTGACGGAATTGACAGAGCGCAAGGCCACCCGTTGAATCTCAAAGCGGAGGCGAGGCAAGGCGAGGGGAGGCGAGGGGAAAATGGCCGAGGGACAGCTGCTCGTAATGCTGCAGGAGGGAAGGACAACCCCGCGGGAGATTGAAAGGAGGTCAAGCGAATGCAGTGGGGGGTGATGAGGATCGTGGAGGCCGAAGTCCGAATGGCGGAGCAAATCTTCGAGAGCCGATAAGCCGATAAGGGGACAGACATACAACCTCAGGCAGCGATGGCATTGGTGCCTGGGTGCCTTTATACCTGAGGCTCCAGTACGGCGGGCTTGGCGCCGGAGATTATCGACCGACGAATAACAAGCCAGGCGAGGCTTTTGAGCTGGACCTACTATGCAAGATTGAACCTGAACCATCAATTTGTACCTACACCTACCTCGGTTGTCAAGCCGGTGCCGTCGCCAATTCCTCGAATCTCCGAAACGGACCTCCAGCTATTCCGCTCTTTCCATCGCGACCCCTTCTATCCCCACGCTCCTCCAATGACCCCCGAACGCCGTGATCTCCCCGGCCAGGCACCGGACAATGCGAGCACAGCATCGCGCGCTCGAGACTTCTTTTCTGTCCCTGCACCAGTCAAGCGCATTTTCGACCGCTTTCCGCTCGTCACCTATCCCTCCAATGATCTCCCGTATAGTGCATGGTCGGACAAACGGGGCAATCGGTTGTATGTCTTTACCGATGCCACAGGTGCCAGCCGTGGCAGACCGTCGTTTAACCCTCAGTGTCTCAAATGGCAGGTATGTAGTCTAGCTTCCTGTCAAGTTGTATGTCGCTAATGGAGTGTACTCGGAGGGGTTAGGCATACTTGCGCTTTGTTGGGATCGATTTCGACGTGATTCCTTCCAACAACCATGCGTCTCCGTCTGGCGCCCTTCCTTTCCTTATTCCCGCCCACCCCGTCAACAACAACACCCCAATTCCTTCCAGCAAACTCCAGAAGTGGGCCATTGAGCAAGTCCACTGTGAAGAGGAGCAGCAGTTAGATCTGCGCTTCGAGGTATATGCATCGTTACTGGACCACCGGATAAGAAATGCCTGGGTGAGTCACGGAAGTGGACATGCGATAGACCCGTCTATACTGACGCACTGGCAGCTATATACCCTATATCTAGACCCCGAAGAGTTTGCAGCCGTTGGGAAACCATTATATGTGGATCCGTCGAGTACGCATTCCGCCGTGCGGACCGCACTTGCAGTGCAGCTCCAGCAAGCCGCCCAGACAGAGATCCTGAAAACATCGTCCTATATCGACGTGGGCGCTCTGGAGGCCGAGGCAAGCGACGCCTTCGAGGCACTATCTACCCTTCTTGGCGACAACCTCCATTTCTTCGACCGACCCAACCCGGGTCTGTTCGACGCCAGCGTCTTTGCATACACACACCTGATCTTGGACGAAAAGCTCGGCTGGCGACGAAACAGGCTGGGACAACTGCTACGCAAACATGAGAACCTTGTACAACATCGCGAAAGACTACTAAAATTCTTCTAGACGGATGGACCCACCGAGAACTATCTAATATCCTGTACAATAACAGCAATAACAACAAATACTTTTCACTCCATCCCTTTCCTGAAACAAACCCCAAACCACACCACAACGCCAATCCACTTCTTCGCCCTGGGTCCCAACACCCCGGCCAACTTCTCGTCCACCATCCTCTCCCTTACCCCCTCCCCATCCAACCACTCAACCCGAAACCCTACCTCCTCCGCAACAGCCAGCATGTGCCCAATCCCATGCCTATAACTCACCGGCCGGATCTTCATCCCCGTCTCCACATCCACAAACCCCGCCTGACTAATTGCCCCCATATCCGAATGCATATTCGTGACCAACAAGCATCCACCGGGCATCAACATCTTCGCCGCAGCCTCAAAAAACCGTCTCAGTGGCACATGCTCCAGAACCAACGTCGAAATTATCCCCGCCGCCCCAGTACTACCCACGGGCACGTTCATCGGCTCCTGAAGAAGATCAAATATCCCCAACGACACCCTCGAGTTCCCCCCGATCGCCTCCCGCGCGACATCCAACATCCCCGACGACGCATCCAACCCTACTATCTCAGTTTCTGGGGATGCTAAGCGCGCAAGGAGGAGGGTGTTTCGACCTGTGCCGCATCCGAGGTCGATTATCTTTGTAGGATCGGACCCGAAGGTGTTTCGTAATAGGTGCAAGAAGTGGGGTAGTAATTTCTGCATTTCGAGGGTGTCGAGAGCTTGCAAGAAGTTGTTGTCTGTATCATAGACCTGGTTGTTCAGTCAACTAGATGAACACCAACGTACGAGATGTAGTGGAATGAAATTACCTTCGCCCATTTGTTGTATGCATCTGTGGTTTCTAGATACTGGATGCGGTTGGACGCAGTGCCGGTATTGGGTGGCTTGATAGTAGTATGATCTTGAGTCATGGTGTGAGGGGTCGTATGAAGAATGGATATGATGGGGGAAGGAAACCGGTGGTATTGTCTAGATGGGAGGAAATTTTTTTTTGTTTGATTTGATTCCGATTAGGACAACGGTAAAGTCTAGTGTGTAAATAGTGATCTGTAAGTGCGGATATACGAGGGGACCATTGCTCATTTTATACTAATCCAATAAAGCTTATCGGTTAATTACGAACGGAGCGCGCCTGCACGGCACTTGCTGGTGAGTCATACATTGCTACAAGTAATTTTGCTTTTATCTCTTTAACATGGGCTAGAATGATCACAAGTGTGATAGGGAAAGAATCCCAAGAGCTAGACTTCGTGGGGGAGGTTTCGTCGCACTTAAATCTTATGGCTCTGCCCCATCTTGGCTTCTGTCGGGGGCTTATAATACGGCCGACCTGATTGTCTCATCCAGCATGTGCAACACCTAGATGGTGGTCAAATATGTTGGTTTGCTCTGCTATTAGATAGATCTATGTTGACATGAGAGGTCCAAAATGCTCTGCGCAACGCCATCGCTACTACGCAATGCCTTAGACGTTGTTGGTCGAGTTGGCCTCGCTATCTGCATAGGCTTTGGTCGTCGTGGTCAATTCTCCCTGCCCGTAAATCGGAGCAATGTGCTCTTGGCTCTCGCTCGCCTCGTAGTCATACACTCTCTTGATCTCTGTCTTCTTTGTAATTCCCCCTATCGTCCAGCTATTCCGGTTAAGCTCAAAGTTCGATGGATGGCTCGATAGCGCTTCTGTTGAGTAGCTTTTCGACATCGGGGAACCAAAATGAAGCAGCTTTCGCAAGGATGGAAGCGATCCTGACATCAGACCCAGGTTGAATTCAACCTCCATCCAGATAAGAGATGTGGAAGCCGAATCTGATAGATCAGTTCTAATCAAGGGTAATTGAGAGCTGAGAGGGGCCTTACAGGTGAAGTTTGTCGTGTCATTGGCAAATTTCAGTGTCGAGAACCGCACGAGAGCGGCAGCGCAGGCTGTAAAGCCTGGACGATCATCAGTCCCCAGTCAAATAGATGCCTTTTTGACTTACCAACGCAGAGTAGCCCTAAAACAAGTAGCCGCTTTCGTACTGGCATCTGCAACTGCCAGATAGGCCGTATGGGAAGCGCCAGAATCGACACATCGAGCACGAACATAATGACACCCTGTATCAGAAGAATCCCATAAGATGTCTCCGTGGGATAGCAACTGGCATTGCCAAGGGTCTTATCGTAGGCTGCTTTGACAGGGCGGCACTGGAAGACCAGCGCGAGGGTCCCAGAGAGAGTAAACACCGCGATGATAGTGAGGAGGGTTTTCCCGGCGACTTGAACGGAGTGAGTCGGAAACAGCCGCATGATGAAGACCAGTAGGCTGGCTTTCACGGTTGCGGCGATGACAAGGTAGGCGCATTGCGAGGCATATTCGAGCTGCACAAATCAGTCTCAACTAGAGCCCTGGGGTCTCGATGTACGAACCGTGAGAAACACAGCCAGATGGTCGTCAGGGACAAATTTTAGAGGCCGACCCAACCCATAGTACGTGATGATATACGCCAGCGCAGAGAACAGATCCACCCCAATCTAATCCATCAGCCACTTGGCACAGGCAGATTACCAGCAGGATCACTTACGAGGCCACCCAAGACCAACCAGTCATCCAGGCCGAATCGCCTCACGACGAACTTGCGCAGGTACAGCTATCACCGTTCAGCTGGGCGTTGCCTTGGGATAAATGGGGAACTTACGCGAAGCACGCACACCAGGGTTGTTGGAATTGCCAGCACCAACACAATGATCCGCACCGCGATGGTCATAGACGTTGTGCTTCCATCGTCCTGTTGCCCGATTGACCCGCCCATCCTGACTGTCTCTCACACTCCCAGTAAGAGCAGTGCCAGAATGCACCGGAAAGAAAGAGCACATCCGGGGGGAGCCATAATATCTAGGCTCTTCGTAGTGGATCGGAGAGTGATACACGCAGAATATGCCAAACCTTTCTAGACCCGGATAAATCGCGGCTCCAGCATGTTTCAGACGCTAATATCGACGGCTGCCATTCATTGACGTGGATGTGAATCCTGGTCGCCATCGGTCGAGACGCCGGCGCACATAGCGTCCTGTCCGTCCCGAGCGGATATCCACTGTCCCCATCACCAGGTAGAATGAGGGTGCCAGTGTGCCAGGGTGCCAGTGTGCCAGGTCCCTCTACGCCGTCATGTTCGAGTTTCTTTTCTTTTTCTTGCTTCAATTTTGGAGTGTGTCTGAATCGATAGCCCATGCATAGAGCGCAATGGCTGCAATAGTTGGTGCGATCGTCAACCTCGCCTCCCATCTCGAGCAAGAGGAGGTGGTGCAGATTGAGACGCTTCTGTCGCGATTTAAGCAATTGTCCCCGGCCGAACAAGGCCAGGAGCGGGCCTCTTATGTGTCTGCAGCCTTCCTTCTGTTCTTCGACTCCAATGCCGTGGTGCATGGGTCCAATGGCTATGAGCTGCAGCGTAAAGTGCCCTGGTAGGTACGTCGAGTCTTGCTGGTTTGCTTGAATCCACCGGGACAATGCATTCGCCAACCACCGTCATCCCTCATCCAGGTCCGCCAATTGCTGGCTCCAGCCTCGTGTGATTGTGCGCCCCGTGGGAGCCCAGCAACTCGCCATCGCCCTGGCGCTGTGCCGGTTCTTCCACATCCAGTTCTCCATCCGCGGTGGGGGGGGCATTTGCAGATTCCGGGCTTCACCAGCAACCAGGACGGAGTGGTCATCTCCCTTAGCGCGCTTGACCAGGTCCGGCTGTCCGAGGGTAAATCAACGGCCGACATTGGGGTCGGACTGCGATGGCTGCAGGTGTACCGGCAGCTTGACGAGCACGGGGTGGCCGTGGCAGGCGGAAGAGTGCCTTCGGTGGGCGTTCCGGGCTTGTTGCTCGGCGGCGGCATCTCCTTCCAGAACAGCCAGTATGGCGTCGGCGCCATGGCCGTGTCCAACTACGAGGTGGGCATCCTCTTCCTGCTCTTCCCTGATGTCAACCATGCCAATAGCAGCAGGTCGTCCTCGCCAATTCCCGCATCATCAATGCCAATGCCCACGAAAACCCCGATCTCTTCTGGGCCTTGAAGGGTGGCGGCTCCAACTTTGGTACGATCTAGATCCAGCCAGTCTACCCAATAAGAACAACACCATATTGAATCGTATAGGGATCGTCACCAAAATCGAAATGAACACCATCCCCAACAGAATCTGGACCGAAGTCCGTGTCTACCCTCTCAGCGCTGCCGCCCACCTGCGCGCCGCTCTAATGCAATACCACGAGGCCATCGAAATCGACAACAAGGCCTCCCTAATCTACAACGCCACCAACGACATCATCCTCGTCGTCTACTTCTACTGCACACCCATCGAGAATCCTCCCATCTTTCAATCCTTCGACGACATTCCCTACCTCACTAGTTTCGTACCTGCGGGCATCCGCACCGTCTATGATTTAGTTCAAGCTGTCGCATCCGTGAACAAGGCCGAGCCAACCATGTATGCATTCATTCTAACCACCAATTTAAACAATTTTAATGCTAATATAACCCCCCCAGTCACGAATTCCGCACCATGTCCAGCCGTCCCAGCATTGAAGTCTACGAAGCCATTGAACACGCCCACGCCGAGCAGGCCGAAGCCCTCAAGGATGTAGAAGGAATAGTCTTTACAGACGTCATTCAACCGATGTCTTCGCTAGCTATGCAACAAACCCTCAAGAATGGCGGAATTCCGTTGGGTTCGGAGCCCGTGGGACAGCAATGTATGTTTATCGCTTCCCCCCCCCACACAATTCCGAAAAGTCAATACTAACAAATTTAATGCACAGGGTTCATTGCCCGTGCAGACTGGAAACACATCCACGATGAAGAACGAGTGCGCGAGGCGGTGCGGAAGATTGTCGATGCGGCGGAATCCGCAGCGAAGCGAACGGGCGTGTATCTCCCGTACAAGTACTCAAACTATGCGGCGCGGGATCAGGATCCGTTGGCGAGTTATGGAGATGAGAATGTGCGGAGGTTGAAGGAGGTGGCAAGGAAGTATGATCCCGAGGGGGTCTTTCAGGAGTTGCAGAATGGGGGGTGGTTGTTGAGCAAGGTTGGCTCACTGGAGGGGTAGGTTAATAGAGGCTGTATATACTACTATGTACTAAGATATAGATCTGATCCTAAATAGATTTCTAAGGAATGTATAGAAAGTTTCTGGTTTCTATGACGATCGGGTTTTAAGATTGGCTACGGAGCACAGTTTAGGGCACGGAATGTTGATCATAGCACTTCGTTCAGGGTCGCATGAGATTAACTAGCAATAGTCGCAACATGACACGTGAGACATCAGATGGAAAGAATGTGCACAGAGATGCGGCAAACAGGAGAGAGACGTGTTCCGGATGCAGAGGCCGTACCAGACGGGAGAGACTGATGAACATCAAGGGACAGAAACAAAAGGAAAGAAACTTGAGGATATCAAGGAAACCAGTAAAGCAAAGTAGTAAAAGTGAAGACAAACCCAGCCATGATACCATAATCCATGCACGCTCAACATAAACACAAAGATTCAGAACCCATTGACGCTCGTAACACCGCTAATAGACTGTCGCTCCAAAGGGTGCCGTTTCTTTCAAATCCTCCACCAGGTCCTCCACATTGTTTAGGTACCGTCCCAGCAACGCCTGTTTCTCATCGGTCGTACGTGTATCCCGATGCGCCTTGGCGCCGCCGTGAGCTCCGGGGACATTAACGCTCCTGGATGCCTGTGCAGCGGCCAATTTGCTTGGGCTGCGCTGGTGTCCGAGGACTGCCGTGTTAGGCGCACTGACCGCGCTCGTGGGGATGATCATCGGGGTTTCCGGCATCAAATAGAAGTACAGAAACTCGACGAGCTTGAGTTTAACTTCGCGCGATGTCGCGCGCTGCTTGAAAAGTGAGGTCACCGTAAGTAGGCCGTCAAGTTCCTCGAACGTGCGCGTGTTAGCGGGGTGATCCAGAAGAGCCGTAACTAGGGTGAGAAGGGTCGCGGACTGGATGGCGGGGCAATTGATTGGGTCGAGGAGGTCCAGTAGTAGATTCATGTAGATCTCGCGCGCAAACAGGGTACGCGACGGAGGGTGGAGGAGAAGCACGCCTTGTATCAGGTCGAGGGTGGAGACGATGAGAAGGTCATTGGTGCCATTGCTCCCCCGCCCTAGTAGATGTTCCAGACATGTCACCAAGCGCATTGCGACTGGTTGCAGCGCATTAGTATTGGGGACGCGTAGCGAGTACAGCATTTAGGAGAAAAGACAGCGGTACCTACCATTCCATTGAAATCCCTCTTGTAATTTGAAAAATTCCCTGAAGGCCGGATCATCGCGAAGTTCGGACAAGGTTTTAGGAACCGGTTGTTGCGGAGCCCCAAACGACAGAAGCGACCTCCGTTTGTCAGACGCCGGGCGTTTCGACTTGGATAAACAAATCTGTGCGAGGAGGCCTTCGACCTGGCGCAGCCCTTTGCGAACTTTGCTTGGTTCGTAAGAGGAAAGGTAATCGAACGAGTGTGCCAACAATGCCTCCATGAGTAATACAGACAAGAGGCGATCCGTAGCACAGCGAGTTAAAAAATGGCAGGAACGGAAAACAAGTGAAAAAGAAAAGACGGCCGTAATCTGTCAGTGGCGAGGACCCTGGGCCAAGAGATACGGCGCTATCTATATGTACCTTAACTTAGAGGGAGCCAGAAAAATAATCGAAGACGGCTGAGCCCAGGCGCTTGGAAGATGGGGGCCTCAATTAAAGGCGACAACGATTGGTGAACGATAGTTGGTGGACTCGATCAACTAGCGAGGAAATAGGTGTTGGCATCGTCTGAAGCTGATCGTGCCGATTTAGACTCGGCCACGGCCAGCCTTAGTGACTGGATTTCCCCCACATCTGACAAAAACACCCGATGGTTGTCCCGGCGACCAGCGATCGTGTCCCAATAAGCGGGCGACAGCGACGCCATGAAGAACAGGATCTCCTTGGTAGTGTTCAGCTAATGATGTCAAGGGGGTCCCGGTTCAGCTACGCCATCGGAGCCCGCTCTGGCCAACATAAAGGTCTGGATGGTCGGGCCGTCACTGGGTTTGGGTTGGAAACCATTCCCATGGCATCAGTCCGCCAGTCCTTCCGAGTCAACAAAAGTGCAGTGTTTACGGGCGGAGTAGAACTGGCCCGCTAACCGATCCTGGCACTTGCTGCTGGTGCTGTTGCTGCTCGAGGCCGGTACAAGGCGTGCATTGCCCCCTTGCATGCGCTGCATGAGTCCTGAGTCACACGGAGGGCACATGGTGTCACCCGGTCGGAGTTGAGTTGGGGAGTTTCTCCAAAGTCCCCTTCTCAGGCACGGTCCAGTCAGGTGACCGGGGCGGGTGTGACCCAGCATGTGATACCGCCCGCGCAAAGACGTCACGTTCCTTTTCCCTTCCCTTTCCTCCTCCCCCGCAGCGACCGTGTCCGGGTGCCTTATGCAGCCAGCAATCAACCTCTTCTCCTCTCCTTCGTCCCTGGGGCGCAGCTCCTACTTAAAGCGAGTGCGCCCTCGTTATTGATTCTTGTAAGATGGGCTTGCTCACCTCTTCCCCCTTCCGTGCTGGGCTGGCCGTTAGAGCATCGTCTGCACTCCGAGGAGCTCCCCTTTCCGCTCGCGACGATCCCCAGCGATCACATGCAGGACATTGAAACCATTAACGCTCAAGCCATGTCTCCAGAATCTTTCTCCAATCCATCTGCCGAGATTTCTACTCAGCCTAGTTGGATTCCCCTCCCAGACAATCCCGTAGCCAGTGTGGGCGCTGCTTTCCTGGGGAAACCAACCCTCATGGTAACCTCGGCCATGGATCAGGCAGGCCCTCACGAGGATGGGCTCCTGACAAATACCAACCACTCCCGCACTCACAACCGTAATCGCTCCAGCGTCGATGGGACTAAATACAAGGATGGCCAGTGGACACCAGAGAATGAGAGGATCGTGCTGGGGCCGTACGATTACATGCTCCAACACCCCGGCAAGGATATACGGCGACAGCTCATCAACGCCTTTGATGTGTGGCTGAAGGTGCCTCAAGAGAGCCTGGAGATCATCACTAAGGTGGTGGCCATGCTTCACACAGCTTCATTACTGTAAGCTTCTCTGCCAGGCCCTGAGTTGGTGCGGACACCTACCTAACCCGTGAGCCTGAGCTAGGATCGATGATGTCGAGGATAATTCCATCCTCCGACGCGGAATCCCAGTCGCCCATAATATATATGGCACCGCACAGACAATCAACTCTGCGAATTATGTGTATTTTCTTGCTCTGCAGGAGGTGCAGAAGCTGAACAACCCGACTGCCATCGACATCTACGTTCAAGAGCTGTTGAATCTACACCGTGGTCAAGGAATGGACCTTTTCTGGCGGGACACTCTGACATGTCCTAGCGAGGAGGAGTATTTGGAGATGGTCGGGAATAAAACCGGGGGTCTGTTTCGACTTGCCGTGAAGTTGATGCAAGCTGAAAGCAGCTCCGGAAAAGACTGCGTGAGCCTCGTCAACGTCATGGGACTGATTTTCCAGATCTGCGACGATTACCTTAATCTGTCCAGCACCACATATACGAAGAACAAAGGTCTCTGCGAAGACCTCACAGAGGGGAAGTTCTCGTTCCCCATTATCCACAGTATCCGCTCCAACCCGGGAAACCACCAGCTCATCAGCATCCTCAAGCAGAAGACGAAGGATGAAGAGGTCAAGCTGTACGCAGTGAGTTACATGGAGAGCACTGGCAGTTTTGCGCACACGCGGGACGTGGTCCGAGAATTGCGAGAGAAAGCACTGACACTGATCCGAGACATCGACGGTGAAGAACCGGACGGACCCGATGATGGCGCCATGGTCCGGGCGATTCTCAACAAGATCACCGAGTCAACACTGAGAGAGTGTAGTCAACAATCCTAATCGATGAGGAGCCAGTGCTCACTCGGGGGATTAGCCCACCCATCCCTGGTTGGTTGGTTGATTGGATAGTCCTCGTATTTATGAAGAATGTTGAACATGATACATTTTTGGTCTATTGGACGCCTTGGACGTACTCGCGGCGATTACAATTCGAACCCTTCCTTTCTTGCCACCTGTAACAAATTCCCGCCCGAGAAAAATTATATGAGACGATTCTAGAAATGAATCCAACACCACTGAACCCCAGGGTATATGTAATCCATCTGCCAATGCGAGAATGCCAATGCAATCAATCACAGTTCCTATACTACTAGGAACTACCCCGCCCTCTCTAGTCTATACCAATCGATCCAGATGCCGGCTGACCTAACATCTCCATACCTGATACATGACTCTAACCCACCTACTAGTATCTCCCAATCACATCACATCACCACACAGCAGGCCTTCTCCAGCTTACGTAGCACCTTAGGCAGAACCGCGTTAACCACCTGCTCGATCTCATCCTGGTTGTTCCCACCCTGTTGTTGTTGTTGTTGTTGTTGTTGTTGTTGCTGCTGCTGTTGCTGTTGAGGATATTGTTGCTGTTGCTGACTGGGATATTGCTGCTGCGCCTGCTCCTGCTCTGGATGAGGATGAGCATAGCTGGGCTGCTGCTGGTGGCTGGGATGAGCGTAGGTTCCCTGCTGCGCCTGCGCGTGCTGGGGATGAGCATAGCTGCCCGACGGCTGCTGGTGCTGTTGGTGCTGTTGATGTTGTTGATGTTGTTGATGCTGCTGGTAGTGAGGATGCGAGGGCACTGGCGCGGTCGCCAAATCCGCAGGCCCACCAGTAAGATTCACATAAATACGGCCTGCGTTTTCCTCAGTCGCATACTGGAGGCCGAGTTCCTGACAGACTTGTTCCACGCGGGGTTTGATTTTTTGGATGTGGTTGACGGAGTGGTTGCCTTTGCCAACAATCCTGTTTATTTGGTATCGGAGTATATGATTAGTCTATTTCCCCCCATTTTCCTCTTGACGTGTTGTGGAGTATTGTGGAAGGAAGTAGTGTGGTTGATTTGATGGAGAAGGAAAAAGGGGGAAAGGAAACTCACACATGAAGATGATCCTGCCCATGTGATTTCGCATATTTGATTCTCTCTTCGAGGATCTCCTCTGCCTCTTCGACGAATTGTCCGTGCAGATCGATGGTGTCGGCTGCGACGCGCCCGTCGGCATTGTTCTCGCGGAAGATGAAGTCCGAGGCTTGCTTGTTGTAGTCGTCCATCTTGCGGCCATGGGCTTTGCCTTGTTCGGAAAGTTCTTTAGCCTTGGCGCCATCGCCACTGGAGTAGGCTTCTTGGGACTGGTTATTGGGGAGTTGATTAGCATTGTTGGGAGGCGGTTTCGGCGTTGGTTTCAGGGTGGTAGAAGTACCCGTTGGAAACATGAGTTGCGCTGCGAGGCTTCTTGACGGGCTAGATCGCGGAGACGGTCGTACTCGGCTTCTGCATCTTGGCTTTGGTCGTGGCTGAAGGCTTGGAGTTGGGCGTGTTAGTTCGTTGAGGTTTGTGGTGAAGGTAGGGTATGTATCTTACCCCGAGGCCCCATATAGGACATTTCATGCTCGTGCTCGCGCATTTTGAGAATAGTAGGGGGGGGATATCAATTGCGGGCGGGTATAACGATAGTAATGATAGCAACGGTCTAGTAGTAAGAATAATAATAATGATGATGATGAGGCGTAACGAGGCCGTCTCAAATGCGCAGGTCTAATCGGAAGAAGGATCGCAATGGCCGACGAGGCTGAAAAGAAGCCGATCGCGAAGTGGATGTCTCGCAGGCAAGTCGGGCTGGCCCTGGGATCGCGGATCGGAGTCCTGGATGGATCGGTGGAGCTGCGATCGGATTGGCCAACAACGAGCCAGCCAGGGATCGTGGGCGGAATTGCGCAGGGGAGGTTCATACATTGGATACCTACTATGTACATAGGTCCTATCTAGATTCTGGATACTCCGTAGTTACTTCATGCATGGACTGAGTGTGTGCGGAGCATGTACGGGCTGTCTTCATTCTGAACCCCTCCTTCGGGTCGACCGGACGTACGGTCAGCCACTCATCTCTGTCATCCTGAAGGGCGACGACGGGCTGGAGATTTTAAGCCCGTAAGCCCAATCCCGAGGGTTGAATCCTGCATGCAGCAATCCAAATCCGCCTAGCCTTTGCGGTCCGGCAATGCTGCTGCTCTTCTGCAGCTTTACCCAGAAGAAGCAGGTCAATTACTGTAGGTCATCATCATCCTCATCGTCCCCGTCCCATCCACCTATCTTCTCAGCACTGACTGTAAATCTGTAGGCCGCTTGGTCGTTCAGCAGAATCGGGAACGCATCTAGTACAATAAGGTGCTAACGCTAAGGTCACCAAGCCAGACAGAGTGGAAACCAGGTCAATAGTCTGGCCACGCTCCATGTGCAGACACGATAAGTGAATCCCGAGCTGCCTTTTTAGGTTATCGGTCGACCCGTGACAGGGACTCTTGATAGGTAATTGGAGTGATGTGGTCCTTAGGTACAAGTATATATCTACAACTTTGATCGCTCACTCGCTGGTAGTATCAACCCGCGGAGGGCAGTCTGGCACCTCGCCACGAGGAGCCTAGCCAGGGGTAAGGCGAACAGGCCGAGCACGGCAGAAAGGAGACGACAATCATGCATAGTAGCGTGCGCGGTAAAGAATGCGACTAAAGAGGACTAGACAGTGGGGGAGCTGGTCTCTAGTGACTAGTCCACTGGCAGAACCACGGATATCGGTTACAGGCCTCCATCCGGTACTACTAGCCTAGGGTTCGGTGGAAGCAGAATCATCTTCCATCATTCGGCGGGTCTTGCCGCCGACCTTGGAGGGAACGCATCACGCACTGTATGACACTGAGGATTCAAAAATGGACGAAACCTCAGACGAGTATCAGATGAAGAGCTCGATGGGGTCGATGGACTGATTCATGATTCTCATTATTATCATCATCATCATCATCATCATCGTCCTGCGGAGAAGCGATCGACGGGTAGTTGCAAGTGGAGATTACCGTACCGTACCTGGCCGTAGGTACAGGAACGACAATATTCCTCCGTACGCTAATGCCCATCCCAATCTTGAGGCCATCCACCTTTCCCCCAATCCACATGGAATGCTGCAGTAGCCTCTGCCTCTACCTACCTACCTACCTACCTACAGAGTTGTCGCAGGGGAACAGTCAACCCTCTCAACCCTCTCAATCCCCTCAATCCCCTCCCGAGACATTCTGGAACGAGCCACCGCGTCATGCATGGGATAGTCAGTGGCCACGATTCCGTGGTGAGTCGCCCGTACCTGGCGATCGGGCGCTGGGCGCGTTCCGGGCCTCCACCGCATGGTGGGAACCTGAAACTGCAGGCCTCCTTCACGCCGCGTACCCTGGTCAGGGCCAGAAACGGTCGACTACTGCGAACTGTTACCTACTGCTGCAGTAGCAGCAGAACTGCAGAAGAGATCTGGATTTCGTCATCAGTGGAGGTCAGCGCTTAGGCTTAGAGATGAAGGATGTTGAATCCATGGCATCCATCCCCCGGTCGCCGTCATCATCAGCTACCTAGCAGATCTGCACCATCGGGAAATTAATTCATGCACCTGAATCATTGATAATCTCTACGGCCACAACACCTTGGGAACTAGTTGCACTCTATATTGAATTTAATCCTCTCCAGGTCTCATCAATGGCCGGATCAGCCGCCATGGGTTTGGTGTCTGCGCCGGTGGCAGACTGGTACCAACAGCGCCATGCTACCATCTTAGTTTAATTCATTCCACCGTGCCAGCCAAGGCTGACTCCCGAAGGGGGCGCCATCCGAAGTATCGCCAGGTGCTTATACTTGCCTCGGAGTATAAGGGCCTCCGCCATCTCATGCCACGATCTAACCACCAGTTGGGGGGGGGAGAGGGGGGGAAGCAAGATGGAGGCAATTCCTCCGTAGGCACTTACACTTCCAGCGCCTCTGGGATGCAACAAACTTAGCCTGACCCAGCCGCCCGTCGAAAAGGAGAGGGCTATTTGTGCATTACCATTGGATCGTGCTGATTCTCCCTCCACTGCCACCCCTTACCCGCACCACCAATCAACGGCTGCGATGGGGGTCGCCATCGCCTTTTACCAGACGAGACGTCTCCACTGCCCCCTATTGCTATGCTCCAGTCAGCGTTTCTTATAGGTTGGAACCCGGTCAACTTATCGTTCCAGAAAAAGAGGGTAAGAAAAATTAAAATTAAAAAAATTAAAAACAAAAAAAAAAAAAGAAGAGAGAGTTAGATACCTTTCCTCAGGCCTATGTCCCGTAGTAGCAGCAGGTACCGACTCCGGGTTCCTCTACCGTATCAGCCTGCTGCAATTCCCCCCCTCCTTTTCCCGGTCGTCTTGCTTCTGCTTCTCTCTTTGGCACGCTCTCGGACTGCCTCAGAACCGACCTCACCTTCCAATCCTTCCTTCTCTCTTGGCCCCTCTTTTCCTTTGCCCGACTGAATCTCTTCCCTTCCCCCCCTTACACCTGTTGAGCTTAATCCTTTCCCTCCGACCTTCAGCCTCGCTCGCTTCCTCTCTCCCCGTCAATTTCCCATTCTCTTTCTTTCCTTTCCCTTTCGATCGTGTCTCATCCATTCCCCTCCTCTACGGTCCCCTCAAACCCCAACCCTCACGGATCGGGATAGACCAGCATCTACTATCATAATCCCTGGGTCAACTTCGTCTTTACTTTTCTTTTCTTTTCTTTGACTCTTCCCTTCGCTCTTCGTCCCTACTACAACCGGCTTTCTTGCTGGAATTAACCTTGTTCAACCACCGCGCGATTGGTGTACTCTGTTCCACCTTCCTTTCGCCTCCTTTCCGCCTAGTCCCAAAGGCTCCGCGCTTATATTTGATTTTTCCCCTGCCGCCCGTTCCTTTGCGTCCGCTTGGCCTTTAGTAATAATACCATCCCCGGTTTAATTCCATTCTTCCCCTTCTCCCCCCCCTCCGTCGGAGTCTGATATATCAAGTTCTCGAGCAAGGTGAGTGGCTCTTTCGCCATCTGGTCGTCCCAGCTCCCACATCCTCTGCCCCGGAATCCTCATGGTGGATGGTGCTCTCAAGCCTTCTGATTGACGCATCAGCTGCACCTCCTTGCGTCAGCACGATCTCTGACCCTGGGAAGACTGCTGCTGCTGCTGCCTTCTTGCTTTTCCAGTTGGCCCTTGGGATGCTGATTGTGTCTCGTCCCGTATTCGACCACGTTCAATGCGGGCAGGGACTTTGCTCCATTACAATCTTACAGTACGCGGAGAATTCCATGGCTGACATCCTTCCTCACGGACAGGCTCGCTACTCTTGACGCTCACTACCACTTACCACCACCCCCGCCACATATTACACTTTCCATCAATCACTCCCACGTTCCTTAATCACCGCCAAAATGGGTTGTGGCATGAGTACCGAAGACAAGGAGGGCAAGGCCCGGAATGAGGAGATTGAGAACCAGCTCAAACGGGACAAGATGATGCAGAGGAACGAGATCAAGATGCTGCTGCTGGGTATGCGCCTCCTATCCCCGTGCATCTTTCGGGTGACCTTCGTTAGGACGCGCGGTTAATAATGTTTTCACAGGTGCTGGAGAGTCCGGAAAATCGACTATTCTCAAGCAGATGAAGCTGATTCACGAGGGTAGCTACTCTCGCGATGAGCGCGAATCTTTCAAGGAAATCATCTACAGCAACACTGTCCAGTCTATGCGCGTCATCTTGGAGGCTATGGAGTCGCTGGAGCTGCCCCTGGAAGACGCTCGCAACGAATACCACGTGCAGACCGTTTTCATGCAACCCGCTCAGATCGAAGGTGACAACCTTCCCGCGGAGGTTGGCAATGCCATTGGCGCTCTGTGGCGTGACAGTGGTGTACAGGAATGCTTCAAGCGGTCCCGCGAATACCAGCTGAACGACTCCGCCAAGTAGTAAGTGGTGCATCTGTCCGGTCCCTTCGGAGCCGCTGTTAACCGAAATTTCAGCTACTTCGATGCCATCGATCGTATCGCGCAGCCCGACTATCTCCCCACGGACCAGGATGTTCTCCGCTCGCGTGTCAAGACAACCGGTATCACGGAGACTACGTTCATTATCGGCGACCTGACGTACCGCATGTTCGACGTCGGTGGCCAGCGTTCGGAACGTAAGAAGTGGATCCACTGCTTCGAGAATGTCACGACGATTCTTTTCTTGGTCGCCATCTCCGAATACGACCAGCTGTTGTTCGAGGACGAGACTGTCAACCGTATGCAGGAAGCGCTTACCCTGTTCGACTCGATTTGCAACTCCCGGTGGTTCGTCAAGACGTCGATCATCCTCTTCCTGAACAAGATCGATCGCTTCAAGGAAAAGCTGCCCGTCAGCCCCATGAAGAACTACTTCCCCGACTACGAAGGTGGTGCCGACTACGCCGCCGCGTGCGATTACATCCTCAACCGCTTTGTCTCTCTCAACCAAGCCGAGCAGAAGCAGATCTACACTCACTTCACATGTGCCACGGATACCACGCAAATCCGTTTCGTCATGGCCGCAGTTAACGGTAAGTCCCTGCATGCACCCGATTAAGCCGGCGATGAAAGACTGACGGTGGCCAGACATTATCATCCAAGAAAACCTGAGACTGTGTGGTCTGATCTAATGACCGGTATATCTCGATCGAGTGAGAATTTCTCGACATTTAGACCGTATGCTATGTGACTTGTAATCTTGTCTTTTGCTCTTTGTCATACCATGTCGCAATTTTGTTTTTTTTTTTTTTTTTGAGACCCTGGCGTTGAGACATTCACTTGTCTATTTTACTAATTCCCTATTTCCTTTGTCTTGAAATGATATCTAGCCGGCTCTTCGTTATCAGCATTACCGATATCCATCCCATGACACAGAGCAGGAGTTGTTTCCCTTTGCCATTTCCATCTTGTTTCCTTCTCTGTGAGCAGCGGGCCCTCTGTGGATGTCCACCGAGTCTGCGGGTTGTCAGAGCCCGCGCTTTCGTGTCTTCTTTTCTGTACCCATGGGATTCCCGCGTCGTTCGAATTTTCGTGGTCCAAATCTTCCTCTGTGTCTGCGTTCCCCTGACCCCTCCTTCCGCTTTCTTTTCGTGTGTCTTTTTATGCCGCTGGATATCCCATCATCTCTTGGTGCCGTCATCAGCAATTCTGTGTGTAATCATATGTCACGCATTCTCATATTGGTCTCACGTGCACTGGGGAGGCAATGAACAACGACAGGGCCATGGGCACGGGAGAATGGCAGGGTACGCCGAATATCATGTCTTTATTCTCATGTGTCATGCCGGGCCGGTCATTGGGTCATAAGTCAGTTAAGGATTGTGAAATACGTCTTTCGTCGTATGTGCCGTAGCGTAGAATAGATGACTTCGGTCTGCAGGATAAATGAATCAAAGAATGGGTATAGCTATATTAAATTGCCGCGATTAAATTCCGCCTTAGCAATGTTTACATCCGTCTAGGTTAGGAAGCCAGCCAGTAACTGCGATACGAAATCCGCACAGCGGATACATGGAACCACCCAGTCCCAACCATGCATGCACACTATATACATAATGTATGGCAGCGGCAGCAAGCAACTTAAGCAACTCAGAACCTGAGCTTGGGCCCCAGAAAGACGATCAGAATCGCCACCACCCACAGCCCGAAGATCCACGCATACAGCATCATCCGTCCCCACCAGCCCTTCCCCTCCGTCATCCGCCGCAGCATGCCCATCCGCCGCTCTGCCGCCTGCATATTACCCGTCGTACGGTCTAGCCCGTCGACCGCCCGCGACAGAACGGACTTCTCCGCCTCCAGGGAAGAATGGAATGCCTGCGACGACGACTTCAGCTGCGATGCCAGCGCAAGTAACGAGGACGTCAGGTCCTCCTGTTCTGCGCGGTGAGAGGAGAGCGTGTCTTCTGTGGCTTGCAACCGGGCGGTTGAGGACGGCGATGATGAAGGCTGTGGGGAGGAAGGGCTTTCGTGGAGGGAAGATCCGGTTGCGGTTGCTGTGGGCGAGGTGGTGGTGGGTGCATTGGATCTGTTTCGGAGTGTACTGAATGATGATGGGGGAGGTGGAGGAGCGGGAGTTGCTCCCGGAGGTGGAGGTGATGTTTCAGTCGTCGTCGTTGTTGGAGGCAAGGTGGCTGCTGTGGGTTCTTTGTCTTCTGGGGCAATGTCGTGGTCATCTCTTTCCTCGTTGGAAAGTTCGTCGGTGGTGCTGCCCTCCTCTGGGGTGCCGAGAAGGTCTTCGCTGTCTAGGGATTCTTCCTCGTCTTCCTCGTCGGTGTGGTGAGCGGATCGGGCCTCCGCTTCGGAGGTGAGTTCGTCGAGGACATCCTGGAGTCGTTTGAGGATCTGTCGTTTGCGGGCCAGGTCGGTTCGCAGGTCATTGCGATGATCAATGGTCTTGACTTGGGGGAGGGTCTGTTCGAGGCTTTGCAGATTGGTGCGAGCGTATTCTATGTTCTTTGGAGGGTGTTAGTTTGAGTGGAGCAGATGTGCTGGTTGTAGCTTCATATCTAGGTCCAGAGTGTAGAGAGAGAGAGAGAGAGAGAGAGAGGAAGAGAGAGTGTGTGTATGCACCATGCAGGAGGAGAGGGGTAATGTAGACGTACTGCTCCAACTCTCATGCGCTGGTATTCTGACCGGCGTAAGGGCTTCAAGTCGGCGGCCGAAGAGAGGAGATTCTGCTCGAGACGGGCGAACAAGCGAGAGAGATTGAGGATGGCGAGGTCCGGGGAGTCCGGAGACGAGGCATACGTCGTGAGCGTCATGTTCTTTGGACCTGCTAGGCTGGTCTGGCGAAGATGGGAGGAGGGGGAAAGAGTTGGGCATGCGATCTTGTTGGCATCTGGTGACGGGGTGCCTGTAGATCGGCTGACTCAGCCAGATAGATAGAGGTGCCTCGCTAGGCCCAATCGGGCAGGCACGAACTATAGCGTCACCGAGAGAATCCCACCAGCGTCCGTCTTCTCTTACCATCCTCGTGCAGGTCATCAATCGTCATTGAATGCTAAAACTACCTGGTGCAAGAAAACCTAGGTCACAGTCTGCCGCCCTTTTGGAGGCCGTTCTCGGGGACCGGCGCCTCATGCTACTAGCCCGAAAATAAGAAGCGCATCCTCCCGGGAAAAGAACATGGAACGGAACTGCGAAAAGCCAAGAATCAAGACAGAAGGGGGGAAGAAAAAGAAGCGAGAAAAAAAAGGCACACATAACGCCCGGAAGGTCTCAAAAGGCATCACTCTCAAAGAACTAAACGTCGCACCACCTGCCAGCTAGCTGTACTCGATCATCAACCGTCGCCAGGACCGCACCCCCTCCTCATCCTCATCGTACAGGAATTGAACTGCATAGCCGTATTTTTGGGAGGGTTGGGGCCCGATAAGGTTTGCAATGCTGGGGACCCCCTGTTCGTGGCTTCGGGCATGCCACTGGGCCGGCGCCGGAGACTCGGTCTGTCGCGAACGATCTGACACAACAATGGCCCCGTGAGCTGGCCCTTCTTCAGATGACGAGTCACCGAGCCGATCATTCATGGCCGCGGGGGGCGTTGCTGGATGATGGTCCTGGTCAGGGGCGGAGGCGGCACGCCCGAGCGACGACGGCACCAGATGACCCTCCGGCGGATATGATTGCTTTGTCCAGTTGGTCCGCTCCCGGGCCAGAACAGCAGCCAGATAACCACTAGAAGGCAAGGGAGACAGCTGGGACAGGGGCTGCAGGATATCACAAGCAGACGGGAATGGACCGACGCTGTGGGAGGCTGGGTCTTTGAGATAGGCTACGCCGTAGCCCTGGCCCTGGCCCACTGCTGCATTATTGCCGACGGGCTCTTCTTCGCCACCACCAATACCACCACGGCCACGCTTCTCGGACGGGTATGATGGTGGTGGATCCATCATTTGCCTCTCTAGCGGTGCGTAGGCGTAGGATCTATAGGCTCGACGGCGGAGGCGCTGCGCTAGTAGGACCAGAATGCAAATTATGCTGGCAACCACGTATAGAATGGCGAGAAAGAGAATCCGGAGGTCTTTCGGATTTGCCCATTCATTGTTCAGACAGCTCATTGCAGCTGATTTCCTATGGTGTTGGCTCCTACTGGGGTTCAGCAGGATTCCAGGGCCGCACACACAGACACACGCTTCTTCCCGTCGTCGAAGGATGCACGATTGGGTTTCTCTGGGGGCTCAGTAAGTACTGGGAACACCTATTGCTGGGGAGAACTGTGTAGCCCGCGAGATCAGGAAGAGTAATTTATACCAAAGACTGGAATCTCTCGGGGGATAGATCCGGCGGTGGTGGCTGTTTATCTAGAAATGGTTTGTCTGCGAGGGAGGAAGAGGCACAAGGTAGACAACTGAAGGTCCAGACACGTCGTAGAGCAGTCGCAGAGACACAGGCCAAGTGGAAAAGAAGCCCGATGGGTACGCCGACTTTTTTTTTTTTTTTGTTTTTCTCTTTTCTTTCAAAGATGAGATCTGATGATACTTATAACTGAGACCAGCATGGCGCAAGCAATGCGCATCAACAAATCAGAAAGAAAACAAAGCACTGGTCTCAGAAGAACCCGATGAGGGAATTCCCATAGTCTGATATTATATCCAGGGCGAAATGGAAGCGACTCCACCATGCAGGGACATCTACACTCGTATAGTGGGATCGCAGCATGTTTTGAAGCTCGGATTGCGGCTTCGATCTAGACTACGTATGGGCAGAGGAGATGAGAGAGGGGGGCCGCCCCTCCAGGTCCAGCTCTGTCATGATCAGCCACGCGAGCTTATGCAGTAAGTCGAACCCACGGGAATGGGGGCTCCAACTGCAATGCACCACCGTCATAGGACCAGGAACGTCTGGATGCAAGGCAGGTTCAGCTGTCCAGCTGGAGCGCCACATTCAGTACATCGGCCGGAGGAGAACCAAGGGCCCGCTCCGACTTCACTAGGGGCCCTTTTAGCGAGAGCTACTCCCTTAGCACGACGACTACGGACTATAAGGCGACCTGGACCGGGTGAGGCTCGAATACTGGGCCAGCCCGGACGAGACGACCAAGGAGCGCCGCCCCTCCAGAGTCAAGACAGAGTAAGGCCGAGAAAGGAGTGGAGTCGGACACAACAAGAGTGGAGGAAGTCGTTGGACTGGTCTAGTTGGAGATATTAACCAATTATTCCCACGGACAAAAGATAGGGATCCCCCGGTCAGGTGTGGTCAGGTGCTCGGTGTAATATTACGGGGGTAACGGTACCGCGGCCTCGTGATTGTAGTACAGAGTCACTCTCTCTCTCTCCTTCTCCTCTCCTTCCTCGCCTCTTCTCTTCCAACTTCCCTCTCCCCATCTCCCTCTCTTTCTCTCTTTCTCGCTCCCCTCCCCTCCCCTCCCCTCCCCTCCCCGCTGCCTGCTTGTGGCTTCGTCTCTCCGTCGCTCCCCATTGCCTTTCATGGCCCGTCTATCTCAGCTGCGCCTCCCCAGAAATGATCGTCTAGATTCCCGCAGATCCAGTTCGACTCCCACGATTACCGGCTCCTGACCCGGTGGAGAGTCGAGAACATGGTTGTCAGCTCGCCATCGCAGAATGGGTTCGGGGTCTTAATGAGACCTTCCTGAGTCCTGGCATTTGACATGGGCAGGCTGCCACTTTTCTTTCTGGCATTTGGAGATGGCGACTCAGGAACAAGATCCGCCGCTGATGCCCCAGTGTGGCGGTGCCACCGGGCGATCGGTGTGGCGCCGATGTGCCCTGGGCGCCCTCGATGGCCCGGTCTGCACCCAACTACGATGTAACTAAACACTCAGCGCACCATTGTGGCCCGGAACCATTCTCCATTAACCGCTATCCACTTGCCTTGATCGGACGGGCCTGTCAGAGTGTATCGTCACGATCCTATCGCCCCAATCTCCAAGCCTATCAACGACCCAAGTACCAGGTTTCCCCCAACGCACGCCGGCGATCTAATATTGAAGCCCCATATCTACAGAGTATTTCAAATACCACGCTGCACTGTACCCCACTAATGGCGTTGTACAAATCTGAAACACCCCCCCTCCCTCTCCCCCTTCGATTTGGAGCCCCTCGATAGCCACTTATGGGGACGCCACGTACGTGCGAAAGATGAATAGACAGCGAACTGCATTCAGGCAAGTGCAATATGAACTGGATGGTCCAGCCCAGTCTACAGTCTAGCGGCGATAGTGTTCTTCTGCATCTCCTCCTTAGCTCGATCGCGGAGCAACTTTCGCAAGATCTTTCCCGAGGGGTTTTTCGGGATTGCATCGACGAAGATTACCCCTCCGGTAATTCGCTTGGTCGCGGACACCTTTCCGTCCATGAAGCCCACAATGTCCTGCTCAGTGGCGGTTTGTCCGGGTTTTAGAACAACATATGCCCGCGGACACTCGTCGTCATTCCTATTCGCCCACATCGCATTAGCTCGCCCTCCAAGATGGAACCACCAGTAACTCACCTGGGGACGCCAATTACTGCAACGTCGGCCACTCCGGGATGCTCCAACAGAAGAGCTTCTAGCTCGGCCGGTGCGACTTGGTTGCCTTTGACTTTGATTAACTCCTAGCGCAAAGATTCCAGTCAGCATCGCGCAACACGACAGAAGCAACGTATTGGACATCGGCTTTTGCCGCGGGTGGCAAGTCTGAATTTTGCTCTCTCAGCTTACCTTTTTTCGGTCAACGACATGGAACTTGCCGCTATCATCCACGAAGGCGATGTCTCCTGTCTTCAACCATCCGTCCGCCGTCATGGTCTCCCTCGTCGCTTGCGGATTTTGCCAGTAGCCCTTCATGACATTGTGACCTCGGACCCAGAGTTCGCCGTGCTGGTTACGTCCCAACTCCGTCACGCCATCGTCGGCCACTATCTTCGCCTCACAATTGGCGTTCAGCTCTCCAACTGATGCCGAGTCTGATCTCAGATTGGGGTCCCAGCCTAAAAGGGAACACGTAGTTCTTGGGGAAGAAAATTCTGTCAGCCTGCAGGTCTTTCGCCACCAAGCGTACGCAAACACCGGGTTATTGGTTATCAGAACACCTGTACATACTCAGTCATGCCCCATCCTTGTTTGACGTTGATGCGTCCGGGCTCCCACAATTCCTCGATCTCCACGCAGACTTCTCTTCCTAGCGGCGCGGCGCCACTGAAGACACCTTCCACGCTGCTCAGGTCATATTTGCCGCTCCGGACCGCAGGATGCTTGGCCAATGCAACCGCCACTGGTGGGACCACGATGAGGTCGCTGATGCGGAACTTTCCTGTGTATTCGAGCACCTTGAGAAAGTCGAACTTGGGCATGATGTACACGGGCACGCCCCGTTGCAGGGCAGCCGCGATGAAGATGGCCTGCGCCATGGCGTGGTACATTGGAAGGAAGCAGAGCCAGCGTGTGCGGGCTTGCTTTTCCCTAAAATTCGGGTGGAGGTAGAAGAGATGGTTGTACTGCATCATATTGGCGACATAGTTCTTGTGCGTGATCTCTACTCCCTTGGGTTTCCCGGTCGTGCCACTGGAATAGTTCAAGGCGAGAGTACGATCGGCCATCTCCGGGGTGGACAGGTCATCCCAAATGAACTGGCTGCCTTCGTCAACAGACGCGATCAGCTCGCCCCAGTAGCGGCAGCCCTTCACGCCTTGTCCTTGGCCAGCGAACACGGCATTGTTGAAGACAAAAACGCGATCTTGGCTCACCCCAGCCAACCTCGCTGCTTCAATTCCCGTGTCCAGACTCGCCTCCGCGCAGAGCAAATATTTTGCGCCCGAATCCTGCAATTGATACGCCAGCTCTCTGGCAACATAGGTGGGATTCGCGCCGGAGAATATGCCGCCGGCCATGGTGGTCCCGAGGAACACGACGGGGAAGAAGATGTCATTGCCGGAGAACAGTAGCACACGATCGCCCGTCTGCAGCCCACTCTTGCGTAACCCCGCCGCAAACCGCTGACACCATAGTCGGAAGTCATGTGTCGTCAGGTAATGTGTATCAGGGCGTGCCGCCTCCGAGAAACACCGATGCGTCTTGGAGAGGGGATGTGTAGGCGACGTAAGCAACGCCGACGCCAAATGCGTATTTGGGATATCAATCTGCCAGCGCGATTTGAGCGGCATTTCCGTAGTTTATAAATCTCTCGCCGTATATGACTTGGCTAACTCGGCAATCTGTCAATCGTCCGTCACTGGGAACCACAACCCAAATAGAACAATCAGTCAGTCAATCTCACACCTAGCAAGCCGGAAAAGAAGCAAGGCAGGGGGATGGAACAGACCAAGGGACAAAGCAAGTCCCCCAGCCCGATATATAACCCCAACACAAGCGCCCCCTGCCATGCACATCCATTCATAAACCCTCCCTCCAAACCAACGGGGTTAGCCATCCCACCAACCGCCAAATGCCAACCCCAGATCCCTGCTTTTGGGGAGTTGGTTGCTCCATCCAAGCTACGTGGTTAGCTGAGCCCACAGAGCTCTCCCCGCAGCTTGGGAGGGGGTCCACAGAACGATCGGTTATTCGGTCGGTTATGTGGTTGATCGACCCGAGGAGGAAAAAGGAGGGGGTGCTCGTTCTTTCTCCCGAGGTGCTTGCGGTTGGGTTGGGTGATTGCGTGACAATGATACGTAGCTGTAGGTGCACGGATATTAATGACCTGTTCAACCTTGTGGCGTAGGTGTTCGGGATATTTGGTTGGGGGTTGATAGGTAAGGGGATCGTGGTTGTGATTAATTGTGATTGTGCCTGTGCATGTGTACATATACATTACCTATGGATGCAGATGGGGAGGGGGCGGATGTTTATTGCCAGTGTGTATCATTCATTGTACGCCGGTTTCATAAGGTATACATAGGAGTTAGGATCAAGGGCGGCTGCATCAGCAGTAAGGTCAAGCAAGGGGATCCCCAACGGGCAGTACGAAGTAGTATACTACTATAAGCAGTTCCATGAAATTGTGTATATTTTACGAGATCTACACTCCCGTCGCACCATGTATATGCATGCCAGAGTTGTATTGAAAAGACAATCAGCAGGAAGAAAGAAAAACAACCCCTAAGTCATTGACCAGATAAATCATAATGAAAGGAGAAAAAACATCCAACCCCTTAATCAGCTATAAACACCATTTCATTATGCCTCGTCACCATCACCTCCCAGGCACGCCAATGTTGCCTTCAGCTCGCTCACAATCTTCTCCTCCAGCCGACTTTGCGCCCCCGAAGCGGCGTCGGCCGGCTTCTGGCGAGCCAGCTCCAGTTCCTTCTCGCTCGTCGCGATGATCCGTGTCCGTAGACCCTGCTTCCGTTCCAGGAGCTCTTCGATGTCCTCCTTCACCTGTGCTTTGTCCCACTTCAGTTCCTGAATTGACTGGGCGTCGATTCCGAGGCTGGCTCCTGCTTCGCGGAATCGGGATAGGATGTACGAGATGAGCGCGAGTGAGTATGCCTCGGAAGCCATGCTCAGGCTGATCCGGCGGGTCGGAGCGGCCGTACGACCGGCAGCGAAAGATTCGGCGGCTCGTTTGAGTTGGCCGTCGAATTGGTTGAGGAAGGCGGCTACTTCTGGCGCACTGCGGACAACGTGGTAGAGGAGGTTCAGACACAAAGGAAGGATCCCGCCGGTCCAAATGGAGTACAACCGAGGCACAGGGTCGAATGGGCCAAATCCATTGGGATCTCGCAGGATGTTCGTTAGACGGCAGGTGGAGAGGCGGACCAGGACCACCTCGACCGCCAGGTGTTCAGCTAGCATAGGGATGGTCGACATTTTGACGAGCAGAGACATGCTGAGCTCGCCGTAGACGGGGTCACCGGCCACTGCGAGCTGGTCGGCCCACGAGAACAACGATGTCGCCAGTCTCGCGGTGTCATTGTCGGCAATGTGGTAGACGATGTGCTCAAACAAACGGTCAACGTGCTTCACTTGTAATGAGCTCTGCAGGATGGCGATGAGGATGGCGAAATCTTTCGGCGTACACTTGTCTGGTTGGTCATGCAGGTACGTGGTCAAGGCCTTGAACCCTTGCGCCACCACCACCTTCACAATCTCAACAACGATACCCAGGTCTGACGATACCTCGGGTTTCTTGGTAAGAGTCCCAGGCGCTGTTCGAGAAGGCGAATCAAGGTGGAACTGGAGAGCAAGGAAGAGAACATTTAGAAGCGATCGGTAGTACTCCGTGTCGTCGTTGATCAATGCCTCCTCATACGTGGCACGACGAGTCCGCAAAGCATCCCATACGACCTTGAGGAGACCAAAGACTTCAGCGCCCTTTGCTCCGATCGCAACTAGTCGCTGGAGCAGAGCTTGAGCGAAGTCGACCCGAGTTTGTTGGATTCTCTCGAAGATGGCTTCCTGGGGAACGCCCCTGGTGTTGGCTTCAAGGCAGCTCTGCACAACGACGGCCATCGATTTTTGAACCTCGCGGTCCGTCATGAAATCTGCACAGTGTTCAATGGCGAAGAACTTCCAACTATGGAGGAGACTCTGCAGAAAGCCAAAAATTAGCTAATTGACACCCTTGAGGTTTGTTCAGGACCTACCACTTGCGCCTCAACCAGAGACAAATTAAGGTTGGCCCGCTGGAATTCTTCGGCAAACCCTTGGTTACGACTTCCAGTCCACGCGAAATCGTAAGAGAGGAGCTTTTTGCCGAGGTGGATGTCGTAGTAGTATTCTTGGCCGAGATGACGAGACTGCAAAGAGGTTCGCTTGAAGTCGACGAGCTTGCACCCGGGATACCTCATCTCGAAATTCTTTTTGAGGTTGGCATGGAGGGAGGCATTGTACCCTGACACTTCAACCGCGTCTTTAGCAAACCAAGACACGAGCGGAATCAAGGTCTTGTAAAAGCCTTTGTCGTGCATTTCCTTGGCGGAATGTAGATAAACGGCGCAAATATCAGCCACAACAGCTGCAGCTCGAGTGGCGAAGATCTGGTTAGCCACGGACAGAGACGAAATTTTCAGCTTCGAGACGTAATTCACGAGGTTGGTGAAAAAACCGGCGTGCTTCTTCAATTCCGGGGTGGCCCACGGCCAATTCTCCTGTGCATGAGAGATGAATTCAAGCAACGCGACAGCCAGCTGGAGGTCAAGCTGCTCAATATGCGACAGCATGTCGAGTGCAATTTGCAGGAAAGGGGCACCCCTCATCGCTACGCTCTTCTCTTTGTCGGTTTTCTTCAGCGACTGGCGGGGCGACGTGCCCGTAAGAATGTAGACTGCCAGCCACTGCTGGCGCTTGCTGACAAGCGTTGAGAGCAAGTTCCAGATGGCCAAGTGCAGCTTGGAATCACTAAGCGGTTTGTCGAACTGCGACAGGACATCGAGGAAGAGACAAGCGGATTCCGCTCCTAGATGGCCGACCAAGGACGGTGGCTCATTGGCCGGGTCTAGGGCTGCGCCTGCTATGAGGACATCAAGGAGCGAAGCGACTGGGCGTCGATAGGTATCGTCCGAGGCATACAGTTTGACGAGAGCGGGGGTGGCCTTGAACAGTTGGTCTTCCAACAGCGATAGCGGCTGCCCCAACAGTTGTGCCGCCTGTAGCAGCCTAATCGAAAGCTCCAATGTTGCTAGCACCTGCTTTTGCACGAGAGTCATGTAACGGAGGTACAACGTCGGCGGGGTTTGGAGGCCATCGACAATAAGGCGAAGGATGGAATTGAAGGGTAAATCGGCTGCCGACTGTGGTCGTAAGACATCGAGGAGATACTTGGCCGACGAGGAAAAGACGCCTGTGATCTTCGTATCCAACTTGGTATTTTCATTTGTGCCGTAAGCATAGTAGAGAATTTTTTCAAATGCGGTTGGAAGTTTCGTGGTAATCGCGAGCCTCTGTTCTGGTGCATTGAACCTCCAATTGCCACAGCTATTGTAAACCTCCACCATGATCCGCACGAAGTTCAGCAGAGTTCCTCTCATCATATGAGATGGAACGCCCGCGGTCCAGTCGGAGGCGAGCATTGTCTTGCCATTGGGAGCATTCGGACTCCGTCTCAAGACTGCACGGGAGGCAGCATCATCAACAACAGCCTCAAACAACTGGACGCAGCCCAGCAAAAATGGGTAATCGCCCGACGTCACTTCCGCAGCAGAAACGATCGCTGTCATGATGCCACCCTTGCCGTCGGAGCCAAGCAGGCTACTGCGCGAAAGCAACGGCCATACTCTGCCCGGCAGAACATCGACGAGAGTGCAGATAAAACGTAGACAGGCGATCGTAGTCTCCAGGACAGTCTCGGAGCCCGCTCTGGGCCCAATATCAGATAGATTACGTTCGAAAATCTCAAACACCAACGAGATAATGTCGCTTTGGCGGGATAGCCCATCGCTTGCAAGCTCCAGGATTCTTTTGGCACTCGAACCGTCACCATTCTGCACGGGCGAACCCTTGACCGCAAAGAGAAGGTCGGCTAGTAGCCCTATGGAATCCGCAACGGAGTCTTCTCCATAACCTGATGAGAAACCTCCCTGCTCATTCCATTCCTCTAGCCAACTTCCGAGGTAACTCAGGCAAGAATACTGGTGATGCCACATGACAACTGCGGGACGCGACTCGGAGACGACTTGGCCAATTGCCGCAGAAGGGATTTGCGACGAGCCGGTTACAACCAAAGAGTTACTGACCTCCTGCTCGGTGATCTGTCTTCGAGGCGATGAGCCGACCATTGGCAGTGACTGAACGAGGGTGACAAAGTTCGCGTTCTCGTCCTCTCGAATTGTTTCGTAGCCTTGGAATCCGGGGGGTACGACCTGCGTAAACGAATCCATGTTCTCTAATTCGCTAAGTATATCCGGAAGGCCTTCCTCGTTGACCAGATCTTTGCTGACCAATGCGCGGCACAGCTTCAAGAAGGGCACAGTTTCATAAGGAAAGCGAGAACGAGCTATCCGAAAGATGTTATCCATCATGGAATCCTCCCTTAGGAAGATCGAACGAGGGTCGCTAGCGGAGTTCGACAGGACACCCTGAAGCCATTGGGACTCCGTTGGCGGACCCTGGAGGATTGCCAGGACGGACTCCACGATCTCCGGAGAATAGTCCAGATACACGATGGCGATGCGGACGAAATCTAAGAGGATGACTTGAACCCATTGACTCGTCAAAGGATCATCAACTGCTGAGGCGGTACCAACTTTGGTAGCCAGGATAAGGATTGTTTCAAACACGGCATCCCTCATTGCATCTGAAGTTAGAAGAACTATCGACTCATCTGCCGTGAAATTAGGAGCACGTGCGTTCTCAAGCAACTCCTCGTATAGAGACAGTTCTGAAGCCCGAGAGGAACTCGCGTGAGGTGTATTCGATTGGAAAGAATCGACTGCACTGTGGAATTGCTCCAGCTCCCGACTTTCCTTGTCGTTGAGCGCAAGCTCTCTCATGGTATGCAAGACCAGTCCCCAGGAGAACGCGGCTGGGTTAGCAGTCTTGGCATCTACACCTGCTGTCAAAAAAATCTCGTTTATCTGACCGATCTCCTCTTTACAGAGGTAGTACGGTGCCTTGGCAGACAGGCTTCTCTTTGAAGAATTGGCGATAATCGAGGGGACCGACAGTGGTAGCTTCATGAAGGCAAGTGTTGTCAGGGAGACGAAGCCCTGAAGGGGCACCAACAGCTCCATGGGTTCCTGACATGGCTTCTCAAAGTCAGTAAAATTGCCACCGGGGAGCGGAGTGACGCAGTACTTACAACTCGTAGCGGTTCCAAAAAGCTGTTGTCGACCATCAAACGAAGCCAAGAGAGCAAAAGATCCGCAGCGGGGACCTCCGCAGACGCTTGAAGCTGCAGGAACAATATCTGCACTATATGTATTAATTCCTCAACAAGAGTAGTCGCCCGAAGATCTTCCACTTCCTGATTGCACTCAGTAGCGCCTAGCCAGCCACCATCGCCATCTAGTGAAGACAATCGACTCCGCATGGCTTCAATGCATTCCTGGTTGAACTTGCGCCAGCCTTCACCCTGAGACTTTTCTTTGAATATCGTGGCGCCCAACTTGCACAACAGCTGAACATGACGGCTCGAAGATTGCTGGGAGGCAACGGTATCCTGAGTGTCGCTGAGATATAATCCAAGGAGCTTGCGTGCTAGCTTGACGACATGACTTCTTTCCGAAAGGTATAAGCTGCGCAGGCGCAGGCGGCGACTGGCCTCTGAAAGAAAATCGGATGCACCATCTTCACGGGCTGCTTTCCGATTGAGAATTTCAGCAAATGCAGGCCCTGCAAGAGATACGCGGAGATTGTCGCCACCTGCTGCACTTTGGAGACTCGTTGTTTCCTCTTCGGCAAACCGAGTAAGGAGGCGCGTAGCAGGTCGGTTCTGCCATTCAAGGATTGTTAATCGAAGCGCGCTGATCTCATCAATGCCCGCCTTTTCGCTCAGCCACAAAGCATCCGATTTGATTTCTTTCAGGTCGTACGATGCTTGCGCATTTGTCTCCACGTGAATTGCAGCTGTCTTCGATTCAAAGTCCGATTTCGATTTCGCAGATGAGGAAGGGAAGGCGTCGAGGCAATTCGAGAGGATCTGGACGCTGTCGGGATGCGACAAGAAGGCATGGAGCTTCTCCACATCTTCGACGTTACTGTCAATATTGCATGTATGAAGGAAGGCTCTCCTCCAGGACCTGGAGGGGCATGAAGTGTTAGCGGCTACTCCTCAATGGTAGAGACGAATGGAATGCGCGTACAGAAGCTGAACGTCCCCGGAGAAGCACTTGTCCAGGGACGGGAAATAGGCTTCCGGGACGGGAGCCATTGGCGAGACAGCTATATCATTCTAGATGCCCGATGTGCTGCGAGAAGGGGGTGCTGCTCGCGAGGGTCCAAGGCGACAGAGACCCGGAGCAGAAGGGAAGGGTTGTAGGGATTCAACGATAAACACGCAGAGCTCACAGCTCAAAGGCGGGAGGAACCCAAGAATATTATTGCAGCAGCGGGTTTGGCTGGCGGTCTCCGGGCGGTGAGCGGAAATTTTGCGCCGTTTGCCTGCCCGCCCCAATCGGGAAGGTGATCCACCGAGGATCTGACTCAGGCTCGCCGTCCGAGTCGTCCATGTTTGTTCCCGCTGCCACTTTACTCCGAGAGTTGCCAATCCAACTTGAAAAGGTGAGTCTGTGGACGTGGGCGCTGCATTGTCCATCGCCCGGCGCTCTGATCTGAGACTAATCTGTCCTTCATCCTACGCAGACTCTCGTCATGGCGGACTCCGGACTTGTCGATCACTCCCCCCACCATCCCACCAAGGCCGAGAAGCTGGGCACCGCATCGAATGTCATCCTGATCGATAACTATGACTCGTTCACCTGGAATGTCTACCAATACCTAGTCCTCGAGGGCGCTACCGTCAATGTGTTCCGCAATGACCAGATCACTCTGGAGGAACTGATCGCCAAAAAGCCCACCCAGCTAGTTATCAGCCCGGGTCCTGGTCACCCCGAGACTGACGCCGGTATCAGCAGCACCGCAATTCAATACTTCAGCGGCAAAATCCCCATCTTCGGAGTGTGCATGGGGCAGCAGTGTATCATCACTTGCTTTGGCGGAAAGGTGGATGTTACCGGCGAGATTCTGCATGGCAAGACATCGCCCCTGAAGCATGATGGCAAGGGTGCCTACGAAGGGTTGCCCAGCTCGCTCGCTGTCACTCGCTACCATTCGCTGGCTGGCACTCATGCGACTATCCCCGATTGTCTGGAAGTGTCATCTTCCGTCCAGTTGGCGGATGACACTAACAAGGATGTCATCATGGGCGTCAGACACAAGAAGTTGGCTGTGGAGGGAGTTCAGTTCCACCCCGAGAGTATCCTCACCGAACATGGGCGCACCATGTTCCGGAACTTCCTCAAACTTACGGCGGGTACCTGGGAAGGCAATGGGAAACACTTTGGGGAGCAGGGCAGCACCTCCAAGGTCGTTGTGCCCTCGAGTACTGCCCCCAAAACGGATAAAAAGTTGTCCATCTTGGAAAGGATCTACGATCATCGGAGGGCCGCTGTTGCTGTGCAGAAGACCATCCCATCACAGCGGCCGGCAGACCTCCAGGCCGCCTACGACCTGAATCTGGCTCCTCCTCAGGTCTCATTCCCGGCTCGTTTGAGGCAATCGCCTTACCCATTGTCCCTCATGGCAGAAATTAAGCGTGCCTCTCCTTCCAAGGGTATGATTGCGGAAAATGCTTGTGCGCCCGCGCAAGCTAGACAGTACGCAAAGGCCGGTGCCAGTGTCATCTCTGTGCTTACGGAGCCTGAATGGTTCAAGGGCAGCATCGATGACTTGCGCGCCGTTCGCCAAAGCCTGGAGGGCTTGACGAACAGACCTGCCCTTCTGCGAAAGGAGTTCGTTTTCGATGAATACCAGATCCTGGAAGCTCGTTTGGCCGGCGCTGACACTGTCTTGCTCATTGTGAAGATGCTCAGCGTTGAGCTTCTCACTAGATTATACCACTACTCTCGCAGCCTTGGAATGGAGCCTCTGGTCGAGGTGAACACGCCCGAGGAAATGAAAATTGCGGTCAACCTTGGGGCCGAGGTAATTGGCGTCAACAACAGAGACCTTACTAGTTTCGAGGTCGATCTCGGCACCACTAGCCGGCTCATGGATCAAGTGCCCAAGAGCACCATCGTGTGCGCCCTCAGTGGAATTTCTGGTCGGAAGGATGTGGAAGCTTACAAGAATGAGGGCGTGAAAGCGATCCTCGTGGGAGAGGCCCTTATGCGGGCAGCAGACACGTCTGCATTTGTTGCTGAACTCCTCGGGGGTACAACACAGAGCATCCCCAAGGAGTCCAGAAGCTCGCCACTGGTTAAGATCTGCGGTACCCGATCCGAAGAGGCAGCTCGAGCTGCGATCGAAGCTGGCGCAGACCTCATCGGAATGATCTTGGTCCAAGGGCGAACGCGATGCGTCCCGGATGACGTTGCACTACGGATCTCCCAAGTGGTCAAATCTACTCAGAAGCCTCCTAGTCAGACCGTCCAAGGAACGCCAACCGCGGCATCTGTTGAGTACTTCGATCACTCCGCCAGAGTCCTTCGTCACCCTAGCCGGGCGCTACTGGTTGGCGTCTTCCAGAACCAGCCTTTGGAGTATATCCTGGGTCAGCAACAGAAATTAGGACTCGATGTTGTGCAGCTGCACGGATCTGAGCCACTGGAGTGGGCCACGTTGATCCCAGTGCCTGTTATTCGCAAGTTCGGTCTTGACGAACCCGCAATCGCCCGCAGGGCTTATCACTCTTTGCCGTTGTTAGATTCCGGCGTAGGGGGAACTGGTGAGTTGCTTGATCAATCGCGCGTCGAGACCGTTCTTGAAAAAGACAGTGGTTTGCGTGTCATTCTAGCCGGTGGCTTGGATCCTACGAATGTTGTGGGCATCGTCCAGAAGCTTGGTGAATCGGGTCGCAAGGTGGTTGGTGTGGATGTCAGTTCTGGCGTAGAGACCGATGGCTCTCAGGATCTTAACAAGATTCGGGCCTTTGTACAGGCTGCCAAAGGTCTTCGGCTATAGTTCATTTTTATCGTCCGCTCAGCATGTGATGCATAAGCTTCGTTAACTCTTTTCTGTGATCACCTTGTCGGGGATCAATCTCCTTCTTGATACCTTTTGGGTCCTCTATGGCCTTGATGCCAAAATGTCACGAACACTTCCATATTATAAATGCCTTCCAGCTTACAATAACCTCATTATCTTGTGACATTGAGACCGGCTTTACTTTTGCTCGTATAGGACTTTTTAGTCACTCACTAAGGCATACTTGTATCACCTTGCTCCTTACCTCACCTTCCTCCAGCCTCCCTCATAGTCTACTTCCTATTAAACTGACAGAAACTCCATTCATCTCAACTCTCCCAATACCCCCGTCGAATCCCAACCCTTACACCCCGGTCAACAAAATGGGCAAGACCTTCAAAAACATTCACGCCAGCTCCACCGGCAAATTCGACGGCAACTCGGACAAGATCCCGCAATGGATCCGAGCCAACGGTGGACAATACTCCAAGGAAGTTAGCGAAGCAATTACACACCTGATCGCAACAAAAGAGGCGTTCAAAGATAATGTCGAGGCTGGTATGAGGCTTCACCCACCTTTTACCCTCCTCCTTTCTTGGTTCAAAGTTCAGTGGGAGAATATCTAACATCAAACAGTCCGCAAAGCCAAGCGATCAAGGAATATCAAGATTGTCTCATTCGACTGGCTAGAGGATTCGCTTTTGTCCAAGAATCGAAGGCCAAAACGTGAGAAGGAATATCTTTTGGAAAATATACTTCGGAATGAGAAGAAGAAAAATAAGAGAAAGTCGGATGAGAAGGAGCAACGGAACAAGAATGGGGAGAAAGGGAAGAAGCGTGCAGGTGAGCTTTCTCTTACCAAGGAGATGAAGGGGTTTAGGCTTGGTCTTCTGGTGTTGGTTAACAATATGATGCTGTAGGGAAACCGAACACCCAAGATCCCTTCAGGAAGAAGAAGAAGAAGGGGGTAAAAGCCGGTACAGCAGTGTGTATGTTGTTGTCTTTTCATGTCCCTGGAGGCTAGAGATGCTGATACAGATGGGGGATGTAGCAAAGTATCATCTCTACACAGACAGGGAAGCGAGGGTTACGTACAACGCTACGCTTGCGCGGTTTATGCTTCTGAGAAATTCGAGGGAGAAATACGTGGTTAAGGTGAGGAGGCTCTCTTTTTTATATGATTCCTTGTTGGAATAGCCATTGTCATTCCGATTGTCGGAAGATATTCGCCATCAGAGTGAGGAGAAAGATAACTCACCTCCCTATGAAATATTCTAATATGGCAATTATGTATAGGTCTACGAATCGAACAAGGAACCACATGTCTACGCCACGCATCTAGAGTACAGCCGGATCGGGAAGCAGCAAAGCGAGCTCCTAACGCCGCTGAAAGCAGATCGGGATACCGCAGTAAAGGCGTTCAAGACTCTTTTCAAGGACAAGACGGGCATGGAGTGGGAGGAGAGACTGGATAATGTCTTTCCCTCACCCAAGAAAGATGCTGGTGGCAATTTACTGCCCCCTCACGAGGGCTGGTTCTACTACGAGAATCAGGGCAGTTTGATATCGAATTTTCTTCGGGAGGTGGTCGAGGCACCCGATGATGGCTCGATGGTGGAGAAATATGATCATCCAGTAGATTTGCAGGGTGTGAAAATCAAGCCGGATCAAAAAGAAGAGGGCGAAAGATCAGACGGTGGCTTGAGAGGAATGTATGATTTGACTGGCGCTGACATTGAGATTTTGAGCTCCTTTGCACGGGAAAAGACCCCGTTCGGTTAGCCCTAACTATCTATGGCCGGGGCTGACTCTCTGTTGCCTGGGCTATAATCCCTGTGGGGATTTTCTGATTGCAATGCAAGCAGTCCGTCACGGAACAATTCGAATGGCTACAAGATGCTTTGGCAGATAGAGAAAGTAGAATATAAGAATTTCTTTCACATGGGTATACAATAGCGATCAGACATGCCAAATGTAAATGCCGCCCTTTGAGCTCCTTCCTAAACACCTCATACGCCAAATCAGACTTTTCTTTTGCCTTTCGTGAATAACTGTACACTGCCAGCTAAAAGCCGCAGGTGACCTCGAGACAAACACGGGCTCACAAATAATCCTTCTTCTTGCTCGTCCTGGTGTATTGGGTAAGAGCCCATTCGACATCACCACTGGAGCCCTTCTCCAAAGTTCCTCCGCGGATTTCGAACAGCCTCATAGTCATACGAGGACCAACTTCCGCCAGCTCAACATCCCGGTATCCGGTCTTGACAAAGACGTGGTGGCGCACCTCAATGCTGTCCTCCTTGTTCACAAAACTGACGACACGGTTGCCGACCTTGCCGGTCTCACGCGGGGGGAACAGGTGCTTCAAGATCTGGACCACGCGAAGACCCAGCTTGGTCGTGAATCCCTCGAAAATTAGGTGGGGATAGCTCTCCGACACGGTTCCGCGGGCAGCGTCGGGAATGTCCGCACGAAGAACAACATTGTGTAGGGAGAAACTAGCAGTCGGGCCATGGGGAAGATGGGAGATCGTCATTGCAGTAGGTGTACCACGGTGCTCGTGCAGGAGAATCATGTCTGTCAGCGCCGCAGCATTTGCGCTTGAGATCAGGTCCGGAAGAACGAGGTTACCACGGTTCAGGCGGATTGAGGTTGGGAGAAGCAGACGAATCTCCTTAGCGAAGGTGCCCAGACGGACAGAAGGGGAGCGAGAGGTGGTCACGATAGGACGGGGATCGGCAATACCCGACGTGAGGGCATATTCGTCGTCGAGATCGACCTCGTCTTTGTTTTGCTTATCTGTCGGGGTGATCGACTCATCGTACTTGAAGTCCTCACGCAAAGCCTTATCATCTGCAATCGAGGGATCGACAGGCTTTCCGGAGGCCAGCGACGCCTTCAGCTGGGCACGCTTTTCGGCGATTGAGGCATCGCGGAGAGTGAGAGCTCTCCGGTAGAGGTAGTCTCGACGCTCACGGGCTTGACGACGCTGGATGGGCAGTTAGCATGGATGTCCCCTACTTGCGAAGGGATCCCGGCCCGGAATTCGAGCAGCAACATACCAACATCGTGGAAATGGAGGAATGGGAGGGAAGAGCGGACGGGCTGCAAAGCAAGAAAGGCGGGCAACTTTTTTTCTTCGGGAACTGCCGGTCTGGTCCGCCTTGGCCACCGGAACTTGGACTGTGTGGACTCCGATGGCTGCTGAGCCGATCGCAAATCATCCACCACCCGGTCTTGTGGTTTGACACACGCCCCATTTACTTGCGTCAAGCTCTTCCGTGGTGGCAGGGCTCTGTGGCGTAAAGGTCAGTCATACCCTTCCCCGTGGCTTGCATTCTCCGTCTTTCATCGTGTTCCTAACTGGACCTCAGTCTCACCTCATATACAGTTTGCCCCTCTGTTGTGGCACATTGGTTGGTGATCCCCGACACACCGAACACAACGTCCCCTACTCCTCGACTCGGACAGTGACGGCTGTCGTGTCCTCCACACTCTTTTAGCTCTTGGAACTGCCTCGCGTGACCATCTTTGACCCGTGTATGACCGCTCCACCTTCGGTGACCTGGACGTCTTTCGCTTCCGCTATCTTCGTTCTTTCTTGCCTTTACCCGGAATAAAAACATTCGAGGGTTCACCATCGGTCTCTATTACCTAGGTCAATATGGCCGCACTAGGCGACGAGAGAGTCGCGGTGGAGATGGATGACGCAAATTCCCACTTTCGTCCGCGGAGGCATGATGATGACGATGAAGCTTCCGGAGACGACGATGTAGAGAGCACCACCAGTGCCCAGGCGGCTGGCAGCAAGCACCACCAAGGGCATCTGGAGGAAGAGAAGGAGCTTCCGCCACATGCGTGCGCGTGAGTATATCATAATCTCTCTTTTTGCTACATCTTCACTGACGTTGCGGGTCTCGAAAGGTATTGCGGTATTCACAATCCGAGCAGCGTTGTCAAGTGCCTGGCCTGCAACAAGTGGTTTTGCAGTGCCCGTGGTAACACTTCTTCCTCCCATATCGTCAACCATCTCGTTCGAGCTCGCCACAAGGAAGTTCAGTTGCATCCGGGCTCATCGTTGGGGGATACGATCTTGGAATGCTACAATTGCGGAACTAAGAACGTCTTTCTTCTCGGGTTCATTCCGGCCAAATCTGACACGGTTGTCGTCTTGTTGTGTCGCCAACCATGCGCTGCTATGCCATCTTCCAAAGATATGAACTGGGACACTTCGCGTTGGCAACCATTGATTGAAGACCGCTCGTTCTTGCCATGGCTGGTGGCTGCTCCGTCCGACCAGGAGCAGCTCCGGGCTCGCCACCTCAGCCCGCAGTTGATTGCTAAACTGGAAGAGATGTGGAAAGAGAACTCACAGGCGACATTTTCGGATCTGGAAAAGGCCACGGCTGTGGACGATGAACCGGCCCCAGTGCTTCTTCGCTACGATGACGCTTTCCAATACCAGAACATCTTTGGACCGCTGGTTAAGATCGAAGCCGACTACGATCGCAAGTTGAAAGAGTCTCAGTCACAGGATGGACTCATTGTGCGCTGGGACCTGGGTCTCAACAACAAACATCTGGCTAGCTTTATTCTGCCTAAGCTTGAGCTTGGTGATGTGAAGTTGGCCGTGGGAGATGAAATGCGCCTCAAGTATACCGGTGAATTGCGCCCCAAGTGGGAAGGCGTCGGATATGTCATCAAGATCCCGAACAATCAGTCTGATGAGGTGACGATTGAGTTGCGAGCAAAGGGTGATCATAAGTCTGTGCCAACAGAGTGCACGCACAACTTCACGGCCGACTATGTCTGGAAGTCGACATCGTTCGACCGTATGCAGCTTGCTATGAAGACCTTTGCGGTGGACGAGATGAGCGTTTCCGGTTACATCTTCCACCGCCTTCTCGGACATGAAGTTGCAGCCGCGCCGATGAAGACCCAGATGCCGAAGAAGTTCAGTGTCCCGGGACTTCCGGAACTCAACGGCAGTCAGATCAATGCGGTTAAAAGTGTGCTGCAGAGACCTCTGAGTTTGATCCAGGGTCCTCCGGGAACTGGAAAGACAGTCACGTCTGCTACTATTATCTATCATCTCGCCAAGATCAACGGAGGCCAAGTGCTGGTGTGCGCCCCCTCTAACGTCGCAGTCGACCAACTTTGCGAGCGTATCCATCGGACCGGTTTGAAAACAGTGCGTGTGACAGCCAAGTCGCGAGAGGACGTCGAGTCGCCTGTCGGTTTCTTGTCCTTGCACGAGCAAGTTCGCATCAACGATACCAACATCGAACTCATCAAACTCAATCAGCTCAAGGCCGAGCTTGGAGAACTGTCCAGCCAAGATGAAAAGCGACTGAAGCAGCTTACTCGCTCGGCGGAGCGCGAAATTTTGAACAATGCCGATGTCATCTGCTGTACTTGTGTTGGTGCCGGTGATCCTCGCCTGGCTAAACTCAAATTTCGCACCGTTCTGATTGATGAATCGACCCAATCCGCTGAGCCAGAATGTATGATTCCTTTGGTTCTTGGTTGCAAGCAGGTTGTCCTTGTCGGTGATCACCAACAGCTGGGGCCTGTCATCATGAACAAGAAGGCGGCTAAGGCGGGTCTTAACCAGTCACTCTTCGAACGCCTTGTCATCCTGGGCTGCTCCCCCATCCGCCTGAACGTCCAATACCGCATGCACCCATGTCTTTCGGAGTTCCCGTCGAACATGTTTTATGAGGGTTCTCTGCAAAACGGTATCTCATCTTTTGAGCGCCTTCGTCGTGATGTGGACTTTCCTTGGCCCATTGCCGACAATCCGATGATGTTCTGGTCGAACCTGGGCAACGAGGAGATTTCGGCATCGGGAACCTCATACCTCAATCGTACGGAAGCAACAAACGTGGAGAAAATCGTCACTCGCTTCTTCAAAGCCGGCGTACAGCCCCAGGATATCGGTATCATCACGCCTTACGAGGGTCAACGTAGCTACATCGTTAGCTCCATGCAAGCAAATGGCACGTTCAAGAAAGAGCACTACAAAGAAATCGAGGTTGCTTCGGTCGATGCTTTCCAGGGTCGTGAAAAGGATTTCATCATCCTTTCTTGTGTGCGTTCCAACGACCACCAGGGTATTGGTTTCTTAAGCGATCCTCGTCGTCTCAACGTTGCACTCACTCGTGCCAAGTATGGCCTTGCTATTCTTGGAAACCCTAAGGTCTTGTCGAAGCATCCTCTGTGGAACTGCCTCTTGCAGCACTTCAAGGAACGGCACTGTCTGGTGGAGGGACCCTTGTCCAACCTTCAGGAATCCCTGATCCAGTTTAGCCGCCCCAAGCAGGCCTACAGAGGACCTCAGCGGTTCCAGATGGCATACAACCATGCCTCTAATGTTACCAGCGGATTGATGAATGGAAGGAACGGTCCCCGCAACGACTTCCATGACACCGGGTCCGTGGTTGGCTACATCCCTGACGATGTCTCTTCCGTGCACTCGTCTGCCCTGGGTGGGGTTGGTATTCCCTCCGGATATCCACCTATGTTCCAGAATTTCGCAGACTCGTGGCCCGCTCTTCCCGGAGCCCGTCGAGCCAATGGTAACCGCGTGAAGGGGGCGCCTAGCATTGCCGGCGAGTCCGTAGCAGCCACCGAGTCTGATGTTACCGCCAGTATCATTGATGGAAAGAGCGTCGATCAGGGTGGTGTCAGCCTTGCTGGTTTGAGCATCAACGATATGGGCAAGCAGCCCAGTCTCAGCCAGTCGGATCGGCTGAAGCGCTACGTGGAGTCCGGTGGACGGGAGCCTTACAAGCCCGGTGTCCCCGACAACGGCAGCATCTTCGGCGGAAGCTCTGCTAGCATTCGTGTGACTCGTGGTGTGCCGGGGCATATTCACGACGATGACGATACGCGCAGCGTTTCCACTGCTTTTGCCAGCCAGGTCGGGGGCAACTATGACTGATTTGGGAGCCGTCGTGCCCTTCGCGGTTTAGAGCGGGCCCAGTAGCTTGCAGCCTTTCCCGAAGCTCGGGGGACAATGGTCCGTCGAATCATCAGGTCACTCCAACATGACTCGATTCCTGGGATTCTGCTCGACGTCATCCATGTCACCCTTAGACATGAGACATCTGTAAGATTCAGGGAAGCATTGGCGAGAGCCAACCCTCAGCCATCTGGTGGGAAATAAGGCATTCCTCGGATTCTTTCGCATTGCTTTTATCGATATGGAAAGAGGCCAGTCTACAGGGGCTACACACGGTTTCCTGCCGTTCAGACAAGTGATCCTCTCCAGTCAGATCACAGGGCATGGTGCGCTCTGCGAAATGACATGCCAATGGCGGCCACCGTTTAGTGCATATGCCCCGTTATCAATATGGTTAGTCGCCATCGACTATTGCCGTCGGAAAGAGTCAGTGGAATGTCAAGGCAATCTTTCTGGCTCGCAGCTGCTCGTGTTCGGCTTATTCGAGGCAGCTGACGAGTCCCAGCATTTCCGCAGACAGCTGGAAGAGGGTGGCTCATCCTCGATGATGCTACGCATTTTTATTCGTTGCCACTACTGATTTACACGAAAACCATTCTAAATCCTATGACTGCCTGTTTTTGCTCTTTCATCTCCTCATCCTTCTCCATGTTCTGTGGCATTGCTCGGGCGATGTAGTGGTTCTCTGGATCTCCGCAACTGGGGAGCAGGCGGAAGGTCTCTCGAACACAGCCCACTGTCTGAATCCGTCATCCGGTCTACGCGTATGTCTCTGGCCCGAAGGGCAATGTCGACTGTCGAGTCGAATGAGCTGTTTAGTTCCGCATCCCAATCAAACCATTGCCGTTCGTTCTCACACCGCCCCGTAGTCCCAGCAGGATCCAACAGAGTTGATGATCGTCTGCAGGATGAATAGGCACCCACGTATCTCGCATCCTTGGAAGCTATTTGGCATTTATAGATTGATGGCGGATCTGGCCGACGGTCCACTTTTGCCGCAGCATTCGTAGATAGCGGTCACCATTGCAGGCTCAGCCACAGTCTTGTCCTGAGGAACTAGAACTTGGGCCGGAGGGGGGGGCAGCATGGCGCACGATCGACACGCTCAGCTGCACCTCAGCACTACTCGATTACCGAAAGGAGCCCGGCACTGGACGGCACGCGCGTCCGATTTATCGCGGAGACACCGGATGCCCTGGAGGGTGTACAGTGTACAGGTCCCTGAAGGATGCTTTAACTACTGGTCCATGCAGATCTCGGAGCTACCAGGATGGTCTTGCATATGTCGTAGCGGCGCTGCGCCACTGGGGGAAGATCCGGCCCATCGCAGGGCCCTAAGGCGTCTGACGATACTATTTTTGAAAATGAAGATGCCTGGTAGGATCTGATATCGAAGATTCTTGACGACCATCGGGCGTGGGGTGGACGAGGTGACGTAATGGGTGGCCATGCTTCCGAGGCAGCCACGATCGATGAATGGCGGCTTTGCTGGCAAGTCTGTCTGTCTGTCACTTCGGTGCCCCGAAACGAGGCCGGGAAATGACAGTCGGCGATTCGCCCCGTCCAAGGATTGGGCGTGACTTGTCGCCTATGCAAGGGATGGCGGCAGATATCTCGACGTTGACACGGGGGACCGATTACACAGTACGACCGTGAACAATAGCTTGCCTGTCAGACGTGGAAGATCCCGTCAGGGTGGACGAGGATTGGCACCCCTGTAGAGTATAGACACTAGAATTAGTTCTCTAGCGTGGATCGTAAAGCGTCTCAGCATCTCGCATCTCGCATCTCGGGCCCTCGTGTTGGTAGAATTTGCCTTGGCCCAGCGCTTAAGCAGATTCTTTGCCTGACCACGCCGGGCACGGGATTGGGCAAGAAACGCAGGGCTGGGTACCTAAGGTACCGACGGTACCTACAGTGTATCTATCTAACACTCCACCGGCCACGCTGGAGCTGAATACAACGTACATACGGAGTAGTCTTGGTAGAAACCTGAAGATCCCAAGACACTGGACTCTGTACAATGCCGGCATCTCCGGGGGTTGAGTCTGGTTGAGTCTGGCTGAAGACATCCCATGACGCTGCGGCGCCACAGGAAAGTGGACCGAAATCGGTAATGTGGCTGGGGGGACCACGTGCAGGGAAGCCCTGATTGGCAGGCAGCAATGAGGCACTCAACCCGGTGGCGGATGGCCTTACACAAGACGGAGGAGAACCAGCCAGCAATTGGTACCAGAACTGTAGTAGTAGGGGAGGCTAGGTAGAGAGGAGGCACAGCAGCCCCCGATCTAGTTGTAGTAGTATCTGGTTGCCTGCCTGCCATGACTCACTAGTGGTCGCAGCCTAAAAAAAACTCCCCAAACTTTGGTCATTAGCATCATCGTGATTCGGTGCTCAACTAGGGCTCTCAGATACATATTTCATCCATCCATACATACCAATACCGCGTCTGTTCGATCATACCACGTGTGCAGGCATGATGCTGAGTGAGTGCCCTCTGGGTCTGAAACCAGTCACTACATACCATATTCCCTTTAAGCGCCCAGGGCCAGGATTATTAATGCCGTATAACTAGGCCGGCGTCGCGCCGCTTTCCGGTGTCCATGATTATGACTCTAGTTTCCATCATTCCCCAACCGCCAACCTTTCGAGTGGCGGATCCGCCAAGAAGCAGTGCAGTCACGTGGCCCGCGTTGCTAGATGCCTGGTTTTCCGTCCTGAAAAATTTGGCACTCCGTCCTTCCCAGTTGAGCAAACCACCAACCATCCATCGCCCAGTGCCAACCCGACGCGATTGAGCTCGCCGTCCGGCCAATATCCAGTTTCTCCCCCACCCCTCTCTGCATCCTTTGATCTCTCCCATCTACACCGTTTCTCTCCATCGTCCGTACCTCTCGTCTCGCCCACCTCGTTTTCTCACGCCACCTCGGCCACCCCCCCTTCTCAATTGAACGGCGGGGTTGTAGCTGCGCTATGGGTGACGGCTCTGATTACCCTAGTCCACGAAGCGAAGGTCCCGGCGGACCTACCTCTGTTCTAGTCACTGCCCAAGAATCGCTTTCCCCAGCACCCAAGATGAACGACCAGCTGTCTCCGAACTTCATGGAAGGCACGCGCCCGCGTCTGTCGGTGAGAAGAGCGCGGGATCCGCCCAAGAACGCCGCCGGCCAAATTTACTGCGACCATCCCGAGTGCCAGCACTCGCCCCCAACCTTTCGCCGTCCGTGCGAGTGGAAGTAAGTTTGCCTTTGCTGTGTGAAACAGTTGTGCCCGATCGAGGAAGCTAACGGATCGCTACCGCAGCAAACACATGGACAAACACGACCGCCCCTACAAGTGCATGGAACCCGGGTGCGACAAGATCCAAGGCTTTACATACTCTGGCGGTCTGCTGAGGCATCAGCGCGAAGTGCATAAGAAAAATATCAACGCCAAGAAACCCTTGATGTGTCCGTACGCCGACTGTAATCGCAGCACGGGCAACGGGTTCACGCGTCAAGAAAACTTGAAGGAGCACCTTCGCCGCCGCCACATGCATACCGAGAACGGGCATGCATCCGAGCTACCCATTGCGTCGCCCGAACTGGATGGCACCACGTCGTTTGTGACTGCGTCGGTGGCCTTGAAAAGGAAACGCGATTCCACCGGGGAGGATCCGACCCTCGAGCTTCCCGAAGAGGAAGAGAATGGTGTGGATCTGCGCAATGAGCTGAAGCGGCTGCGTCGCGAGGTTCAGGAAAAGGACCGCCGGTTGGAAGAGCTGGAGCGCATTGTGGCCGGACTGCAGCAAGCTATTCCTCAGACCGCAACGTCACAGGGCTAGCATGTTTTCGAGTGCTTTTCGTCCGTCGCTCCTTCTTCAACCTTTTTTTTATTATTTATTTTTTTTCTCTTGATCTTTTCTATCTTTCCTCTCCTCTTCCCCTCTTCTCTCAGTGGCTCCGAAGCTCTACATTTTTATGGTTTGCTGTATGAAATTTGCATTCTATGGGCGTTCATCTATGCAAATTATGGGCCTTGGTTGCTTTCGCAATTCTGTCTACAACATCAACGGGAGGTTTCATATGGGTCGGTCTCCATCTCGGAACGCATGGATAAGATTCAGGCAGCTGTGAAGATTATGGCGTTTGCTCGAGGTCGTTGATACAGACCAGGTGGTGTTCTTTTTTTTTTTTGCTTCCTGATGGTTCCTACTACTACTACTCTTTCTCCATTTTCTCTATTCCCTGAAATATACCCAGGCGTTTGACCCTGTTTCTTTTGTTGCTGATCTTATTTTGCTTCCACCTTATCCTCCGATGCAATCGTAGTTGTCGATCCTGGGATGCGTAGTTCCTCCACGTCATCGGGGTGAATCATACCGCTGTAACTCATCTCCTCTCCTTCTCCCTCTCCCTGACCACATGGGATGCCAAGGCTCCTTTCGTATCGCAGTTACAATTGTGACCGGCGCCGGCCACATTCCTAGTCCTGTCTCGATCTGTCAGACTGACCTCGATCTCTGCCTTGTCCCCAAGGCCTACCTACCACCCAACACGATCCTCCTAGTGATCCTTCAGCTCCTAGCACAAGGCTCCCTATCATCCATGCACGGTGACACCTTCCTCCATTCCTTCCCAGCCAGACAACTAGTAATAATCATGGTAATCATGGAAGACTGTCACTCTCTCACCCACCCCCTTACATAACATAACCACTGGGCCGCCCACCCCCGGGGTCTAGCCCACAACCTGACTACCTACCTGGCTCTACATGACTCACACATCCCCGTGGTGAGACCTAGTTGGTACGTGGGATGTAGTAAGCAATCTTAGTCTAGATCCTTATCGTAACGGGCAAAGACAGGCGGGTCTCCACTGGTCACCCCGTGATGGGTATGACTCAGGTTGACTCAAGGGCTAGCTGTTTAGGTTCCGAGATGGGGTTAGGAGCGTGTGTAGATGGTGGGTTGGTAGGCCTGGTAGCCTGGAGGTGGTGCGTGGATGCCTGGGTTGGTGGATTGGTGGGTGGGGGGGTAATATCGGTGATGAGGGGGGTTTTTGTTAGTTACTTGGATGAGTACTGATGGTGAGAATACGGCGATGGACTAGATGGATAGTGAAAGATTCATGATGGTGAGTACTTGGATCTCTTGTTGGGTTCAGGCTGTGATAGGAACTAGTTAGCTGGCGCTGGGTGGGTGGCGAATACGCGGAACATTCTATGGATGAGGATGAGGATGAGAGTTTCCGGATGATGTAGTGTATGTAGTGTATTGAATGGAGAGGGAGAATGCTGCGCTTGACGTGATTCAGATGCGCTAGGTTCAGCGGTGACGGTGATCATGGGGTGTGCCTGCTGCGCCAGATGGGATTCTTTTTTGGAATGGAGGGAGTTGGTTGTTGGTGTAGAGGTGTGGCGCTGAGGTGGAGGATCTGTGCAGAACGGCTGGTTACGGTAGGTGGGGCTATGCTGTAGACTTGGTAGGATGTGATAGTGGTATGGTTTGATGATAGTCGACTTCGAGATGTACACTATAGGTGATGCTTGGTGATGCTTAGGCTGGCTATACTGGGCGGTATGAGGATGCACATAAATTATAGGTAGCTAATGGGTTTAATTAAAGGTCATTATTTCATCAAATAGTCAGTGTGGCCGAGTGGTTAAGGCGATAGACTAGAAATCTATTGGGTTCGCCCGCACAGGTTCGAGTCCTGTCGCTGACGTTTTTTTGGTTCTCCTATCTTTTTGGGATAGGAAGACTTGGCTCATGTTGCTTGGTTTTCCTTTTACTTATATTAAATTTTTTCCCTGCTGACTATGTTTCATATCCTTTTCCTCCTGAGTAGTCGCTCACTGCTCCTGATGAAGTGGCATCCCGCTGAGGTAGGCTGTATAGTTCTAGGTATCTCATGAGATGCGAGATGGTGTGTCACTGCTGTGGATTTGATCTAATCAAGAATGACGATTGACCAAAGGGGTATATGGCTTCTATTTGAAAGTCTGAATGTCCGGCTTCATCTCATGGTCTGCTTTCACAAAGAGTGGGACCGTTCGAAACAGGCCTATTCGGCAGTCAGCAGGAGAAGCGGAGTTCCTTGTCATGAGCAACTATTCGCTATTGCACCAGCGCTGTCATCAACACGTACGAGGCAACTACCCTTGACGAGAATTCATATCTGTGTGGGCTTTTTGTTGTGTTTGTAAGTTGGCCCTGACATTTAACGAAAACTTGGAAAGATCGGGCTTTTGTTATATTGAGTGCTTTGTCTCGAAAGCCCTCCTTCAGATCAGATTCAGTCCAAAGTATGGAGCGTTTAGATTGGTGAGTATGATCAACTGTGAGGTCACGAAAGATGCAGTATCTTTGTCGGCTGGGCTAGAGTTCGCTTTACATCTTGAGCATAGAAGCTCGAAGATAAATCCTTCGCATGGGGCATTTTTGAACGAGAACGAGGCTTGGTACATGGGTATATCACCATAACTCGCAATATGTCTTCAAGTAGACAGGCATTCGAGCATCATTTCTGAGACTTATGGGCCACGAATAAGCAGACCGCTATACAGGGTCGATGCATCTAAGCTCTCTATGACTCGGGACTAGCCAGCTACATACTACTTCAGCCAACCCTTCGTCGACACTAGTTTAGCGCACCGGGCGGAAGGTAATTATCTACCTGTTGTAGGAACCATCCTATGTGTAAGTTTTCGTTATATGGGCCTTTTCTCCGTCTTCAAGAGAAAGAACACCACACGATCCATATGTTCCTCTCCCACCACCTCTTCGTGGCTTTCTTCTTCCTCTTTCTATAAGCACGTGTCCAACAAACCGTACCTCGGGTGCCTTCTTGTACATCAACCGAATGAGCACCCTCAATTGGATGAATAAAGTACTCGTCTATTATTCCAGAGCTTTCCCACCTATCGGGTGCTCATACTGGAGTGCAACATGATGATGACCTATGCAGTGTGCTTTCTGGCCTGCTGTATAGGTTGTAGTTGCATCTTAGTATTTGGTTTGTGGGTAGCTGAAAAATAAATCCCATGGCAGGTGGCAGGTGGCCGGCTCGCTTGAAGGGATTAGAGAGATTCTTTTCTCGTATGGCTGCTCCTGCAGGTATTACCAAATGGGGTGACTAGATTATGTTTCGTTTCTATGTAAGGATACTTGCGGTCCGCTCGCTTGTTTAGTGATTTATCCGACTCAGTTGTATCCGATCTAATCGGATTTCATCAACTATCATCTGTTAGGACATTCTCTCAGTCTGCTCCCTGGTACTAGGCAGCGATATATCGCTTTGCCGTCCTGGTTAAGAGATCTGGCATCATCTGACACAGGGGAAGACTGGAAGGTATGGGATACCCGGAGGGTGAATGCGGTCCATAACTTGACCGGGAATGCGCTACCTGCTCTCCCGGTGACGTAGTTCTTATTTATAGGTCATATACCCCCCATGAAGAAGGGGCTAGCCCTCGGCCGTAGATCAGAGATCAATCTGATATGATCTCTCAAACCAATAAGAATCCCCAGCTGGGCGAGATGTCAAAGCAATCGCGAAAATCCACTTTCGGCATCTGTCCAATGGGGACGTGTCAAGGTGACGCGTGGATTATTTTTGGACGGGCTTGCATTCACTGTGGAAAACCTCGCGCTGTTAATGATGGGGGGTGTTGTGTTTCGTTTCCTGCCATCGACCATCATGCATGACTCTCCTTCTATAGCTTTGAGTACCATCAGGTTCAGATTTTAGTTGCTGTGTTCAATCGTCTTACATGTCGAGATTTTGTCGCATTTGAATTATTCCAAGATCTTCTAGTCCTTTTGTCATTATCCTGGGTCTCGAATGATAGGAGGGATGCAGGGCACTCTACAGATCCATTCAAACCATGTGGTGTGGTTCGCTCTTGAGCGATACGTGTGTTTTTCCCCTTTGTGACCATTGTCCCGATACGAGCATCTGCTGATCTCTAGGTCAGGGTACTTCATCAAGTAGAGTAGATAATATCGCTATGTCAATAAATGTTGGGGGCGAGTCATCACTAGAATAAGCTAAACGTGAAGCCGGCCTACTACGTGGTAAATGCTCGGAGCCCTCATCTCTCACCTTTGACAATAGTTACGTAGGGGGTTGAACCCATATCCTCTTGATAGAAGCTGGGGGCGATAGGCCCCTTCTTGAGCATTGCAACCCTCAATGGGCCCGACGGGTGCCTTGATGGCCTCCTGATAACCAAATCCTAGGGAGTTTATCGGGCATGAACTTGGGTGTTTTTGAGTCGACCTGCCTGGCACCTAAAATTCTCATGATCAACATGATAGGTTTCCAGCACACCAGCATGGAGGTGGCCTGTCAAAAAGCGCGGTAATACTTCTGAGGTATGCATTGGGCTGGTCTGAGACATAAACCAGGAGAACCAAAAACAGCAAAAAGACGTCAGCGACAGGACTCGAACCTGTGCGGGCGAACCCAATAGATTTCTAGTCTATCGCCTTAACCACTCGGCCACACTGACTGTTGCTTGAAAGTAAAGCGTTTTTTTGTAGTTATGGGGTACTGGCCATCGGACAAATATGTCAGATGTAGTGTGGATTTTTCATGTTCTGTAGTGTGGGTAACGGCGAAGCATTGACGGTTAGATCTGTTTTGGGAATTGGGTTGGAACGCCCAATATGAGACCTGAGAGAAATCGATTGTGGTAAAAGCGTTATTTGTAGACAGCAGGTGAGATACAGCATACCAATTTAAACATAGATTGAACTTCTTGTTACTGCTATCCTCTCATGGCGGTACTCACTGGGGTCACTTTGAATGCATACTGGCTGGTTGACAAAAATCCAGCCTAACAAAAAAAACGTCAGCGACAGGACTCGAACCTGTGCGGGCGAACCCAATAGATTTCTAGTCTATCGCCTTAACCACTCGGCCACACTGACTACTGTTGTTTTTCGAAAACATTATTGACAATATCAAGGCCAACGTGACATATCGTCAAGGTTAATGAGTTGTCGAGCATACAACTGAATCGGTCTTGTCGTAGAAGCCGGTGTGAACGAGAAAGGCTGCGCTAAAATTATCGCCCTCGATGACCAAATCACTCACTGCCAGGTTTCATGTGGTGGGTATACGGTAATTGGGCAGTAGTTGTTCGGTATTCCATGCGTCTATATATTTGGTTTGATGTCGCCGGGCATAGGTCCGGAAACCGTCAGCGATGATGAGATGATGATGACGACCACCCTGTCAGAATACCATAGTCAAAGCCACTTCTCGAAACAAGTATCAGATCCACAAGAGCGCATCTTCTACCGGAGGAGTCAGGTGGTGATACAGCGCTCTACCCGACAATCAGTTGTGACGGGTGTAGTTGAGGTCAGCGTGTTTGTTTGCAAGCCTAAATCTGGTCAGTAGGCGAAACTAGGATTGGGGTGTAAGAGCAGCTCACGGTGATACCACCTGTATTCGAACAACGAGTTTCGGCAACACTGCTTCCAGTGGAACCTCTGGTAGAGCGATTATTATTGTGATTGCCGGGACGCAAGTATATTCCGGCCCACCGGTTCGCCCCGGTGTATGTTATACACTTACCGAAGTCCGCACCAGCCTCCAAGTAAGATTACGTGAAAACTGCCTATCTGGAGATTTTAATATAAAGAACCTCCCCCCATGCACGGAGTAGAGTGACGCCAGATGAAGGACCAGTGGACGGCAGACAGGAAGCTGTCAAGAGATGAGCGAAAGACGAAGACGGAAACCCTCGGCGGAGCCACCGCGGACTAAGCCCCTTGTGGCAAGCTGTCATTACACGAGAAATACGAGACGCTGGAGAATGGAAACATACAAAGCCACGGGATCCCCTGGGTAGAGGGGTGAATGAATGCTTGCAAAGGCTCGAAACGACCGAGATGAATCCATTGACGCTGCCTTGAAACCAATTCACCCTTCTCATCGTCCCTCGACGTTCCCGGAATAAACCTGCTTTGTTTCAATCCGTTCCTTATACTCGCTCTCCCTTCCTCCCCCCTCTTCCAAGATCTTGTCTCACTATCAAAGTCCTAACCCGCTACCATCCATCCAATTATCACAGCAGGTGTGCTTCTCGTGAAATCAAAATTTGTAGGACCAACGATGGCTCAAGCATCTAGTCCGGTGGAGGTCCCCATGTCCCAGCGGTCCGAGGCCCAATATACTCCAACCCATCAGTACAACTTGGGGACCCGCCTCTTCCAGCAGCCTATCTACGCAAGCGCGACGTTCGAGCAATTGAGACTCGATCAGGTCGAGCCCGTCAGTCTTGCTGCGCACCAGTTTCGAGAGGGAGAATTCATTCCTATTGGCTTCTTCGACAAGGTCAACCCGGCCCTTTTCAAGCTGCCCACCAGAGACGTCGAATGGTCATATGATAAGCGCAGAACAGCCCAACAGATCCTCCCCTGTCTCCATCTGGGACCCTGGGGCTGCCTCGCAAAAAGAGGTTGGCTCAATCAGGACGGTTTCACCCTCCTCCTAGCTATTCGGGACAGACGTCTAGCCATGGCACGCCTAGTGTCCGGCGAGAAAGCAGCCGCGGACCTGAACATTGTGGCCGATTCCGTTGATATCCAGGACTACCAAGAACTGATAACCACCCTCCCTCAGACCATTTGTCGCATCAACGAACACATGGCCTCCTCGGCTCCTTCGGGTCTGAGCGGGAGCACCGAGAAAAAGGTCCTCGTTTTCTGTGAAACGGGAAACAATTCGTCGGTGTTGGTGGTGGTGGCCTATTTGATGGTAATGCTCAATCTCGGTGTAGCGCAGGCCCTACAGGTGGTTCAGTCGCAGCGATTTTGCATTGATGTGGGCGAGTCGGCGACGCAGATGTTGCTGGCATTCGAAGCTATCATCGACGCTAAACGGGATGTTGAGAGAACGCGCCGAGCGAGCTTCATGGAAGTTTCAGTTCCTTCAAAAAAGCGATCCAACGACCGAGATACTGACGGGACTGGCGTCGACGAGTACATGGCTTTGAACCAGGATAGAAGGCCTTTGGCACCATTTCAGGATCGTCCTGCCTACTAAATGACTGATGTCTATTTCCGTGCTCCGCTGGTAGGAATATTGCACTGGAGAAATGGATCGTATTAAGTTGTTGGTAAAGGCGACTGGGTGGCAATCTACGTCTTTTATTCTTGTCTTTCCAATATGCTTCCCCATCATGTGCATACAACTGAGGACAATGAACATACTGCGCCCTCATGTTTCGGCTGCCCTGTAGAGCCAGAGTATCGGCTGAAAGCTTCATATTCGTATTATCATGAAATCTAGAGGATTGGGGTGTATACCGACATTTTTATCTGTTCATCCCCTGCCCCATTCTGAAGCTACCCAATTTTGCAGACTTAGCATCGGGTTGATTCCAAGTTCTCCCCACCAGACGAGGATGTAACATTCACTTGACCAATGAGCCGGAAACCTCCTCACTTTCATTCACTTCCCTTAATTACAGACTTTGATAGGAGCCTGCCAGCACTCAGTCCTGCTTCATTCTTATATAATGGTGACTTTGCATATCACTATCAACTTTTACTCTTCCTCAATCACATCCTAGAGCGCCATGAAACTCCGCGAAAAAATCCGTCCACCAGAGCGCTTCAACCACGAACAGTTCTACAGTCCATGCTCGCAAAGACCTTTACGTGAGCCTCAAAAGCTAGACCGTCCCACCTTTACCCCATTCAATTCCGATCTGCCCACTGCGGCGTTTCCCACCTTAGACAATGCACATCCCTCGAGGTGTGATGACGAAGAAGGATACGAGCACGAACAATATGCCAGCACTCCCACGCCCTTCAGGGAGCATATTCGGAGTGAAAAAAAGGGAGAGAAAGAGATGGAGCAAGATGCAAAGGCATGCTTACATAGTCATCCCCTAGAGTCCTTCGAAAATATGATTGCAAGTAACGGGGAGCTTAACCCAGTTTATACGAGAAACATGGTTATACTGGCCACCATGGACCGTGAGTCGTCAATTGATAGAGCTATGGCGGATAGTGATATAGACGAGGTTATGGCTGATGCCTCTGAGGAGGAGAAGATGGAGGTACGTTGGCTATGAGCTATCTTACTACCAGAGTTTGACGGAAGTTCTTGCAGAAATCCCCATCATTACCCCATCGCGAGTGGAGTGATCTTTCCCCACAGATTCAAGTTGAAATTGTCAGCAACATGCTACAAGATCTTGACTGGTCGATGATGTGCCATTTACTGGGACTGACTGCAGAGGAGCGTGAGGAGGTCCAACAAAACATCCTTCAGCGAGACCAGCAGACAAAACAGGAAGATATACACCTGGAGCAGATGCGAGCGAAGCAGCTGAGAGCACTTCTGAGGATTGACAACACCACTCGAGGACACAATCGAGTTCCACACCAGGGCGTTTTTAGCAAGATCTCCCGCCGGTTCTCGGGCAGGTTGCAGGACAGTTTCAGGTCAGACTTCCTAGTATGTCATGCTCGCGAATTTTTGGATGCTAAGGTGTTCCTGTACACGCGTGGGATTGATGGAAAATACGCTGGAGAATGGAGCAGTGGCATGTCAGCGTGGTGGGTCCCCGAAGATCATGACATCGAGCTTCTCCTAGAAGGTGATCGGCGGACTGAGCCGAGTCTTGTGGAGGCATCCAGCCTTTCCAAAAATGACTCAGTATATGGAGCTGTAGATGCGGATTCACCTGAGTTATCTATGCGTTGCATGGTATCCTCGACCAATACATTGGCTAGGTACTATCCGAGCCCTGCAAGGAATCGACATTTTTATAAATGTGACGCGAACAGCCTAATGGAGTGGCACACAAATAGCCAGAAATACAGGTTGGAGAAAGTCTACCACAACCGTCGGGAGAATGGAGTGATTTGCCTAGGTGTCACCGATGAGAGAGTTGCTCGATTTGGTGATACCAAATGGAAATATGTCAGGCCAGAGTGGACGCTTAGGCAGCCACCGTTGGATTGGTTGTTCTATGAGAAGCCCCCTCCAAGCCTTGAACAACTCTATGGCCTCACCAACAAGAAGAATGATCCAAAGAAACCCCAGCAAGCGGCTTGCGCTCTCCCGACGCGGCCTTCAGAGACAAGTGCAGGTGAAAACGGAGTTCCCAGTCGTGTACTCCAGACTACGTCTTCTTTGAGGCTTGCACAGCGACATGAAGGGTTGAGGTTAGAAAAACAGAGAGGACTCCCGGCAAAGCCAAACAGAGACAGAATGTATGTTACCCTTTTCGAGTCAGGGAAAACTCTCAGTCCTACAATTTGGTCCCCACAAACAACCCAAGAGAAAACAGTGTCCCTGACCGGTTCAGACTGCCTTTCTACAGAAGATAGGAATAAAGCCCCCTCCCTAAGTGAAGAATCACTTCTGGCACTGGATACCCAGAAGAGCCCCGCTGAATCTGTGCAAGAGGGTTCTGGCCATGAGTTAGAATACTCGCGAAACGACAACCCGGGACCGGACAGATGCTCAAAAGGGCCAGCCCAACCAGGAGCCGCGAAGGAAACAATAAGCCACACACCTGAGGAGGATAGCAGCGGGGATGACGGAGAGGAGGACGACCAGGAAGATGACGAGGTTGTGCTTCTACCTGTCCCGGCAATTTCATAGACTACTGGAAAGGAGGCCGACTGACAAAGTGTAATTGCACTTTTCCAGGATGGTGCTATCTGGTTTGACTGATAAGCGCTTCTGGAAGAAACAGCGGTTTTTTTAGGTGCTAATTCTCTAGGCCTTTGTTCTTCTTGTTCTTTCTCTTCTTTCTTTCTTTTTTTTTTTTATTTCCTTCTTTACCAGTACTCCAATCTCGCAGACATTGAAGACTCATATGCGATGTTATTACAGCGAAGAAGTGATCTGGACTACGAATACAAAATTCACAATAGGGTCGTAATAATACCGGGATCATCTATTAAATTCTTCTCCTTTGCACAGCTGAAATTATAGTGACAGCCCCGATCTTCATAATGTCAGATGCTAGGCCTAGCATATATAGGTATAATGCATAGACCCCCTCTGTTGACCTAACTCTTCACATCTCCGTTGTCCGCGAGAAGCAATTAGATGCCAACCAAACAATTGCTTGACTACCTGCAAACTTGCCCACGCAAATACCGTTCTTCATTTCTTTACTTCTTCTCCCACCACCCCCACGGGGGGAATGACAATTGAATCTTCAGATCAGACGAATTGAAAATCAATCCGGTGCAGGACAACATATTAAAGATGATGAAATGTCCCCAAATTGGGTAGGCTAATTTGCCTTTGAGAAAAAGCAGGCAAACTATTCAGCACGCCGGAGGTAATGCTCCAAATCAGCGCATCACTTTGATCCCTAATAAGGCGCTTTTAAGACCAACTCAGAATACTGGATATGGGTGAGACTGATTCGAGCGTATAGAGCCTAGCAGTAAACTTCAGACGCGCTTAACAATCGACCGAGGCTTAACGAGACCACCAACGCCACATTTCCAACGTGCACAAAATAAGCAAGAGGCGCGCATGCGCATTCCCGAGCAAGGCTCTCATCGCCACGGCCCTGCAACGCCAGATGATCCTTCTCGGCTGTGTCATGCTTGCGTCGTCTGGCTGGGTGTGCTCCCTTCTGTGGTTCAGACTCATGGCAATCTTTTGGGTTTGGTTCGCCGAGTTCATACTGCGCCGGCTGAAAAGGAAGGTTGTGTTCCGGTAGCCACTTGGCCCAGATGACCAGATGACGATTCCAATCCCCATGAAAGTGAGAAGGCACCCGTCCCCATAAAAATATGGGTGGTTCTGGAGGAAATAACCTTATATTCGGCGACGCCACTTGGTGGATAGATGACGTTGGTTTGGTCATTGGGAAACATTCTGCGACGGGCAATAGACCGGTTTTGTTTGGTTGAGCTACCGGTTTGCCCTGATCTGACATCTGGCATACAATCATCGACTTAGACTATGTACCTCCTACCCGACGGTCTTGCGAGCACCGATGATTTCACGTCGAGATGAATCGGGCGATAAGGTTTATAGTCATGCCTATAAAGAAGGACCATCGGCTTAGTGGGGCTTCTGCTGCTTATCGGATAACTAACCAACTTGTTTCCAACTGACTAACTGAAAGATAGGAGAATCCGCCGAAATGGAGCTATCGGACTCTTCTTATCGACCTAGTCCTCCCGATAAGGGCTCCGACATCATGGCCGACATAATGAAGCACTTCACCCCGGACAAGGGCTTTAATCTGTTTCTCTTCTATTCCGATACCCTACAGTATTCCTTAGATCTCTCGTTGGAATACCACACGAATCCAAAGAAATTCTCAGACCCCAGGATGTTCGACACCCCCTTTGACTGCATTGTGCTGGATGGCACCGTGGTGACGGCCGCCGATATTGGTCGGTATGACATCGGCATCAAGGACGGCAAGATTGCCCTACTGGCTCCCGCACGGGCCCTGGCAAAAGCGCGCGCATCTAGAGTCATCGACGCCGAGGGCGCATATGTCATGGTATGTTCGATGTAAAGGCAAAGGAAATAAACAGGATCCGATTACTGACGGCTTACTAGCCTGGAGGCATTGACGCGCATGTCCACTTGTCTGAACCGCAACTCTTCGGCAAGGGCAAAGCAGCAGACGATTTCACCACCGGAAGTCGCTCTGCCATCGCTGGAGGCACAACGACTATAATCGCATTTGCTCCGCAGGATCAATCCGACCCATCCCTGATCACGGCACTGGATGACACGCAAAAAAAAGCTGCTAATGCTGCTTATTGTGATTACGCCCTTCACCTCTTGGTCACGAACCCAACCAAGCAGGCTCTCACGGAGTTTGCTCAGCTTCGCGAGCGCGGAGTTTCCTCTGTGAAAATCTACATGACCTACAAAGATTTGCAGTTACGCGACAATCAGGTCCTAGATGTCTTATTGCAGGGACGCATTGATGGAGTGACCACCATGATCCACGCTGAAAACGGCGACATGCTCACCTGGATGACCGAACAACTAGAAAACCGCAAGTTAGTAGCACCGAAATACCATGCCACTTCACGACCTCAAATCCTCGAAAGCGAAGCTACCAACCGAGCCATATCCCTGAGCCAATTAATCGAGACCCCGATCCTAATCGTCCACGTTTCCTCCCCGTTAGCCGCCAACACGATCCGCACTGCACAGACCAACGGACTCCCCGTATACGCAGAGACCTGTCCACAATACCTATTCCTGACGAGGAAAGATTTGGATAGGCCCGGATTTGAGGGCGCCAAATGTGTATGCTCACCGCCGCCACGCGATGGCGAAACTGACCTCGAAAGCATTTGGACCGGCTTACAAAACGGAACATTCACCATCCTCTCTTCTGACCATTGTCCATTCTTCTATAACGACCACCTCAACGGGAAAAAGTCTGCCATCACTGAAGACGAACCTTTAGGTCGCTTTCGATACATCCCCAACGGCTGTCCGGGAGTTGAAACCCGCCTACCTTTAGTGTGGAACGCCAACCGACTCTCTCCACAGAAGTTCGTCGAAGTGATGAGCACCAATCCCGCCAAGCTCTACGGACTCTATCCGCAGAAAGGCGCTCTCATCCCGGGACTCTCTGACGCGGATCTCACAATCTGGTACCCATCTGCGCAGGAGCCATTCCCTATCACCAATTCGGCCTTACATCATAATGTGGATTATACGCCGTACGAAGGCCATATGATTACCCAGTGGCCCCGATATACCTTGCTCCGTGGAGAAGTCATCTGGGACCGGGATAACGGGGGCATTGTAGGCCAGAAAGGCTTCGGGCAGTTTGTCAAGAGAGAACGCAGTGCATTTTGCAGCGACCAGCCGGAGTGGGACGTTGAGAAGTTTTAGAATTTTTCTAGAGTATCGAGTCTTCATAGAAAGAGCATTTCAGACTTACAGAGTGGGAAGATTTATTATACATGATACATTTAAACTTGGCAAGCGATCCGTGTTCTATTCTATCGGTTCTATACTATCATATCATGATCTTGCAATCCACCTATGATTTCCATTATTTAGCATTACGATAAATTCATCGACCTGGCACAATGGGACAATCGTTGTTGAAAGGTACCTACTGGTACCACAATAGTTTAGGGGAAGCTCGGATATGGTAGTAAAGGTATGAAATTGAAGTAAATAGAAGAAGTTGGCAACGAGAATCAGTCCAAGATCAAAATTGATGTCGGAAGTGATCTTGACCATGCCTCTGGATAACTATTAACGAGGTGTTTATTTCTGCAGGAGCTACCGTCCAAATGTCTGCAGTAGGTAGCCCTAAGGGATAGAGTCACCATCGTAATGGTCTGGACCCAGTAGTATCTAGTATGAGAATGTACTTGCCTTGAAGATTAAGGTTGAGCTAACAATCGTTGGTTTGGTTTACTAGGCATGTTAACCTACCATTGATAGTATCCGAAGATAGTTTTCAATCTTGCTGGGAAAGCAACTGGGGAACGGCAATTTCACCTTGTACATTACATGAGGGACCGACAGAGACTCCACTGGAATTTCCTACAGTTATCTGGTAGGTAGTGATGGCATTTCTCTCGGGACAAACCCAGAGAGCCTTCCGACAAAGTGAATTGACGTCAAAGCAAACATATCCTGGAGCGCTCCTCACCCTCTCTTGCCAAGAAGCCATTGCCAGACCAAGGCGGATCTTGTCAGGATTTTGTAGAGACTTTGCTGGATGCCAGAGTGTAAAGCCCTGACCGTTATCTTATAAGAAGATAGACTAGGGTGGAGCCTAGTTCTTCCGAGCTGACCGACGAAATGACCTTGTGATAGATTGCAGCCATGTAGAGTTATCCAAGATAATAAAGTCAAAAATCCGCAAAAGGTGACGTTGTTTTCGAAGAGACTAAAATGTATTGTTCAAAGAAGACAATTAGCGTGAGTCCTGAAGAAAAGCTCCAAGGAAATTACCTGGCGAAGATAAAGCAAACCCTATAAACAAAGCAGCACAGTGGTGGATGTCTTCAACAAATCAACGCTTGAGCTTGTTGGTGATCCTCGAGTCTGCTAATTCCGCTGAACGAATTGATCACGCACTCTGTGGCTAAGTTTACTATAGGAGTATAGTGTATATAAATCCCATACATCACCCTGTCTTATGGACCAGATATATCCAACATCTGCCGGATTGTTCAGCTCCATCCACTTGTTCATCGAGCCCCTATCCTTGGAGAAGATAGGATATCTTCAGTATATTACCCACCCAAAATGCTGAAAAGCACTTCTCCTTCAGTCATTGAATATGCCCTTGTCGAATCATATACCAATAATCACTATGCCGAGATTGTACTACAGGCACAGCAGACACTATTCCGGGTTCGAATCGCTCCTCAACCTGATAGTCCTGGATCCCAGTTGGTCTCTCGGATATACGAGCCCAGTGGAGAATCCCTTCGGATATTGGTCGAGATGCTTGGATCACTTTGTCAACCCTTCTTCAGAAAACACGGACGTGACAGGGGAGATGATCTGGATTCGGAGCTGCGAAACAACACACAGATATTTTTGGAGTTGAAGTTCAAGTACAAGTGTACAGAAGTGTCTGAACTTCCCCAGGACCAGCAACCCCGCGAGGAGTATCCCATTCGGCATAAGATCGATACCGATCTCCCGAGCTATCAGCTATCAGCCGTTAAAAGGATCAAGACATTCCATGAGCGTCGAACGTACGAGGTCTCTATTGATGGGACTAGTTACTTCTGCAGAATAGCTCCAGGCAGGCTTGACCACATGTTCCAAAATGAGTTTAATGTATTGAGAAAGATAAAGAAGTGTGGTCTGTCTCTTCGCGTGCCGGGACTGATGGGATTTGTGGGGGTGGAAGAACAGATGCCGGGAATGCTTGAAACATTCATCCCTCATCAGTCGCGTCTCTCTGATATTGATATGGCCGTGATTAACCTTGACGAGCGTCGTAAGTGGGCGGTCCAGGTTGGTGACACCGTCCGAAAACTTCATCAGCATGGTATCGTCTGGGGTAGAGTACAAGCGTCAAATGTTCTGATCGATCAGCACGGGGATGCATGGATTGTGAATTTCCAAGAAAGTCTACTAAGACTTGAGCCGTCTGATATTGAAGACATCAAGTTCATGGAGGGAGCTATGAAGAAAGACTTGGAGGACGTGGACAAGATGAAGGAATTACTGTGTCTTTCAGCTTGAGTGACGAGTTATACGGAGTAGGTGGTTTTGGAATATGGCTCGCTTTTTTTTGTGAATTGAAAAGCTTAAGCAGCCGGTGAGTGAGGTTACGAAACATACGAGGAAAATAACAGAATTGGAAATACAACAACAGCGTAGAGAGATTCAAATTACCAGAGAAAAATATGACGAATACACCCTACCTGCTGAAGCTTTCAGCTCAATTGCAGTATATGCTCGGTTCACTCCTCATCATGAACGTGATTTGACTGGGGTGCAAAATACAATCTTCTAAGTAGTCTAGTAGGTAGGTAGGGATTACCGGGTGAATGTTTCTGCCAAGAGCCTATGCTGTGAGTTGTCAAATGCAGGCAGGGCCATGTCCCTCTTTGGTCCTGACATCCTATCACTTGCAGTGGCCTCCATGGGTTTTGGAATTGCTCGCATTCAGCGAATGCTGCTGACTATAATAGACAGCAAAGCTTCTTGTATACAGATGATGGAGCGGCCAATGACCCAATAATATTCACATATTGACTTTGGTTAAACCGATCTTGCATCAGGGCGGAGCAAAAGTCCGTGGCTCTAGTCTGGCCAGGAGCCCCGCTAACATCCAAAGCCACACATGTCCTATCTAGATTATAAATTGGGAGTGGCTGGGAAACCGGTCAGCACCAACTCCACTAAAGGCCCAAAAGCTTTGAAGAGCATCATGTCTTCCGATCAGACCAATCTCTATTCTCGGAGCTTGAGTCGTGGTGGCTTCATCTAAGCTGGAATTGGCCAGTGTACTAGTCAATACACTTCCTCTGTTATCTTCTATGAAGCGCTAGCTGAGACCCGAAATATCCTTCCTTTCAGACTATCTATCAGCGCCGAGCATCAGAATCTCTGCGTATCAACGGGTGAGCCTCAATTAATGACGGAGTTAGGGGGTCAACCGAAGGTTAAAGATCAGATGTTGCAAAGCTTCAGGTTTGATGGAAAAGACGTCGACTTCCAGCTGGCTTACAAGTCTGGGTCATGGGAAGCAGTATCTCACAATCATACTCGATATAATGCTGTCGCATCACGAAGTTGAAAGCCGCTACTGGTTGCTCACTGACTCTAGGTGTCAGAGCCTAAGCAGCTGGGTTTTGTACGGATCGATGCCCAGCATCCAGGCAAAACCTACCATCAACGGTACACCCCTTACGATTTCAGCACAGCAAAGGCCTCTATCAGCTTCAACGGCCAGTTGGAAAATCCTGTCACCGGGTGGTGCCACCTGGGTAATGGTTCCCGTGCCTACAAAACGGATCTGATGCGCTTTATGCTATCTCGCGTCGCCTGAAGAGAGCCCAGGAAACAATGAGTCAGCTCCCTGAAGGTGCATAGAAGCTGCGCATTGCCGGGGATACTAGAGCAACGGATCAGTCTTGAGAAGGAGCGAAATGACGCCGAGTTGCAGGAGATGTAGCGCACCGCTCGCCAGTTGGCCGCTAGGGTGAAATCCATGCCAGGCTGATTAGTACCCAGTTACATCATTGTTCCAGCTCTCGCCCACCTGGCATTCCTTCAGCATGCACTTGAGAGTGCTACTATTCTGCTACAAACCCAGCTTGAGCCGGCAGACTTTCGAAATTGGCAGCTACACTATGGTTGGTTTCATACCATGCCCTTTCTCCTTCAGCACCTTTCTAATCCTCCATCTAGGGCTTTAGAAACACCATGGCAAGATATTAGATCAGCTTATTCGTGAGGACAATTGGCGCGGCTCACAAGTGCCCGGATCGTGAGAAATTATCTGCAACACTGCATCAAACGGGTGAGATGTTTGAGGAAGCGAGGGCTATTAATTGTGGCGAGGAGTTGCGACTACAGTGTATTGCTGCATGCAATGGAAAGCAATGAAGGAGCACGGAGCAGACGGTCTGCCTATATAAAGCCATGACAAATGCTGTGTCGAGTTGAAAGAACGGTTCATTTGCCCGATGGCCACTATAGCCCGCCACAGCAGTCAGTCACCCACTACATTCTAAAGGTGTGTTGTTGATCACACTGGCGTGCTTAGCCCAACCTGTCATGATACTTGGAAAGCCAATACCTCAGAGAGTATCTACATACCCTGCATCTCATAGTAGGAGCCATTCCACATACCAACTCAGGATGCGCCCACGCCTATACAAGGTGCTTGAGCCTGTGTCTAGCTACCATCCGATCCAATCCAAACAGGGCGGCTCAATCATCAAATTCCCGGGTCCTAAAGTGTTTACAGAGTTCAATTCCAGTCTCTCTGTGCCAAAAATCAATCACATAGACTGAATCACAAGGTAAATCCTATCAGTCATGTGAAGAACCCCAACCCATCTAAAAGTGGTCCGTGCACTGACGCGAAAATCCGCGTTCCTCGAACAAAGGCGCGCCCGCTGTCGCCGCTCATCCCTCCGTCATACCTGCAGACTGTCCGTCTGTCTCTCCACCAGGGGCCGGAGGAAAACCATTCAGTGTTGCTGAACCATTTTGGACCCCTTATTCACTGCGCTGTGGGGTTCTTTCTTTGTTCGCTATCTGGTGGAGCAGGTTCTTTTCTAATTGGGCAGGGATTGGATCTATCGATTCGACGGGCTCTACTTCGGAGTTCTTCCGTTACATCCAAGGATTCGCCGCAAAGAATATTCTCGGTGTTTTGGGTTTCTTTCCTTTTTGAAGTATCACCTGAGTTTTCGGAACAGTATCGGAACCATGTCGAATCCGGATACGCCTATCACCGCCACCGACTCCCTGGATGAGATGATCGCCCCCCGAGAAGGCTCTTCGCCGCCGTCGACCCCGATGACGGATCGAGATACCAAGACCGTGGCGCAGGACAAGATGGATATCGCGGAGGATATTGAGGGAATGGATGTGAAGGCGAAGGCGCTGATGCACCTTCTGAATACTAGTGAGGTGCATATTGTGGATTCCGGGCTGGGGTGGCGCGTAACCGGTTGCTGATGAGTTTGCCTTGCTTGATGATAGGTTTTTGTCGCTATTATGGCGGATAAAATGAAAAAGCAGCAAGAGGAGGCCAGGCTGGAAGCAGCTAGGCAGCAAGAGCAGCTGCAGAAACCGGAGAGGAAGACGGAGCCTAAGTCGAAGGCTACTACGGAGCCGGTCGGACGGCGACAGACACGCACGAGTGCGAGGCAGTTAGCGAATGCGACTCCGGCTACGGCTGAGGATGTGAAGAAGGAGGAACAAGAGGCAAGCAAGACGAGGAGGGGCAGGGGAAGGAAGCCTGCTCCTGCGGCTACGAACGGAAATACTATCTCGAGCTACTTTAAGAAGGCGGATGTGAAAGTTGACGAGGATAAGCCGACGGTTCAAGAGGCATTGGAACACGCTGCGGACGAGTACGAAGCCAACCCAACAGCGTTAGGTGGTCAGGAATTGGTTGCTACACAGCAACCGGGATTGGTGACGGGGGGTAAGATGAAGAAGTATCAGTTGGAGGGCTTGGAGTGGCTCAAGTCGCTTTGGATGAACGGACTGTGTGGCATTTTGGCGGATGAGATGGGTCTTGGAAAGACTGTTCAGGCTATCTCCTTGCTTGCTTTCTTCAAGGAGAAGAACGTTTCTGGGCCTTTTCTGATCGCTGCGCCGTTGAGCACGGTGAGCAATTGGGTGGATGAATTTGCGAAGTGGACTCCTGAGATCAAGACAGTCTTGTATCATGGGTCGAGAGATGACCGCGCAGAACTTAGGAGGAAGTTCATGAACCTCAAGGATCAGCGGAGCACCGACTTCCCGGTCGTCTGCACTTCCTATGAAATTTGCATGAATGACCGGAAGTTTTTGGCACAATATCAGTGGCGGTATATCATTGTGGTATGTTTGCCGTGGCATTGCGTACGCATTTGGGCTGGGTCGCTAACAAACACACAGGACGAAGGCCATCGTTTGAAGAACATGAACTGCAAGTTGATCAAAGAGCTGCTCACCTACAACTCGGCCAACCGACTCCTCATCACGGGTACGCCATTGCAGAACAACATCACCGAACTATGGTCATTACTGCACTTCCTGCTGCCGGAGATCTTCAATGACCTTAGTAGTTTCCAGAGCTGGTTTGACTTCTCGTCCATGCTGGATAACAATGGCCAGACAGATGTCATGGAGCGTCGGAAGCGCACGCTGGTCTCCACAATGCACTCAATCCTGAAGCCTTTTCTCCTCCGACGGGTGAAGACTGACGTCGAGACATCTCTCCCCAAGAAGCGGGAATACATCCTGTATGCGCCCCTGACAACAGAACAAAAGGATCTCTACCGCGAAATCCTCAATGGAACTGGTCGCCAGTATCTCGAGGAGAAAGCCACAGAACGTCTCATGGCCAAGAGCGGAAGGGTCTCGCGATCCCAAAGCCTGAAGCGCAGCGCTGATACCAGCGAGACCTCGTCTCCAAACAAGAGTCTCAAGTCTAGTCGTTCTTCCACTCCAGCCAGTGCACTACTCACGCCCCGGAGACGCGGCAAGGTATCAAGCTACAAGGAACTTAGTGACCGCGAATTCAACGCGAGACTGCGGCGACTCGAGCAAGGAGTCGAAGAAGACCTGGACCTCGCCGAGCCCAGCGAAACAGAACAAGAAGAGCAAGAGCGCGCCAAAACAATCCGACTTGCCAGTAAGCATTCTTCCAGCCAACCTCATCCCCTTCCCACAACCCCAACTAACACCCATCCCACCACCAGAGAAAGAAATCGCGCAAAAGAAGATGCAAAACCCTGTGATGCAAGCACGACTGGTCTGCAACTCCCCCCACAACTTCTACTGGCCCTGGCACGAGGACCCAACCTCCATCGACGAAACCCTCGTAACAGCTTCAGGCAAAATGCTCCTCCTTGACCGCCTCGTCCCCTGCCTCATCTCCAAGGGCCACAAAATCCTCATTTTCTCCCAATTCAAAACCCAACTCGACATCCTCCAAGACTGGGCCACGCAGCTCCGCGACTGGAACTGCTGCCGTATCGACGGCGCTGTGAGCCAAGAATCTCGTCGCGCCCAGATCAAATCCTTCAATACCGACCCATCCTACAAGCTCTTCCTCCTCAGCACCCGCGCCGGTGGCCAAGGCATCAACCTCATGGCCGCCGATACCGTCATCCTCTTCGACTCAGACTGGAACCCACAGCAAGACCTTCAAGCCCAGGATCGCGCCCACCGCATCGGCCAAACCAAGCCCGTCATCGTCTACCGCCTCGCAACAAAGGGCACCGTCGAACAGACCCTGCTTGAGAAAGCAGACTCGAAGCGTCGTCTTGAGCGCTTGGTCATCCAAAAGGGAAAGTTCCGCAGTCTGCTGGACTCCGGTCTTAGCCATACCGACCTTGATGATTTGAAGAAAGCCCTCGGACAGGACGAGTATGAGCGGTTCGAGACAGGGGCGGATCCATCGGCGCTGCTTTCGAAGAAGGATCTGGATATCTTGACGGATCGGAGCGAGGAGGCGTATGCTCGCGCCGAGAAAGGATTGGATACCACTGGACGGGCTTTTATGGCCGTGGAGACGAAGAGGGGTGGGGATGGCTTGATGGCGCAGATAATTGGGAAGTGATCTTTATCTTGCCCCGTTTCTTTTATCGGGCGGTAGGAAGGCTTACTTCGACTCTTCGTTTCATACTCACTGATTTACATTTGATTATATCTTTCTTCTGATGCATTCTGGCGTTTTGGCCCTTCACCTACTTACTGTGTATGGGAGATAAGGATTGGGTTGGGGTGTCAAGGGAAGCGAAACCTAACATAAGGGCTTGTTTGTGCCTATGAGGCGTTCTGATTATGTACTGTACATTAGATAGACGGGGTGATAGGAGGAGAAATAGGGTGAGGATGCGACAAGTGTCCGAAAACGGCCGGACTAAATGAGTTGGAACAAGATCAATCACACCTCTAGTGGAATCGAAGCATGCAAAAGACGAGACACAAAACGACACATCCATTTAGCGCCTGATGCTCCTCGCCAAAAAATTGGCTATACAACAACAGAGTAGCAAATCATACGCGAACAAACTCCCCCGGAGACGAAGGAAGTGCCAGAAGAACCCAGGTAGAAGTATATTCAAGAAAGCGAGACCAGTGAGAAAGGGAGGAGGAATGGGCGAACAGACTACCGGGACAACTTGGCTTCTTCGACCTGTGTCCGTAGATCAGAGAGCACCCCCTTCCGTTGCGCCAGATGGCTCTTCAACCCCTCGACTTGTTCGCCCACCGTCTTGACATCTTCTCTCAGACGTTCCACGTTTTGGCCGTCTTTAGATCGCCCCGCTCCTTCTAGCAGTTCCCGTAGTTCCCGCTCCTTGTACTCCAGCAGTTGGAGCGCCTCCTTCTTGATCAGAACCCAGTTGGGCCCGCCGCCGTTTCGAGGCCTATCCCGTCGCCCTTCCGAGGCCTTCTTCGCAGAATCCAGTTTGGAGTCAAGTTCTGCCAGCTCGCGCCTCAGCCGGACCTTCTCCCACTCCTCATCCTGAATGGTGTCGCTAAAATCCGTACCCTTGGGCGTGTAGGATGTCTTTCCACCAGCACCCAACCGACTCAGATAAGTATCTCCGAACTTGGCCTTCCGGCCGGTGCGGGTCTCCGTGTCCCCGCTCGCGCCCCATTTCTGGGCCGGACGAGCATTGTCAATCTGGTAGTCGATCTTGTTGTTCTCGAACGAGGCACGCAGCGACGCGGGGATGGTGCGTGGGATGCGGAAGCCCTCGTGGCGGTAGTTAAGGATATGCAGGAACGCAAGGGTGGCGTCTTTATTGATGGACGGGGATGCAGAAGGGTTGACCAGGTTCCATGCGGAGCGGATATCGGTATCCGGAACGTCGAGGGAATCGTAAAGGGGCTGTAGCGACTCAACTGTACAGGATCGCACCATGTCAGTGACCGGGGGGGCAGCAGCAGATCATCGGAACATACAGGAGATTTCCCCGCGGTGGTTCTTGTTTGCGATATAGATTTCCTCGTACTTCGATTTATCGGCAGGGTTCATGTACCATTCAAAGCCATCTTTCAATCCGGGGGTGTCGTCCTCATCCTCGATGCGTTCGAATTGCTCCGGACGACCGCTCAACGCACGGGTCGCGTGGACTAGATGAGATTTGGATTCGGGAACGAGCCAATCGGGAAGAACATTCGGGACGGATTGTAGTTCCTGTGAAAGCGGAGTATTTTAGCACAAGGGGGAGTTGAAGAGAGGGCGGGCGGGGGGGGGGGGGGGCATTGAATGCAGACGCGGGCGGGAAAGGAGACATGCTGCAGGCGCCGCCGCAGTAGGGGAGGGAGCTCACATACCCCGTTCACCAGATCGAAAACCAATCGCATAGCGACGCAGAACTCCTCGAAGTCCAGCTCACCATCGCCGTCGACATCGGCCAGGTCCCAGACCCTTTCGAGTTGGTCATCGCGAAGCCGACTGTTCCTTAGCACCGAGGCCGCCTGGGAGTTGTTCAGACGCGGCTGGCCGCCCGCGAGCGATGCGAAGATCTCCCAGTACCGTTCGATTTCCCACTGCTCGATCTTCTTGGTTGACATGGTGGCAGGGATTCAACAGGGCGGGGGGCACCGAGCAATGGGAGATGATAGGGTCGGATCCTGGGAAATGGGAAAGCTGGGAATAACAATCATGGGGGGGAAGTTGCTGGTCGTCATCCGGTTCGGGCGTCCCGCAGTGGCTCCCATGGGGCTGCCGGAACAAGTTAGTTCCGTCCAGGTACATACGTCTACAGCATACAATAAATACATACTCTGTAAATCTGCAAAGATCTAGATTTTGCTGGTCCCTCTAGCAGGATGTGTATTCGCCATGCACATGCACCAGTTACAACGCTATGTACCAGCCATACAGCGGAGGAAGGCCCCAGATAGCTAGCAATCATTAAGCCATGAGAATACTCACTCGAGTCTCCCTCCATCAGAGACACAAATCATGTATTTTTCTTGTCGGAAAGCCCATCCTCACCATCATTCTTGGTTTCCTTCTTCAATTCCTCTTCCACCTGGATGATGGCTCGCTCGGCCTCCAACGCAAGATCTGGCGCCTCGAGAATCGAAGCCAGTTTCTTCGCATCTTTCATGCGGAGTAGTAGCCGGTCGTCACTCTTTTCAACTTCTTCCACCATTTCCGATATGGGCTTATCTACTCCGGTGCTCTCCAGTGCGTAGGAGACCCGTTTCGCATACAGCTCCTCAAGCCCAGGGTGTGATGTCGGATTGAGGAGACCTTTCTCCAGCAAGAACTCTAGATGCTTAGAGCCATTCAATGCTTGAGCCTGTCAGTATTTTGATTGCCATCGGTAATGATAGGAAATGTGGGAGATTGACCAACCTCGCCCGTGGGACCATGCTCGGTACACAAGGTAGAAGAAAGGGACATTAGGGACACTATATTGTATGAGTAGCTATGTGATTAGCCAAACTCAGTCAAGTAATGCCCAGTTCGGGATACACAGGGAGGACCTCGTACAGAGGAATGAGTCCAATGGGAATGGTCAGGGGAGTCACAAGGAGGCTCAGCCACATCCTCCGGCGATGTAAGTCCTGTCTCTCGGTCGCAATCGCTTGCAGCATCGTTTGAAGCTTTTCAGGCCGGATCGCATTACCGGGGAAGAGCACGTCTACTTTCCTTGTCCCGTGGGATTCATCAACTCGCCGCGCCGACTCGAGAGACGGAATGCTTTTCAGACCCCATTCCTGATATGGGATTCGTTGTTGGACCCGGTTACCCCACGAGACCAGATGTTTCTTCCATCCCTTATCGGCCTCTTCCCATTTAGCCCATGTTTCTGCGGCTTTTTGCGTGATCTTCTCGTGTATCGAAGGGGCTTGCGAGATACCGTGGCGGAGGGGCCGAGCATAGATCAGAGCTTGTCGCGTCGAGATAGGGATGATGAAGAGTCGCATAGCGACTGCAGAGGAGTTCCTATCCGTATACTTATTATAGATGCGGTGGCGTGGTTTCGGGGATCAATGACAATCGCTAAGTAGGGGAAGTCTGGTAAACAGCCAGGGAGAGCTAGCGATCGTCCAGAGAAAATAACCGATCCAAGGGCGTGGATGAAAGTAGCATGCCTTGCTGGTCTGTTGACGGTCTCTGGAAGTCACGGGGCCTAGACTGGCTATTGGGGTTGCTCCTGTCTATGAAACGAAATTGAGTTGGATGCGTGAAGGTAAACCGACCATCAATTGGTAATGGCGATGAGGATGATGATGATGATGATGATGATGGATGGATGGATGGATGCTTAGCTGCTTGCCGCAGTGCATCACAGACGTCATTCCGCTTCGTGCTAGCGGTAAGAAATGGATAACCCTCGAGGTATTCAAAGTTTCCACTCGCCCCATACCGTATGCATCTTACTGCCAAATTTGTGACTGCGGGCGGTCCTGTACGGTCAGTACGATCGGTACCTGGCAACCCGTTACCTACATTGCGAACTAATTTCTTATCTAGTACGATGTAGTTCTAGTTCCAATCGGCGTAGTACGACGTAGGCTTCCATCATCCCGAATTTCTCGAACCAGCCTCCATCTTTCTATCTTTCCCTCTTTCCCCTCCCGCTCCGGCATCTATTCAAAATTACTTGATTGTCGCCTTGTCTCACGGCTCTGTTCCCCTCTCGATGATCCTGTCTTTCCCAAGGGCCAAGGCTTCCCAAATTTCAGTGCAGCCCTCTGCCCGCTAAACTTCCGAGGGACATTGAGGCGATGCAGACTAGATCCGCGGCTTGCCCCCATCTTCCGACCCGCCGACGCAACTTTGCCTAGAACAACCGCTGAACTGTAAGGCAATGGCACAAGATGTGCGCGACACACGACTGCAGCCTCCGGGTGTCGGCCCTCTCTTCGATGAACAGCTGTCGGAGCAACCTTCTGCTCCAGAGTGGAAGTTGGTGCAATCCAACCATTCCACTGGTGCGCTTCACAGCGACAACGATTTCGGTCACCATGTCGCAGTAGAACTCTCAGCTGGAAACTCGCGTTCGCCAGAGAGCACAGTAGTGGGCGAGATTGAGAACAGCCCAACAATGGGGAAGAAACCGCGGACCTTGCCAGGTGATTATCCCTTCTTATTCTGAATGAATCAGAGTCTATCTGGCCAGGCCAAACCGATTTCTGATACTTCGTATAGCATGGATCCGGTCTGTCGAGTATACAGGCGACGACGCGGAAGCTGCTGTCACAGACAGGCTCCTCCCTATGCAACCCGGAGACGCCGTCGTCGCTCAGCATAATCACTCGCCCTATGCGACATCGAGGCCTACCCTTTCAAGCGGACAGGGCGAAGGTAGCGGCCGGAATATCGGAAGAGAACGTGAGTCGCGCTGGAAGAATTTTTCCAGGGACATTGTATATCCTCGCGAACAGGGAGTCGAAGAGAAAATAGTCCCACCTGACTGGCTGGATGAGAACGTCGGCGATTATTCTCAGCCATGGCGAGGTCAGCTTTTACCCGATGAAGATACCGAAGACCCTTTGAGGATGAGACGACGCCGAGAAATCTGGATCAAGCGTTTCCACAATACACTTTTGAAGAGCCCCATGGTCCCCTTGATCTTTCGACTTACAGTCTGGTGTTTTTCCCTGACAGCGCTGGCTCTCGGAGGTTCTATCCAGCATCTATCGGGAAAGTACAAGCATCCTCAGGGGCCTTCTGCCCTCATGGCAATTATCGTCGACGCTGTCGCTCTGGTCTATCTCATATACATTACGTTTGATGAATACACATCCAAGCCGCTGGGTCTTCGGTCTCCGTCCGCGAAAGCACGACTCATCCTTCTGGATATCTTCTTCATTGTGTTCGACTCGGCTAATCTAAGTTTGGCGTTTGAATCACTCTCTACTGTCAGAGGTGCATGCACGATGGCCGAGGTTAACCAAGAAGTTGCGCCTAAAAACGACGCTATATGCGACCGGCAGATAGCTTTAGCTTGTGTGTTACTGGTCGCGCTGATAGCCTGGCTCACCACCTTCTCGATCAGTGTCCTCAGGTACGAGAATCTGCAGTCTCATGCAAATGATTATACTGACAGCTTCGGAATAGACTTGTCGAACGAGTTGCCTCATGAGCTGCAGCAATTACCCCTGTCCCTTTCCCCCTTGACTTCTTCGATGTATTCCCCCTTGGGCCCTCCTTTCTTGCTACCATAAGACTCGAATTGCTATTCTGGTCTTCAATTGGTTCTTGGCTTGCCTTTTTCTACCTTTACGATTTCTTCTTCACCCCCTTTGGCTGCCTTGCTTGGCGCTATATCTTTGCTTAGCTTACTCAGTTATGGGCGTTTTATACCTGTTGTGCCGGTCGACTGGAGTTTGAACTTTGGGTCGGAAACGGAAAATCTGGCTTTTTGGGTTACACGATCGCTGTGCATATACGATAATCATGTACAAATGAGATTTTACGGTCAAGAATGCACGGCCGCTACTTGCCGATTCATCACGGGATTTAAACCTGCAGCACAGGCCCGTCTGTGCCATACAAGGGATCGCTGTGGAACCAGTCCAGCTCCTGGATGTTCCTGGAAACCTTGTTTTCCTCCCTTGATTCGCCGTAGCACATATCCCATTGTTTCTGAGGTGGATACGCGCCGACCATCTTGAAAGACTCGTGGCCAGTGCCAAAGTCGTCCAGGAGCCGGTGGCCGACGCCGGCGGGCACGATGATCAGATCGCCTTTTTCGACGGTCGGCTCGAAGCGTTCAGGGTTCGCTTCTCCACCGAAGCAAAGTCGTGCACGGCCGGAAACCACTCCCAGGACCTCGTGAGTGGTGCTGTGGAAGTGCGTTTGGCTGTACATGGAATAGACCCACTGTGGCCTGACCTCGCCAATTTCCTTCAAATGAGTCGCGAGATCGCTAGCGGACGCGTTAAAAGCTTTATGGTAGATCATGAGTGGCTTAGACTGGACGGAGGTGTTAGGGATGCCACCCCATCTGGGGATCTGGCGAGACGTGACCGAGATCTCGGAGGGAGGCTTGAACGACATTGTAATGGATCGATTATGATCCGGAGTCCGACGTTGTCTGTCTTAACTGGAGGAACCGGAACGGAAGGCCCTTTGAGGGTTCATCGGCCGGGTTCAGAATGCGCAGACATGACGTCATCCAGGCCAGCCGGGCTGAGCAGTCGGCCATCCTACTCGCTAACCGGCTTGGTCTGCTCGCTTTAGCCAGGTCACCGTACATTGCTAGGAGCGCAGAGATACATATCCGACGGCCGGGGGAAGTTGCGCCAGTCAGCCTGGGGACTGGCTGTGCAAAGGTAGTAGTAGGTATGTACTTACGTACCGCCTTGTTCCAAGGGTCGGGTCCCGTGCTGGCCTACCCAAAGCGTTGAGGAATGAGGGGGGATCGGACACATCGGACACCCACCCTGGAAGCTGAAGGACAGGCGAAGCTGGGCTGTTATGGTCTGCTTTCGAGGCTAGAGACATGAGGTGAAGTCCGCGTAGCTACTCCGTAGATACTAGCAAGTAATCAGCTCAGAACGAGGCTGCAAGGCGGCCTGGGGAATCTAGATCGCCAGCGACGAGCTGGGCTGACCGCCTGCCCCAAGCAGCCAGCGGCCCCTCTCCTCTTCCAGTCAACTTGCTTACTGACCCGAAACCCGCGACCAGTCAAGTCCCACCGACACCTTCTCCGCCGACCACCACCACCACTTCCTCCTCCATTACTGTGACCATTACCACCGCCCAACGCCACGCCTTTTCTTGCTCGTTGCTCAAAGCGCTTCCCCCCACCAACCCATTTCGCTCCCTCCCTCAGGTGTTGTACCTCCCTTCTAGCCTCGGACATTTGCATCGCGGAACTTCCTGGCCCGTCCCCTCCTGTTCCTTGGGCGGTCGTTGTCATCGTCCCACGGCGCGCGGCTTCTCTTCTGCCTTAACGCTAGGCAGAGGTACCAAAGGTGTATTTAGACTCATCACCGCTGCCTTAAGCCTAACCGCCCACCGCTCAACCTGAGGTCATCTACTGTATTCTTTGGACGTTGAGGTAAGTTCCATGTTTCTTTACTCTGTACCTCACGGGTCTTTGTACCTGCTGCCCCTTTCATCTCTCCTCCCTTGTGTCTCAGCGGTTCTTAAACGCCCCCCCCTCCCGCTTTCTGTACGAGTTTCTTCGCCCGCTCAGAGCTAATGCTTTCTCGGTTATTCGATAGACGCGTGTTCAAGGTCCCCACCCGGCTGTCCCTAACACGCAGGATGCCTGCTATTATCCCCCAAACCCCTCACAAGGACGACTTGGATGAAACGTGAGTTCCTTCGGCTGGACACAGAACCTCGTGGGGTCGGCCCGGGAGAAACTTTACCAGGGATCTTGGCTGACGTGGGTAGATGGACGTTCCTAGAGAAGGGCATCGATAGTGTGATGCTCAAGTTGGAGGAGGGGGTGGATATGAAAACTGTATGGCGCCCAATTTCCCTCTCACCCATCGGGATAGGCATCCCTTTTGGGCGGTACAATGCTGACATTTGGCTTCGCCGTTCTAGTACATGGCCCTGTACACGTATGTTCATATCCCGAGGCGCCTGGTCGCCACCACGCATCGGCTAACGCAGGGAATCAAGCGCGGTTCATAACTTTTGTACATCACAGAAAGCCATCGGCAGCAGTCAAAACATAAAAGCGCACCATGGGGGTCGGTTACTATATCCACAGCCATACAACACTTCCTGGAAAACACTGCTGACAACGTATCCAGCACATCTGCTTGGAGAGGAGCTGTACAAGCTGCTTGGGGAGTACCTTTCCCGCCACCTTGACGCTGTATACAGAGAGTCGGAGGGCCATGCAGAAGAGGCCCTGCTGGGATTTTACATCAGGGAGTGGCTCCGTTACACGACCGCTGCTAAATACATCAACCATCTTTTCCGGTATTTGAACCGTCACTGGGTCAAGCGGGAAATTGACGAAGGTAAGAAGAATGTATACGATGTGTATACCTTACACTTGGTCAAATGGAAGGATGATTTCTTCATGAAGGTCCACGGAAAGGTTATGGAAGCAGTCTTGAACTTGGTCGAGAAGCAGAGAAACGGTGAGACCATCGAGCAGTCTCAGATCAAAAGCATTGTCGACTCCTTCGTCTCTTTAGGCCTGGACGAGAGTGACAGCAGCAAGTCAACACTCGAGGTTTACCGGTTCTACTTCGAGAAGCCCTTCATTGTCGCCACCAGAGTCTACTACGAAAACGAGTCGCGCCAGTTTGTTGCCGAAAACAGCGTCGTGGAATACATGAAGAAGGCAGAGGCCCGTCTCGATGAAGAAAAAGCCCGTGTCGGCCTGTATTTGCACCAAGATATCTCCAAGCACCTCACCGACACCTGCTTGGATGTGCTTGTTACAGCTCACTCGGAACTGCTGCGGGATGAGTTTCAAGTTCTGCTGGATAATGAACGCCAAGAAGATCTGGCGAGGATGTACAGACTACTGTCACGAATTAAAGACGGTCTTGACCCCTTGCGCACGAAATTTGAGGCCCACGTCAGGAAGGCAGGTCTGGCCGCAGTAGAGAAGGTTACTGCAGATGGCGAGTCCTTCGAACCAAAGTTGTACGTGGACGCCCTGTTGCAGGTACACACGAGATATCAGAGTCTGGTAAGCGAGGCCTTCAACGGCGAGTCAGAATTTGTCCGGTCCCTGGATAATGCTTGCCGTGAATTCGTTAATCGCAACAAAATCTGCAAGTCTGGTTCCACAAAGACACCAGAGCTACTGGCCCGGTACACCGATTCGCTACTCAAGAAAGGATCCAAGGCAGCGGAAGAGTCCGAGCTGGAAGAAATGCTGGTACAAATCATGACTGTCTTCAAATACATCGAAGACAAGGATGTGTTCCAGAAGTTTTACTCTAAGATGCTTGCTAAACGACTGGTTCATGTCAGCTCCGTCTCAGATGATGCCGAAACCAGTATGATTAGCAAGCTTAAGGAGGCATGTGGATTTGAGTACACCAACAAGCTGCAGCGCATGTTCCAGGATATCCAGATCTCGAAGGATCTTAATGCCAGCTACAGAGATTGGCAGGAGAAGATATTGGACGATGACGATCGCAGAAAACTGGTAGACTCACACTTCCAGATCTTGGGAACTGGCTTCTGGCCTCTCAGTGCGCCTTCGACTGACTTCCTGGCTCCGCCCGAAATCGTCAAGACTGCTGAACGGTTTCAGAGTTTCTACTTTGATAAGCACAATGGTCGCAAGCTGACATGGCTCTGGCAGCTATGCAAGGGAGAAATCAAGACTAACTACATTAAGAACACCAAGGTTCCATACACGTTCCAGGTATCGACTTTCCAGATGGGAATACTCTTGCTGTTTAATGAGCACGACACGTTGTCCTACGAGGACATTCAGAAGGCCACCTCTCTTGCACCCGAGATCCTGGACCCCAACTTGAGCATCTTTTTGAAGGCTAAGGTGCTTGTCATAGGTCCGGAAGGGTCCAAGCCAGAACCAGGCACATCATTTTCCCTTAACTACAACTTCAAAAATAAGAAGATCAAGGTCAACCTCAATATCCAGATCAAGTCCGAGCAGAAGGTCGAGTCCGATGATACGCACAAAACGATCGAAGAAGATCGGAAACTGCTGCTTCAGGTTTGTCCCATCCGAACCTATCGATCCGCAAGAAGCACCATGTCGCTAACTTCTTTTCACAGTCCGCCATCGTTCGTATCATGAAGTCTCGTAAGAAGATGAAGCATGTGCAGCTTGTCCAAGAAGTGATTCAACAGGTCAAGTCGCGCTTCCCTCCGAAGGTTCCCGACATCAAGAAGAACATCGAAGCCCTTATGGAGAAGGATTATATAGAGCGGTTGGATGGTGATGAAATCGCTTACATTGCATGAACTCTACAAACGGTGTCGCGCATTTCTCTCTCACCATCTCTTTACCTCTCTTTGTCCCCACCCGTGACTCTGCTTCTCGCCGTACCATCCCCTCAAGTGTCCTGTTAGCGCGATATTCTTCATCATTAGTCTTTTCTTCGTCTTGATCTACTTTGCCCATATGGCTCATCAAGGAACGGGAGGATGGGAAACATCCTGTATTTCTTTCACAGCGCTGCTACGACAAATGATAACCCCGGTATACAACTTAGATGGGACATTCCCTTCCTTTACCCTTAATGTGGGAATTCAAGTCTGAAGCAGCATTGCTGGATGGAGCGAATGGGTCAACTTCGGGTTCATTGAGGGTGCGATTGGTGGGTGTGTAATGCAGTATTGACTGGTATTAGTATTTATATCGATGGTATCAAGAATTAACCGGCTATGTAAATGATATCAAGCGCATACATGACGTGGTAGATGGCATCATGCAGGCGGGCATGGTTGCTGTCCTCTTCGGGTATCAGGGCTCAATAAAGCAGTGGGAGGGTAAAGAAAAAGAAGAGCCTGTCATGACAGAAATATGGGCATACAAGGTGAACGATCGGTTTCTATATAATCACACGCATCGAAGACGAAAGACGAACCGGTACTCGCCTAGGTGATTGAATTGTCATGGGAGTAAAATGGGTTTGGTTTATTTGTCTGCATGCGGCTCAATCGGTTCTAGGAGCACTTCCTTAATGTCAGGAGATGGTTGCAAGGGATTATTCTGGGCTTGATCTTCCTCTGGCTTTGTGTGGGAGGTCTTGGGTCCTCCAGGAGCTGATAGCTTAGAATCCTCTGCTGGTGTAGTTGCTGGCTCGTTGGATTCGGCTTCGGAATGATTGATTGGCGCGCTAGCTTGTTGAATAGAAATTGAGGCATCATCGCCGTCGCGAACGGAGGCCGTGCGTGACAGGGGCGATCTCGAATACAGATTATCCTGTTCGCCATTGTTGCTGCTTTCGTCGTCTTTTCGATAGGCAGAGCTGAATTCGCCACTTTCCCGCCGCAGGAGTATATTGCTCCACCGCTTTCTCCTGCTTCCACTGCGGGAGACGGTCGTGGAGTCTTCACTACGACGAGACTGCATGGAGCGCCGTCTTCCTCTGTCCGTCTCGCCGGTCTCCGTCAAGGCCGGGGCGGATGGCGAAGCGACAGAAGGTGGCGACGCCGGTGTAGTCCTCTTCTCTTGCCATTCCTTTCGTTTTTCACTTGCCCAAGAACCCCATGAGCTAAGATAGGCACCTGCTTTCTGGCTTGCCGCGCTCACAGATGCCTGTGCCTGAGTAATATCCACAGCAGGAGCTTTACGCCCAGAGAACCAAGAGGAGCTCCCGACTGAGTGTATGGATGCTGTATCCGAGGGCGAAAAAGGCGGTGAATTCCGAGATCCTTTATCCAATGATGATCGCTGCGACTGGGAGGATTTATCTTCATTCTTCTTACGCTGAGCCTCCCGCATTGACTCGATATCTGCCCAGAAGTTGTTGAACGCTGCACTCACTTTCTTTTGTCCGGTGGAAATATGCCGGTTCAGGGCCTCACGGCTTTCACGAACTCTTTCATCCAAGTGAAGTTCCGCGACTTGTTGAGATAGACGTCGTTGGACATCGTCTATGGTGAGCCCTCCTGCGCATGGATGGCGAGGCTCAACGATCGAGAAAAGAAGCGCATCAGAGGTCAGGCGTTTCAAGAGGGAGTAATTAGGCGTGTTCCTCCATTGTACGAGGAATTCCGTATTGAACTCCACTGCGGGATCCCCTTCAATGTTGAACGCTTCTAGGTGCGCTCGGCTTCTCCGGCCCAATTCGTCAGCGTTGAAGGAATTAAGCTCTTCATGATATTGCATGCAAGCGAGCAGAGCCAGGAGGTATTCTTCGAACTGGAGTCGAATGAATTCTTCCGATCCCATATACCCGTGGGTCTTGGGCTGCTGCGGATGCGCCTCATCCCATGTATCGTTGATGATTTGGGTGAGAAGGTCAATCCAGCGTCTATCTGCGACAGAAAGAGCTAGAGCACCCCGGAGGGTAGGGGATGAGATATTAATGGTGTCTTCATCAAGCTAATCAAGGATGATTAGCATTGGAAATATCGCCGTGTTAGTGGTTTCCTCACATTAACTAGAATGTCGCTATAGCGATCTTTTTGCTGCAAGAGCAACGAATTCGTCGAGCCAACAACATACGACTTTGTTCCATAATCTGCCAGCAGATCCAGCTGCTGTAAAGGCGTGTAAGGCCCAAACATGCTTCCCTAGACGGAGTTAGAAGCATCCAAAATCCGCAGGTGGAGTTCAGCAAACCTTGCCAAAAATCTGCAGGGGTAGGCCCATATAAGCCAACACTGCAATAATATCAGCATGCACTGTAGTTAGAGAAATGAGGGATCTGGGTGACTTACAAGAATTCCTATCACTTGTTTTTAAAGAAGTTGGTTGTTCCACAGTCTGCGCATAGGTGTCGAAAGCTGGGTCGGCACAGTCCTGTAACTTATTCATGAGTCCCGGGATCAGCGAGACCAGGGAGAACTGGATCATGCACAGCCGCTCGCATCTGGAGCCGAAGAAAAGCATCTGCGGGATATTAGGATGCAATGTGAGCAATTGTCGAGGGCGATTGCATACCTTAGGCTGTAGAAGTAAAGCTTTGAACAGGACTAGCGTTTGATATTTGAACTCATGGATCATCTCCCGGAGGGAAAGTCCTAGAATCAGACGGAGATCAGTGATGTACGCAATACCATAAGCTCACCAGTCTCACCTAGATTCTGATCTTTCGAACCCTCATCCTTCCTCAGACTAATCACTAGGCCTTCTCTAAATTTCTATGAGGCAATGAGTATAAGAAGAGGTGAATATCCAGCTATAAGCGCACCTTCAAAATATCGATGTCCGAAAAGTCCCTGTCGCTTTCCATGTCAGCCGAGCTGCTCCTAAGAGTATGTATCGGTTCATTTTATGAAAAATGATGGAAGAGCACGGCCTCGGTTCAATTGCCAGGCCTTGGTTGACAGACGTACCGCTGCGCAAACCAGGCCGATGTCACGACCGACAATTTTTCTCTCAGCTGCCCCAGGCTTCGAGGGCTGTCTGTTACCACAACCACCGCCTTTTGTACCGTAGATCTCGTGACATCCGGAGGCCGGTATACGAGAAGGTTGGCGTCGATTTGTCTAGAACAAGAGATACCGAAAAGTGACGTTGCGGGTTCGGTGGCAGTCTCCTTTCGCCGCACAGTGAAGTAGGAGAATTCCTCGGTAGACCTGGAGAAGGTACGGTCTGTGTCAACTTTCATCGATCACGAGGAGGGGCGGGCCGTACATATGCGCTCCATCAGATAAGGCCATAAATGGTAACAAGGACCAGTCATTCTCCGCTACGGGGTCGCTTCCATCGCCTCCAAAGCATAGTTCTATTTCGGGGCCCCTAACACAGTGGGTAAAAAAAAAATAGTCAGTCAAGCTAGTCCTTCGCGCCGCGGGGAGAGACAGGGAGGAAGAGAAAGCAGAGACGAGGTACAAGTGCAAGTGCTCGAAGACGGCTAGAGTCCATAACCGGTAGGAGTGCACTCGAGGAATGTTCACAGTGGTCTGGATCATATCCAATCTAAAGCCTCCCTTCTAGACCCAGGTTCTGGCCCCTTAGCTCGCTTTAGGCGATGACTCACCTTGCATGGTGAAAATCTATAACCATAACAATGGGCTCCTGGCCACTGCGGATGCGAGACATGGCGTGGGGACTGTCATAGAAAAAGGGGACTGGGAAGTGACACGTTCCAAACCAATTTCCACCATGGAAAAGGAGGAAGCCCCTCCTGGAAGAGAACCCAATATAATGGAGGTCGCCTCACGTGGGACGAAGGGACGACGACAATCAATGCAAGACTGGAGGGATCGCTAGGCTAAGTAGGTGGTAGTCTTCGAATCAAACTGGACCCGACCAGGGGTACCTACCTACTATTAGTAGATTGGCCCAGCGGGGACCTCCATTGGTTCCCCCGCCGGGCGGTGACAGAAGTCGGGGAGGGAATGGACAGCCCAACCAGGAGGCCCCATCCGCCCGTCCGTGTAAGCGCGCCCCCACGGCTGAAGGACTGTTCTGGCGTTTAAGGTTGGTTTAAAGTGCTGATGGAAATGAATGCCATTCATGGCCTCTCACCCCCTCTTCCCCCCTCCCTACACATATACGTACCACTATAGTAATTCGAGCAGGCGTCATTAAAAATTGGGGGTTATTTTTTTTTCCAAAGCAATATCTATCGCGCACATACGGAACCAACCAGATTCCTCCCTCTCACACACAAATCAACCAAGGGGCATTTAAGACACGCAAGCTCATCAATCGTGGACCAAATGGGGAGTGTATATATAGCAGAAATGGGAGACAAAATTTAGTCGTGTTACAGACGGGTTCAATCGCCAGATCGTCCGACTCTCAACGCAGTTGAAATCTCCAAACGCGAGTCGTGTATAGACGCCTGGAAGCAAGATTGATGAAAGGGAAAGAAAAGCTTTAGGAAAGAGAACACAAATAGACCGTTCAAGACAAAAACCTATCACAGCCCCCGCTCCCAGTCTACATACCAAGAAAAATCGAAGGAATTGACGACATCATAATCATATCGCATCGCTGCCTGCGCCTTGTCCATGGCATTAAATGCTCAAACCTCCTTATGCGAAGGCCTGTTGTCCATCCGAGGCTCCTTCGACGAGCACTTGACCAGCATCGTTGGCCTGATCAATGTTGTGGAAGTCAAGGATCTCCGAGTACCTAATTTAATCAGCATCCAACACCCATTGATCGCAGTAGTAGGGGAACATACATCATGATCTTCCAGGTATCAACTGGCAGATCGGCGTCATTGAAAGACCAATCGAACTTCTCTTCCGCTACAGGCTCGTCCGTAGGGTCATGGTAGGGTGCGAGATATTCATGCGCAAGCGCTTCACCGGCACGGATTCTCTTTTTCGGATCGAAAACTAGCATTCGTTCAAGGAGATCAACAGCTACAATGTGTCAGTTGCCCCACCCCATTCCTAATGATGTCTTGAAGGACACTGCACATACCATCTGGGTCGGCGTTCTTGAACTTGCTAGCCAAAGGTTGCCGTTCGCGTTTGGGTAGCGACTTGACGAATCGCAGAGTCTATAAGAAAAGAAACATTAACAATGGACCGTTGATGAGAGTTGATGGTCGCGCAGGCAGGTGCTCACGTTTTCGCTACAGATGGTCTGGATGACATCGTCCGGCGGGGTTCCAAGAAGCTCTGTGATAATGGAAAATTGGTTGACGTGATCCTTTCCTGGGAACAGGGGCTTTCCCTCCAGCATTTCCGCAAAGATGCAGGCGGCACTCCAAATATCCACTTCCACGTCGTACTTCTGCCATGTGAGCATGATTTCCGGGGCGCGATAATACCGGGTCGAGACATAGCCTGTCATCTGGGGGTCTTGGATACGGGCAAGGCCGAAGTCGCAAATTTTCAGATCGCAGTTTTCGTTGATAAGGATGTTGCTAGGTTTCAGATCACGATGGACGACACCCGCCGAGTGGACATATTTCAATCCCCGCTGCAGATGGTTAGCGCACACTTAAGAGAGAAGCCGTTGATAGATGATGACATACTAGAATCTGGTATAGAAAGTATTGAATGAACTGTTTTTCCAGGGGTCGGGAGGTCAGGAGTCTGTGAAGGTCGGTTCCCAAGAGTTCTGTAACGAAATAACTGCGGTGACTATTAGAAAACAAGATGACCCAGGTGCAACTCGAAACAGGCAACTGTGCTTACATGTCCTCGAGCGGAGAGATAAAGATATCACTGAGACTGATTATCTGCGCCTAGTAAGTATTGCGGTATGGTGGATAGCGGAGTGCCGTTTGGCGGCAATGACCAACATTTTCATGTCGCAGATGCTTCAACAGTTTCAACTCGCGGTACGTTCTCTTGGACAGAACTGGTGTGCTGAATGGTTTCATAATCTTCTTAACGGCCACCGGTTGTGCTGTCAATTGATCCCTCGCAGAACTAGATTATCCCATAGCAGATGTCAGCCCATGTGCTGTTCGGCGGGCCACAGGAACCACCCGCGTGGCGGCGAAATCCAGAAGAGGGGTTGTCGACCATACCAGACAAGACCAAAGGCGCCCATTCCTACGGGCTGTAGGTCTGTGTACCTGCGAGAGGATGAGTAACTGATCAAGAGACCACATCGGCCGCCAGGAGATATTTGATTTCTTTTTTTTTTTTTTGTCTCCGGGAGAGAGGCGTACCTGCTTGTGATCTCGAAAGTCGTGCCGAAGATCTGGGCACGCACGAATTCCGCCATTTTTGGAGCAAGGATGACGGTACACCGCACTCAGGGAGATGGGAGCGTCGGAACTTTTCTCTGGGGGTTTGGCGATGGGAAATGGGAGAAAGAACGGGAATGTGGGCGAGGAGGTGGAAGCGGCAGTAGCAGGCAAGGCTAAGTGAACAATGACAGGAGCAAGAATCAAACGCAAGATGGAGGGACGAGGTACAACAGTTGTTGGAGAGGAAGAGGCAGCAAAAGCCGTAGGTGGCGCCCAGCAGGGTGTGTGGGGAAACGACGCTCTCTTAGTAGTTTAGTCCGTTGAGTTCTCAGTCTCCGGAACGCCCAAAACAAGAGCGATGACGTCCGCGACGGAAGCAGGGTATCGCGAAAGGTCCGGCTGGGCTGTGGGCACAACTAAAGCAGCTCTGCAAATTGTGATTCTCGTGCCTACGCGGTCCTGTCTAGGCTCTAGAGTCATACCCATTGGTTGGATGAAGGTTCCATTTTCAGGGAAGAAGCCCGTCACGCTTACCTAACAGTCGGGGGGAGACTTTCTCCAGAGAGGGGCAACTACATAGTCCGCGACACAGCCCAGGTGTAACTCGTCGCAAGATTTCGTGCTTGCCGTCTGTCGTTCAGACTCAAGCATTGGTGTCGTAGAGAATCAGTGCCCTTGGAGACAACGGCAACGGCACCTCAACAGGAAGCGATTCCCACCTAGGATCGAACTCCCGCTTATCTCAAGGCTGGCGGGCATGGAACACCCCCACCACCGTACATACCTACTTCAAGATAATCCGATACGCAGGTAATCAGCCCATCAAACGGAGCAAGCAATGTGTGCAATATTGTCCCATTAATGGCTATACTCGCGATCGAACCGAACACAACATGGCCAACGGGGAAGCGTCTACTACGTAATTCCCATCGGGCGAACCATACTAGTCTCGAGTAGCATCAAGCAGTGTGCTCCCCAATGCCATCATACCTCCCTGGTGGGGCGCACCCGGTTCCAATCAATTCCATCAATTTCGTGCCTACCAGCCACTCGAAACACCCTACATCTACATTATCTTGGCCGGACAACGATCAGGCACTCGATCTTGTATCCGCAAAGGCTTTTGAACCCCTTATTGAGGGGCTGGGTGGAAGGTAAAAGGAGGGGTAATTGAGCGATACTAACAATAACGACCTAGTGTATGGAAATCATCTCCGGGGTTGAGCAAGGCTGTCCTGCGATGATTATATGTCTTGGATAGTCCTCGTTGCTATACTTCCTCTAGAGGCAGAATAATGCTCCATCAAGGGAAATTTACACGGCGTGCCAACACAGCTAGTGTAAGGCTCAGAGCATGATGCCTGAAAGCAGGTGGTGGCAGGATGGCTACCACATCGGCACGTACGACGCACCGACACATCCTAATTTACCCGAGATAAGTCAACCCCTTTCAACTGCGCTGTGACATGCTCTGACATGAAACAACCTCTTTTCCTCGCTGCAGTAATAAGAGTAATCGTTAGGTAGGCCTGTTTTAGCTTTACCTCTGCAAGGAGACTTGTTCCACCGAGGAGGTAGATACATCGCTACAATGTGCGAAATGCCACATGACACCCGCTTTGACACCGTCACCCCTGCTGTACTACAACAAACTGGTTTCATATCATCACCTTGAGCCCGACCCTATGATGTGACGCTTCCATCTGACGGCCTGCAAGTTTTCACCACATCACTTGATATAAAACTCTCCCATATATTCCAGGATTACTAATGATGCTGGTCATTGGCATGCTGCGGGGGCACGGGATATTGACAGCTTTCGAATACACAACATGGTGCTGTTCCTTATATCACCTTCTTATTCCATATGGCCGCACATAAATTTATATATTGTGGTTGGGCAACGTAAATTCTATAATTCGTCTAAAAGTTACTACTATTTCATCTATTATATTAAAAGCGGCTATCAGCAAAGCTTAGCGGATTATCATGTACAATACAACCTGCCGTAAAGCCAGTGAAAATATCTGGAGAAGATTGAACATTGGACATAAAAGTTCCGTTAGGTTTTCACCCTCAAGAGCACAAGCTAGCCAGTGAAAACTTGGTGGTGGCTGTAGCACGAGACACTAAAAGGGAACAGGAGGTGTTTAGTTAGGTCATCAAGTGATTTTGAACTAGGTTTGACTAGATACATATAATGTCAGGTTTCATCTTCGATCTGTGTCTGGCGATTAGTACTTAAAACCTTATTATGCATATTCATATTTCTCTCACCATGTTCAGTTTCTGTACAGAGATTTCTTGGATCTGCACTATTCATTGACTAAATCTTGTAACCTGAAGGCAAATCATCATGTAACAATGGTGAGGGAAAGAGAAAGAAAGAGGTCTTGGGAGGTGTTTACTGTGCTAGTTAGGTGTTTCATATCCACATGGCTGTCTCAAACAGTCCGCCGAACCTTACTATTATTAACGCTGAAGGCGAGCGCAGTATGCCAGAAACAACCAAAGCAGGTGGTGGGAAAACCTTAAAATTAAGACATGGATTTCCGCCTAGGGCTGCTACTACCTGCCACGAAATCGAATGTTATGTAGAGGACTCTATATGGCATAATCAGACAGACTTAATTCTATGAACGATCTCCTGCAGGCAGGTGCATGGGCTATCTATAGTGGTGGTCTAGAAACGACTGGTCATATACAGCCTTCCACTGAAGCTGGGTCGATATCCATGGGTGATAAACTCCATATTGTTTGTGAAAATGATCATTCACAGAAAAACGGCCACGGATACGACCCTACCGAAGGATCGGCTATCTCCGGGTAAAGATCCATCGAGATAAATACTAATATGGGTATACTCTGGGCGAAATGCAATTGGATGGCAAGGCACAGTAGCAGGTAGCCTTATGCTCTTCTAAGCATACTGTGTTCCATCCAGGTGCTACTGTGACATAGCCTCAGCCTCACCTCAAGTACCCCCAGGCGAGATGAGTCCCTGAAAGACCCCCAAAAGGGAAACTAGACGCAAAACCAAGGCAGCGGGTATATGCGCTCTTTGTGTGATTCGGAAAAAGCGGAAGGGTTGAATAGTAAAGGAACGGGTCCAACCGAATCGGCTCTGGACCAGATGTGACACAAAAATAGAGAAACGAAGAAGGAAGCCTTCTTCCTCGAGTGAGTAGACGCACTGTTGTCACTTGTTACCTATCTAGTACTTAGCCTACTACTTGTTTTGAGCCGGGAAGAATCGAGGCACGCTAAAAGATTACGAGCGATGGCGCCCGCCGGTCCCTAGGGATACTGGCCTGACTCGTCGTACCGCTGCCACTGGCAATGGAGCTAGTCCCTTTCCTTACCGTTCCGACCAGAAAACTGACCATAAAAAGGAAAACCGTGACTTTAGGGAGGTACTGGTAGGGGTCCGATGGAAGAAACCTAATGGTCAATGAGTAGGATTGTACGGAGTAGTACCTCCAAAGTCCTACTACTAATAGTCACTAGAAGTCGACGGTGGTATACATATTACACAGTACATAGATAGATCGATCTGATCCATTCATCCATTTAGCGCCAGCCCTCTCTCCCTTTATGCCTTCACTCGCGGTAAGCTTGGGTCGCCGGTCCACGTTTTCCCAAATACCCACCCGCGCCCCTACGATCGAGCGAGTATGTAATCCTCCTCAGGCTCCTCTTTCTGCCACCATCTCCACTTCCACCTGTCTAGATGACGATTGGGAACATCCACTCAACTCCATTATTCCACTTCCACCACCACCATCACCGCCAACCACCAACCTACTACTACCTACTACCTCCATCAATCAATCAATCACATTCTACCATCTCCTCCTCTCCTCCCCTTTGTCTCTCCCTCATTCTCTTCCTCACTTCAATTCTCCTTTCAAACGCACACGATTTAAATACTCATTATAATGAATGGCCAGTAATAATATCTAATCCTCCTGTCCACGCCGCGCATCTCCTTCGTCCTCCCTTCCCGCCTGATCGACCCCGACCGGCGACTGATCCTCATTGCTTACATTATCTCACTCGAGATCCGCGCTTCCATCCACTCTCCCACACCATCCCCCCCCCCGATCGACTTTAACTACCCTTTTTAGCGTCAGGTCGTCATTCTCGCTCGCTTTCCTGCTCCGCAGTTGGATCCTGACACCCCTCACCCCGGTCAACCTTCCAGCAGAGCCATACTACTCCGCGCTCGTGCTCGGTGTCTTCCCATTCTTCGCTGTCTCTCGGCTTTCCATCTCCTGCGTCACAAGCCTAACACCCTCCGCCCCCGGGAGCTTGCTGTCATCGCTCCGGCCTGCTCCGTTCCAGACTCGACCCGTCTGTTGTGCTTCCACCTCCGGCCATTACGCGCGCAAGCCTCAATCCCTGATCGAAGCTTCATCGTCGATCGCATACCTACCTCCTCTCTCGCTCTCGCCCTCGTTCTCCGACCCCATCATTGCCTTCCCATTGCGCCGATTACACCCTCCTTCCGCGATTACATCTGCTTGGGTCTTACGGGGTGTTCCTTGTCTGGGAATTCTTCCCCGACGGTTTCGGCTTCCAGTGTCTTGACAGGTTGATGCCGTGCCCTTCCGCAGGCAGCTAATGGGTTAGCTTTCCGCTATCTGGAGCCATACCGAGAACATGGGTTCGTGTGTGAGTACAGAGGCGGCAGGGGATGCAGAATCGAAACGAAAGAGCCAGGCGATCGACCGCAGGCTAGAAGAGGACTCCAAGAAACTACGGCGAGAGTGCAAGATCCTATTGCTTGGTTCGTTGCAATTCTTCACCCGGTCGACATGCAGTCCATGATATCTCCAGGATCAAGTCTAGCTAACGATGATCTCCTCTTGATTCAGGTTCCGGAGAAAGCGGGAAATCGACCATCGTTAAACAGATGAAAATTATCCACCAGAATGGCTACACAGTTGAAGAGCTCTCCCTGTATCGTCTGACAGTCTACAAGAACCTTCTCGATTGTACCAAGTCCCTCATCGCTGCATACCATCAGTTCTCGCTAGAGCCATCGAGTCAAAAAGTCCGCGATTACATCCAGTTCCTATCCGACTACAATATTGACCCCGACCCCAACATACCCCTGGATGCCAAGGTGGGCGATGCGATAACCTATCTCTGGAATGACCCGTGTACGTCCAATGTTTTGGAACATCAGAACGAATTCTATTTGATGGATTCAGCACCATAGTAAGTACCAGTACCACCTCCGGGGCCTCCAGACACGCCCGCTGAACGACTCGTTTTAGTTTCTTCGAGGAAGCGAAGCGGATAACTTCTGTGGATTACATACCCAACGTGAATGATGTGCTTCGTGCGCGGACGAAAACTACAGGTATCTATGAGACCCGATTTACAATGGGCCAGCTAAGCATACAGTATGGAATTTCCTCGCCTTGAAATCCCCGTTTGTCCATTCGGCATCTTGCTCACTTACTACACAGTATGTTCGACGTTGGCGGCCAGCGCAGTGAGCGAAAAAAGTGGATTCATTGTTTTGAAAATGTGACATCCATCATCTTCTGTGTGGCGCTAAGTGAGTATGATCAAGTATTACTAGAAGAGAGTAATCAAGTATGTCTCCGCACACTTCGTCGGTGATATTCGCCGCTAATTCCCCCCTCACTTCAAGAACCGAATGATGGAAAGCTTAGTACTTTTCGACTCTGTGGTCAACTCCCGGTGGTTTATGCGAACGAGCATTATACTCTTTCTAAATAAGGTCGACCTTTTTCGACAAAAGCTCCCGCGATCTCCGTTGAACCAATACTTCCCCGACTACTCAGGCGGTAACGATGTGAATCGAGCGGCCAAGTATCTTCTTTGGAGGTTCAATCAAGTCAACAGGGCGCATCTGAATCTTTACCCTCAGTAAGTGGATTGTCCGATTCCTTTTTTTTATTTTGACATGGCTAGCCTCTAACCCCATCTGCAGTTTAACTCAGGCCACCGACACGACGAATATCCGCCTAGTCTTCGCGGCTGTGAAGGAGACAATCCTACAGAACGCCCTCAAGGATTCGGGTATTTTGTGAAGCAACTATTGTCCGATCGTCAATGCCCAGCGAGGGACAAGTTTATCTTGCTTACAAGATCCGCTCCTTAACCCCCAGACCCCACTCTGGCAGTTGCCTATGTTACGTAGTAGGCTATTCTCTTCCTCACCCTATCAGTCAATCTTCATGCTCCGGTTGTACTGATGAACATCATCCGCGTCTTTTTCTAAATGCTTTTTTTTTACCCTACGGTTTGCACCCTGTTCACAGCTTAGGCGTTCGTTTCTTCTCGAGTTTTCCTTTTTTGTTTGCTTCAACACATGTGTTCAGTCGGTAGGCATCGGCGTTACGGTGCTACTTTCACCTCACAGTTCAATGTGCCTGGCGCTGGGATGGATCATGGTCGTTGGAATTTGTGGCATGGTGTTCCCTTATTTTCCTTTGTTACCATTTTAAGATGATATGCTTCTTGGGGCTTTCTGTCTGCATTGGCCATAATTGACCACCAACCTCTTCTTTGGCTTGAGATTCCATGAGCCCAACGCCTCGAGCTAAAAAAAAGTTACAGGCCTCGGCACTACTTCGCATATACAACGTGCAAAGGCTTCTGATATCCTGTCTCGTGCTGTCTGAGACCCTTTTTCCTTGTTGCTTCTTTTATGTTGACTCCATGCATCTAATGGCGACCTCTCATTACTCTCTATCCTAATCATCCATGCTGTTGCCCAGCTTTACTGTTTCATCATTGCAGTTGATTTGCTATTCTTCATCTATACCAAGCCACTTGTTGTAGCGACTCTATGCATGCAATTGATCTACTACCCATCAGTCTTACACTATCCTTTCTCTATCCAGAAATAACCTTCTCTTCGTGAGTGGTTCGACCAGACGAGCCTAGGATGCATGCTTTTTAATGTTCGAAGCTTGTACAGTTGCCTTGGCCGGGCTTCTAGACTCTACCTGGATAGGTTGGGATCCGCCTATAACGGTCCCCCGAGGCATATCACCGGTATAGCCGGTGGTTGAGGGTGGATAAGGAAGACTGTCTATGCTAGTCCTATGTATACGCACTAGTCATTCTAGTAGTTCGCCGAGCAAGTCGGGGCGCTGAGGGCTTGCACCGTGTAGAGGTCATGGGAAACACATAGTTTGCGCGGAATTTCTCGAGGTCAGACCTTCCGACTCGAGCGCTCATTGGAAAGGATGGCGGAGGAAGTTGATCCGACACAAGGTTACAGTGCGGGGGCGGGGATGAGGCCGGAGATGGACTGGGGCCGGAGGACTGAGCTGCGGGCGGCGAAGGGGACCGTGAGAACGAGGGCTTGGCTGTAGACACTGGGAGGGTGAGGATGAGGATAAGGGGGCGAACTGAAGGAATCGAAAGAATATACTGGGACACCATCATGGCCATGGTTAGGTTGTGTGAGAGAGAGAAGGAGGCCGCGAGGAGGATGCTAGGGAAGAAGGGTCATACGGAGTATAGTACGGTACGGATACTGGACGGCGAGGGATTTGGCCACTCATCGATCGGGGGGGGGGGGGGGTCGGGCAGTTACCATTCCTCCGCTTCCCCACTCGCATCTCACGCATGCTCGAAATGCCATGCGTCATAGCGGCAGCCACGGTCAGACCAGACGTTGATTATCAGACGATGAAAGCGTAGCTGCCATGTACCATCCCGGGTCGTGTTATTCTCATGCCGCCTAGCTCGGGTCGTCCCTCCACTCATCCAAGGAATGTTGCCATCATCATCCTCTCGTGAGTTCAGGCTCAGTTCCGGGCAATCCGTCCACACGCCAGCCCTCGTCTCCTCCTATCCAATGCTGTCGGACATCCAGAGATACACGGCAGCTTCAATTCGCCCCAACCCGGTGCTATATTTGCGATTGAGCTAGCTCTAGTTCCATGGAGGCCTAGAATCTGGGCTCGCACAGCATGCATGAGAAACCGGGGATGAACGTATGATTCCTCCCAGCTATAGCCATCTGAGATCACCGACTTCGATTTTACCCCTCCCGGTAGTCTCGTATGCCCTGCTTCCATCCCAGCATTTGAAACTAGACACCTTGTCACGCGGTTAGACGGGGGAAGGTCAGTAAATCTTTTAGTATACGCCTCGCCTCCTCCCCCTTCCCTTCCCGCTTCCTTCCTCTTCTTTGTCCTTTTCCTCCCCATCCCAGCTTCCTGCCTCCGCCTTTTTCTTACCAACACCTGAGGCTGTCTTCTGACTCCAGCCCCTCGTACGTTCAGCTCTTCTTACTCCTGTCATAAGCTTAACACTGAACTATCTCTGTAGCTCTTCCTAACCAGGTCCCTGCCACTTCCCGCTCCTTCAGGCCCAATGTCTGAAGCTCACCGTGAAAGACGACCCTCTGTTGGGGCCCCGGTCTCCGAGCTTCAGGGCCCCGTTGGTCCAGCCTTCAGTCGTCCCAAGCATAGGCGGACCTTCACTGGCTTCGGACCTGCAGAGATCAAAAGCGTCGAAGCTAGCGTTCCCGAGCATCTGAGGGAAGAGTGAGTGCATGGACCCTCATTCACTTAGTACCACAAGTGATATCATAGCTCTCCAGTTGCCGCAGGCCTGCATATACACAGCCATTGATGGATTGTTGCTAACCTACATTGTCTTCCAGATGGAGAAAATACGTAAGCCGGTGGACGTTAGACCATAATTTCCCGTCCACTATGCTAAATCACTGCCTGTCTATAGTCCGCAGATGGCTTTACCAACAAAGAAGAGTTCGAGGTACGATACACAAGATAGCCATCAGTCGGATCGTTGGGCATCCTACTCACAGTTTGAATAGCATGAGCTGGTTCGTCATATCGAGACTACGTTGGCTCGCTCGCTGTACAATTGTGATGAACTGTATGTTCCCTTTTATTCGATGACCCTAGTCAATCATATCACTAATGTACTAGTGCCGCATACTCTGGAACCGCCCTAGCCTTTCGGGATCGTCTGATCATTGAGTGGAATAAGACGCAACAGCGGCAGGCTTTCGCTGATCAAAAGAGGGTATACTGTACGTGGGCCCCTGAATCATTTCTTAGTCTGCGGGTTATCTACCAGACTTACTGACCGCCCTCGACAGACCTCTCTCTCGAATTCCTCATGGGTAGGGCACTGGATAATGCTATGCTCAATGTCGGCTTGAAGGACGTTGCGAGAGGTAAGAACTGCAACAAGGCCTTGATATGATACAAATATCTCACTAATTGCATGAGAAAAGATGGTCTGAAGGACCTCGGTTTCCGGATCGAAGACGTCATCAGCCAGGAGCATGATGCTGCATTGGGGAATGGAGGTCTTGGACGCTTGGCTGCATGTTTTCTCGATAGTCTGGCGACGTTGAACTATCCAGCCTGGGGCTACGGGCTCCGATACCGGTATGGTATCTTCAAACAAGAGATTGTGGATGGATACCAAATGGAAGTCCCTGACTATTGGCTCGATTTCAACCCATGGGAATTTCCTCGCCATGAAATCACCGTCGACATACAGTTCTATGGCTGGGTGAAAAGATCCCAGGACGAGAACGGTAAAATCATCAACTCCTGGGAAGGCGGCGAAACCGTGCAGGCAGTGGCATACGATGTTCCTGTCCCGGGCTATGGCACCCGCACCACGAATAATCTCCGGCTGTGGTCTTGCAAGGCGTCTAGCGGAGAGTTCAACTTTCAGAAGTTCAATGCCGGCGATTACGAGAGTGCCGTCGCCGAGCAACAGCGCGCGGAGACAATTTCCGCGGTGCTTTACCCGAACGACAACCTTGATAGAGGTAAGGAACTTAGACTGAAGCAGCAGTACTTTTGGTGTGCTGCCTCTCTGTATGATATCGTCCGGAGATTCAAGAAGACAAAGAGAGCATGGAGCGAGTTTCCCGAACAAGTCGCTATTCAACTGAATGATACCCACCCAACGCTGGCTATCGTCGAGCTGCAACGCATCTTGATTGACAATGAAGGTCTCGAGTGGGATGAGGCGTGGAACATCGTAACAAATACCTTTGGGTATACGAACCACACAGTGTTGCCAGAAGCGTTGGAGAAATGGTCGGTTCCATTGGTGCAGAACCTCCTACCACGACACATGCAGATTATTTTCGACATTAACTTGTATTTCCTACAACACGTTGAAAAGACCTTTCCTCAGGATAGAGAACTGCTGTCGCGAGTATCCGTCATCGAAGAGTCGCATCCAAAAATGGTCAGAATGGCTTACATCGCGATCATTGGGTCCCATAAAGTCAACGGTGTCGCAGAACTGCACTCTGACCTGTTGCGGACCACTTTGTTTAGGGACTTTGTCACGATCTATGGCCCTGACAAGTTCACCAACGTCACAAACGGCGTCACTCCACGACGTTGGCTACACCAGGCAAATCCACGACTGTCTGACCTTATTGCTTCTAGACTGGGAGGATATCAGTTCTTAACTGACTTGACGCTGCTAGATCAGCTGGAGGCCTTCGTCGATGACAAGGCATTCCAGCGGGAATGGGCGGAAATCAAAACCTCCAACAAGCTCCGTCTTGCCAAGCATATCAAGGAAACCACCGGCTACAGTGTAAATCCAAATGCATTATTCGACATTCAGGTCAAACGCATCCATGAATATAAGCGGCAACAGCTCAACATATTCGGCGTCATCCACCGATACTTAAGGATCAAGTCTATGTCTTCAGAGGAGAAAAAGAAGACCCTGCCGCGCGTGTCAATCTTCGGAGGCAAAGCAGCCCCGGGCTATTGGATGGCAAAGGCCGTTATTCATCTGGTTAACAAAGTCGCATCTGTGGTAAACAATGATCCGGATGTTGGTGATCTCTTGAAGGTGATCTTTGTTGAAGACTACAACGTCAGTAAGGCTGAGATCATCTGTCCGGCATCGGACATCAGCGAACATATTTCCACTGCTGGCACCGAGGGAAGCGGAACCAGCAACATGAAGTTTGTTATGAATGGTGGATTAATCATTGGAACTTGCGATGGTGCTAACGTATGAGGCCCGATTTCCGCGAAGATCCCATGTATGATGCTAACTATCACCCCGTATGTAGATCGAGATCACCAGAGAGATTGGAGAGCAGAACATTTTCCTCTTCGGCAATCTGGCGGAAGATGTCGAAGAGCTTCGCCACCGACATCTCTACGGCGATTTCCGGCTTGACCCTCACTTGGCTAAAGTATTTGATGCAATTCGAGGCGGCACGTTCGGTGATGCTAGCAACTTCTCTGCGCTTCTTGATTCCATTGTTGAGCACGGAGATTACTACCTTGTGTCCGATGACTTCAATTCATATATCACAACCCAAGACCTGGTTGACGAGTCATTCCAGAACCGTGAGGAGTGGATAGCCAAGTCCATTACTAGTGTGGCACGCATGGGTTTCTTCTCTACGGACCGAGTCATCAATGAATACGCTGAAAGCATCTGGAATGTGGAGCCACTCGAGGTGAAGGACTAGACATGTTCTATTGAAGTTGAGTGAGGCATCATACATCAATTGTTTTAGTTAACTTGCTATGACCATCACCCGCTCTTTTTAACTTTCTTCCTTCCCTCTGGGTGAGTTTGATTTTTCTGTACGTGGATCCTACTGGACGATTCAAGGAACAGGAAGAAAGAGACTATTAGAATAGAGCCATTCGCTCATTTATGATTTACCAACTGTTTGGATCAAGAATTATAAGACAGCTAAATTCTATGCAACTGACTGCTCTTATAAAGTCCCACCCCCCTTTCTACACCACCCATAAACTTGTTGTAAGTTGCCCCCGTATGGGCCAGGCACACCAAAACAACGCAGTAATTGCGCGATAGGGGATACAAGAACAATAGTCAGGTCCACTTATACTCTATATCCTATAGGACAACAAACCCAAGATTGTATAGGATCCTTACGAGGCACTCAATTCAGCCATGCGCTTCTGCAACTCTGGAACCATTCGAAGTTGGAGATCCAGCTCCTCCTTCTCACTATCATGACAATAGCGTTAGTTCAGAAGCCATGTACGACTCGGTCGACAAAACAAAATAAAGAATGTAATACAGCCACTTACTCTTCCAACTTGAGTCTCCTTTCCCAGTCCAACCCAGTGAAGACATAGCTCCCCTCTCCATCGAACTGTAGGATCTTCTTATGGTATTTCCAGAGACTGCGTCGATGGGACACGGTCATCAGTGTGGTCCCCAGCTGCTTGGCTGTTTCGTACATGACTCTTTCGATCTCCAGAGTCACGGAAGAAGTGCACTCGTCTAGAATGGCGAATTTAGGTCGGTGGTAGAATAGCCTGGCCATGGCTATCCGTTGTTGTAAACCGCCTGATAGCACGTCGCGCCATTCCTCTTCGGCGTCCCAGCCCCCCGGACGATCGACGACGGAGGCGATCTCCACGACAGTAAGGATGTCGTAGAGGTCGTCGTCGGTAATTCCCTTGGCGCGCATCTCACGGACACCGTCTGGGTAGATGACCTGCTGGCGAAGAGTACCTCGCGAAAGATACGGTCGTTGAGGAATGTAGAAGATGTCGTCGAATCGGGGTTTCTTAACTTTTCCTCCGTAGACTGGCCATAAGCCGCCGAGGATGCGGAATAGGGAGGATTTGCCGCATCCATTGGGCCCAACGATTAAAAGGTGATCGCCAGGGTGGACGGTGAAGGATAGCTTGCGGACTAGAACATCGCCGTTTGGTGAGACAATGGGCACATCGGTGAATTCGATGGAGTCACTTTCCTCGACGACCCCACGGCCGGACAGGATAGCTGTATTTTCTTCCGTGGAGGCGGAAGATACTAGCTTCTTCTCGAAGCGACCGGCCAAGAGGTCGTCCATGACCTCGAGCAGTGAGGAAACACGGGCTGTATGACCGGCTAATTCGGAGATTTCTTTGTAGGAGAACATCAAACGTCCGAAGGCATCGGACGAGGAAAGTAGCATTCTGCGGTTTGTGACGAAGCCTATTTGAGGTTGGTTAGCTGTCGTATGGACCGTTACGGCATGTTCTGGAGTTGAATGCTTACTTTCGGTGCGGTCGCCCATGGTTTGGGTGACTTGACCGGGGATCTTGAAGAAGACGGGAATACTGCACAGAATCAAGCCCAAGGCGCCCCAGAAGTACTTGATGACGAAGTCCTCCATGAACCCATGATATAAGCGTCTTCGGAGAATGCGGTTCACATGTTTGATGAGAGTGAAGTAACCCTTGTCCAGGGTATCTTTTTCAGCCTCGTGGCCGTGGTAGAGAGCCACCTCCTCGCTGTAGTCGATCAGTCGTGAATGGAGGAACCGGAACTCTCCTTCCAGGCGGGCTTCGTCGGCCACGTATTTGCCGAACGGCGGTGTCAATGCACGCATGACGTTCGCGGACAATTGGACGAGAAGGCTCATGATGAACAGGCCTTCTCCGCCCACACTCTTCGAAAGAGAGTAATTATAGATAGCCATGTCCAGGATCGGCTTGGCCAGATTGGAGTACAACTCTGCGAGACTATCGGAAAATCGAGAGACATCTACCGTGATGAGCTGGTCGGGGTTCTTGACCCTATCATCCAACGCTGATATCGCATAGAACGTCATGTTAGACAGATACTTCTCATGAATGTAGTCTGTCAGTCGCTTGCGGTACGCGAGGGCAAGTTTGCATTGGTGGTAAGAAAGCTAGCGCGTAGCCAGAGTGAATTAGCTTCTAGGCCCTCTCTCAAAGAGGCTTGCGTGACCTTATCCAAACTTACCATCGAGTTCGTGAACGTCGCAGGGACTGCCACGATCATCCACCACACCAGCCCCAGCAGGAAATCTTTCCCTCTCCCCCTCACCAAGTTACTAACCAGTCGTCCATCTAGCTCGGCCACATACAGACTCAGCAGCGTCCGCAGCACCAAGAAGACACTGTGCCCAAAAAGTAGCCGTAGCTCTTTGCTTCGCCAGCCCGGAATCACGATCTTGAGAAGGCGAATCAAGTTCCGGAAGAATTCCCGGTTAACCTCGACCTTTTTTCGCGGGCGGTCGCCCTCCTCGCCGAGACTGCTGGTCCCTGGCCTCCGCCGTAATGATTCCTGGTGATGGGAGGCGGCCTTTTGCTCGGAGATGGCATTGTGGACGCGTTTCACGAGCGCGGCGAAGAGGGCCAAGTAAACGGTGCGGGAGATTTGCTTACGGTGATGGAGGTAGGTGGCCGCCAGACGGGAGAAGAGGTGTCGTATGGACCGCTCGGGCGGGAGTAGTTTGGACTGCGCAGCCATAGTAGCAACTTGGACGGATGGAGGAGATGGCGTGCATTCAGGGAGATAGGACGCGGGTATTTAGCCAGGGTCGACGAAGGCTAACATGACCGGGGAGTAGTAGATGAGGAGGGGAAGTAGAGATAAGGGTTAGAGGATGGGAGGGGAGAAGAGAGGGAGGAGCGCAAGTTGATGGATGACGACGGGCCGTGACATGTGAACGCAACTGCCTCCCCGGATTTCGGGGCCTGCCGAGGATGCCCACCTTACCTAAGCGGGGCTGCCCCAGTGCCTAGTAGTCCATCCACAATCTATCTAGTATATGACACCGAGTGATGAACAGTCAATTACTTCATTTCATCGCATCCTCACCATTATCAAAACCGCGAACCCCCACCCTTCGTTCCTGGCTACCTAAGGAGCCAACGCCTGTCTTCCCTCCCCTCCCCCAAATCCAACGAAGAAACAAACAGAACAAGGGATAAAAAGAGATGACCACGTAACAAATCGGGTGAAATAGATTACAATACATATACGGTCACGCGCATCGGGTGACAATCCTATATACAGGCTTATCCTCTGCCAGCAGAGATCCTGGTCAATCAGAGATACCATTGTAGATAGTAGATGTGTGCGTTGGTCCCCCACACGGCATTTATATAGGCCACAACGTGGTGGCTCAACTTCCAACCCACAAGGAAGTCTACTGGCCTGACTCGGCCTTGGTCCCATTGCTTGCGCCGGCCATGGTAGACGACCTTTTGCCACTGTTAAATTGGGCAGCAATTTGGCTTTGACGGAACTTCTCAAAGGTCTCCGTATCATGCTTGCGAGCGGCCCACAATTCCTCCACAGTCGTGCCCAGATCTACCAACGCTTTGTCCGCTCCAGCGCCCTCAAACCGCGAGTGTGTTTGTTCCTCATGCAAACGGTCGAGCTTATCGCGTAAGGCGGCCATATGGGACTCGTCGTAGGAGAAGGCAGTCATATCATCATCAGCCTGGTCAAAGGAAGGACGGAGGAAATCGCGCCGGATGCCTTGCCCAAGGCGGTGAACATGCCCTTCTTCAGAGGTCATCGCGCGTGAATGCAGGGATGTGATTGAGCTCGCTCGCGATAGTCGGACAGCATACTGGTCCTCCTCATCGTCCACTGCCACCTCAGCATCCGTGTTCGCGGCATTCTGCTGGCTGCCATCAAGCGCGGGGCCATTCCACCCATCGTCGCCGGAATTCTGGGAGCTGGTATCCTGGATAGCGTACGATGGCAAAGTCTGGGGTATGATGCGCGTTTCAGGGTACTCGTCTTCAAATCGCTGAATCATTCTCTGCAAGGTGAAGTCAAGGAATTGGAGACGCCCTGTAGTAGAAGGCTTGGTCAGTATTACCCCCAAGCAAGAGTTGAGAGGATGAGAAACGTACTGTAATTGGTGTCGTTGCCGGCCTTGTCTTCGCGCACAAGAGCCGACTGGATGCGAGTCCGGATATTCCGAGCCGCTTCCAATAAGTTCTTGGACATGTCACGGGGCCGCTTGGTGACAAAAGACCTGCTGGACTTCCGGTGTCTGGGTGTGGTCGTGCCACTTGGGGGCCCGGACTGGTCTCCGGGCATATGGCGATCAAGATTACCGAGGCATACGCCGAGAGCCTTGACCACTCCAGTACCTCCGATCACATAATCCTCGTCAGGTGCGGGTTCATCATCCTCTTCTGGTTCGTCCCCAACACTGGGGCCGACGATGTGCTGCAGAATTTCCGGGACATGGACAGTCGGTCGTGATGATAGATCCGTCGGGTCGGAAAACTCTACTGCAATGGCACCTTGCTCAAGATTCTGGAGGGAATAAGCAACTATCTGGGAGGCCAGCGCCTTGACGACCTCATTGCTCTCCGCGCTTGGAACTTCAATATCCACGGCGATAATCGTCCTCGACACACGCACTGCTGCCATTAAGGATGCATAAACAGCACATGCTTCTTCTTGACTGGCAGGGTCCGTTGCAGAGGCCAACGAGGCAATGGAGGGGTTTTCGAGGATATTCAAATGACATAGACTGGGGCACTCTGGAAGAACCTCGGCAAGAGCGATAGTTTGATCGGGAGAGAGATTGACGTCAGCCAGATGAATGCGCTTGAGAGCAGGCATCTTAGGGAGAAATCGCCTGAAAGTGGCTAGTGCATCGGGCTCAATGGTGAAAAGGTCTGGATTATGAGAGAAATCGACAAAGCGAAGGTCGAGTAGGCGTGTCAGCCCCTGGAATAATGGGTAGACAGCGGCGGGGGTCAGAGAGCAATCAGCCAGACTCAGCGCATATAGCGGGTGGTCACTCGTGAGAGCGGACGTGATCAAGTCCAACTGATCCCTGATAGGGTTCCCGCCCAAGTCTAACCCTTCACATTTGCCTGCCTTTAGATATCCAACAATGTGCTCCAGGCCTTCCTTGTTCAGCTCATTATTGGCGAAGCCGAGTCGCCTTAAGCCAACAGTTGCAGCTGCGTCACAGATCTTCTTGACATCTTCAGTCGTAGGTTGACATTCGCTCAGCAACAATTCTTCGAGGTAGTCACCTCCAAGGCGCTGTGCGAGCGAATTTGCGAAGAGGGTCGTCACATCAGTGACACTCTGGATTTGAGAGGCGCCTTTATTGGAACAGTTGACAGTAATAGGCGTCCTAGGAAGTGGAATGCCTGACAGGTCAATCGCCTTCAGGGATTTGGAGAGGTGAACGAATAGGCAAATATGACGCCACCCCTCCGGCCCAATCGTTGAATTATCCTTGAGGGACAGTTTTTCGACAACACTGAACCTTTCTACTTTCTCTGAGGACTGAGTCTCTGACTTCTTACCCCTTCTGCGCCGCTGCATCATTTGCTCGACTGTTCTAGTGGAAAGCAGAGCAGCGAGAATTGACCGTACCGAGTCGTCCGTCAATGCAGATCTTTCAAGGATAAGTTTCCGGACGGGCACAACAGCGAGCCAGTCACAGAAAGTGGCAATGTCCTCAGTCGTCATGGGGAAGTTGCTCAGGTCGAGTACAGCAACAGTTCCTGGAGACTCCGCTAGCGTGGAAGAAGGCGACGAAATTTCATCCACGATGCGCTTGAGTACGGGTGTCTCACGCAATTGACAACAGCGTCGATAGATCCGTACGGGATCTGTTGTAGGGTGACTTTGTGATTTTGTTCGGCTGGCGCTGGAAACGGGTGTCCGCGACCCGTACTCTTGACCGTCGGCTGTCAGCTGCATTGGTATGGATCCATTTGCCTCTGCCTGTCTCCGCTTCCTCTCCCTCCGTTCCCGCCGTTCTTCTTCTGATCTCTTCTTCTTTTCCTGTTTTCGGGTTGGCTCCTTGGTTTCGCCATTGACATTTGCTTCAGTTGCGGGTCTTTCTGGAGCTCCGGAAGGATTCTTTTCATCCGTTCCATTCATCTGAGAATTCTTTTCCTTAGAAGAAACTGCGGCTTGTGGGTTCTTCAATGTCGCAGCCTCATCCTTCTCTTTTGACTTGACACTTGATCTTTTGGCCTTCTGGCCATTGACCTCCGGGACAGTACGTCGCTTGCTGCTTGCCGGTGGGCTGCCTTCATCAGACTCCCGGTAGGCTATGCCGGCAATCTCCACATCCACGCAAAAAGCGACACGCCGCAGTTTTGCAGGATTCAAATCTGGAATCTTGCATCTATCTCGATCTTGATCGATATTCATCACGCGACGTTGGCAAACAGTCCCGGTAGAAGCCATTTTACTAGCCCCGCTGGATGCGGATGATGAAAGTTTCCGAAAAGCGCTTTGAAGGAACGATGGACCCTTCGGTGATGTCGAAGCAAAAGGGCTGTTTTCATTCGTCCTCTCATCTTCCTTATCCTTGGGCGAATACGCTGCACCAAAAGGGTTATGCGTATCCATCTTCGAAACAGGAGAGGTTGCCTTTATATTCTGTTGAGCCTTCATATTCGATTGCGACGGCGGGGTAGAGCCAGAGGAAAACTTGGAGCTAATGCTTGATATCCAGGAGTTCCTTCTCCCAGTGACAGGCCTTGGCGCACTTTTCTGAGATGCTGGCGAGGTTCCAGTGGGCTTTGCTTCCACTGACTTGTCTTCATTTCTCCCTTCCTTCTCGGGGTTCGGCCCATCTTGTTGTGATGTTGCATTCGGCGCGGAAGCGGGAGCAGGCGAGGATATTGAGCTCTGATCGGCCGTCTTTTCGATAGTTCGTTGTTGGGCAATTGTGACCTCTGGATCTGCGGCTGACTTATCGCTGACCACGGATGATGCTGACTTACAGCGGGATAGATGGTCTTGTGGCCGCGTTAGAAGACGATACGCATCGCAGACACGATAGGCAATTGCGCAGCGTGCAACTTACCCTTTTGCGAATGATGCAGCCAGCTGACATCCACAGTCTCAACTCCTTCCATTTTGAATTTGGGGTGGGTATGGTTTGATCACAGGGTGCTGGCTGAACAAGTAGGGCGCTGATCTATGATACGTAATGGGGCGACCCTAGGATGGAACAATGGTGGGTACAAAAGGTATACGGAGGCTAAATCACTGCACGAGTAGTCAAGAATAGAATGATCGAGTAGGTTGATTATGCCTCGCGACGAGAAGATTGTAGTATCGGCCAACGGATGTTTAAGAACGGCGATGGTGGGTACATTCCATCATGGCATTGCGGCGAAGTACTGCGGACATGGTGACACAGCAGATAGACTGGGATGAGAGCGTAAAGAAAGGCGAACTAAAGGGGGAAGGAGGTTGAGAAGGGGTAGAGCGGATGAAACACCAGGGGGTGAAGGCGGAAGAGGATCTATCTTAAAAAGGGTCTCGAAAAGAAAGGGAGGAGAAAAGGGTGCGGGCAAACAGCGAACGAGCGAGGCGATCGGGGATGAGGAGGGAGATTCCTCAACTAGGCATAGTGGGCGTAGCATGATTCCCGCCGGTGGGGAGCCCGGTGGATTACATACTCGAGTTTGCCCGCTGCGGAGAATGCGATTCGGGCGGGCTGCGGCACGCCGTAGCGACCAGTCCCGCACCCATTACGCCCCCCGTACGGACCCAGTATCTATCTACGACTAGTACCTTCTACGGAGTGCTGCTGCTGCTCCCCTGGCTTAGCAATGGCCGTGGTCCTGCACGCGTTTATCTAGGTCTCGTCTAACTTTCGAGTCGACTCATGATACCTCCTCCGGCCCGCAGTCGGATGACGAGTCACGACAATCTGTCCCAGCGATGAAAAACACGGATGGACTGACAGACTGACAGACTGACGACTTGCCTGACCTCTTGCCACTCCAGGTCTCTTCCGCATATTCCGCCTGATATTACCGAGGAGGATGGAGAAACCCTCACACGACACCCTGCCAAGCCCACCTTCAACCGGTGCTGAAATTACAAGTGCGTACGCGAACCCGCAAATCATCGATATTTAGATGGTCTAAGCCAGGCATGGCTAGTACGGAGACCTGGTGGTTCGTTTGGGGCTGATGGTCGCATCCAGCGACCGACACTAGGGCCAAAGGTAAGTAGACTCTGGAGTAGCTGATTAGCTCGTGTGTGCGCTGTCCATCTTGCCATTCCTGCTGGCTCTGGTCCTATCAGATCTACCCAGAGCACCTGATGCGTAGTACTTATGCAGTGTACATAGTGCTTCCCTTCCAGCACCTGACACGATTGATTCAACTTCCGCTAGAGCTTATTTTCCTTTGGCTACACAGTAATATGCTGGTAAACGTCAGTCCAACAAGAGCGGATCGAATGATAGGCCCATTCGATCTCCCAAACTGACTTTTTGCACAGCAGCTACTGACCATCCCGCGTACCACTGCCCAGTTGCCCAGAGTGGCGTTCTCGCAACATGCACCAATTGCCGGCTTCATGGGGCTAAGGTAAGAAGAACCGAACCTCTGAGGAAGAAGACAAATGTTCAGACTACCTCCAGAGTGGTATGGCAAAAACGGCGTGCGGAGTACCGAATTGTCATCGTACGCGGTGCCTTGTTCCATTGAACCTACTCGATCCACTTATGGAACCGGAGAGGAGAACATGTTGATCATACACTCTATCCAGCGAGTGCGCGACTCATCGAGTATTGCTTGTACCACACCTTGACAGTACCTGGGATGTTCCAGGCTTTCCCAGCATTGGCCCAGACGTATGAGGGTGTGGAAGGACAGATGGTTACACAAACCAACCTAGAGGGTGATCAAATTCAAGCCTAACTCCCTTCACCATGACATGAAAAATGACATCATCTGCCCCATCCACTGGCGCCTTTGCTTTTTCGCTTAATGACATGTCATGCCTAACTAGATCGGGGCAAAACGTGATCCTGCCCACATAGAGCACCCGATCTGAGTACGGAGTACATATGTAGGATTATAGTACCGAGTAGTCAGTCCCTAGTAGATAGGTAGGCAAGGGCCGGGTGGCCCTGCCAACAAGCAACAAAGCGATCCAGTAGTGTCATGACTGGTCCACCGACCGAATCGTGATCATGACAAAGTCAAATAGTCATGGACCATTTCTCATGCCAGGGCCAGTCGACCCGAGCAGAAGAGGTTGCATCCTCCGAGGGTTGAGTCCGGGTGTGATGGCAAATTGTCCATGGACATTTATTCCCAATTGTACCCAAGAACATGTTCCGAGTGATTGAGCACGAGAACGGCAATTAGGGCTTCAGGGCTATCCCCAAAAGGGCCTAGCGAGTGATTCATGTGACCCACTACGGTGGAATGCTTCTCAGTTAGGTGACAGAGCACACCGCTGGGCCACGGGAAATTTGCTTGTTTCCCCACAGGTCCAATGGTCTGGTCTTCGATCAATCCATATGGATGTCGAAGGAGGGGTTCCGTGCCCATATGCAGTGCTTTTCAGTGTCAACTCTACAGTAGAACCTACAAACCTGCCTACAACTGCCATTTACCGGAGCACTCATTCATGGTCAATCAAAACTCCCATTGTGCGCGTCCCATTATCGCACCGAATAAAATAACACTGCCATAACTCCGGTCATGAGATTTCATCAAGACTACTGGATATCACAATTCACAAAAGTGTTGGGCAAGAATAACCTTAATTCCCCTATGTTTCAAAGAGAATTATGAACTTTTTGACTATCGCACTCAGTAAAGTATCAAGCACGACGGACCTAGCCTAACCAGCCATTTAAGCAGCAAGCTCACGGATCTTCTGCTCAACACGCTCCTTGCGCTGCTCACGGGTGAGGCGGGCGGGGCGGAACTTCTTGCTCTCAGCCTTCCACTCCTCCTTGGTCTTCTTCTCACCCTCATCCTCGTCCTTCTTGAAGGGGTCCTCACGGATGGCCTTGTGGGCCTCAGTGTAGAGCTCCTCAATGTCACCGGCCTCAATACCAGCATCGGTGTACTTGTGGAACTGGCCACGGAAGCGCTCCTCGTCGTCGTCGGCGAGACCCTCCATGTACTCAGCGACGTGACCACCGAAGATGTAGTTGCGGAGAGTCTCAGCATCGAGCTCCTCGGCCTCAATGTCGAAACCGGGGAAGCGGCTCTCGGAGTGGGGGACGAAGATACCACCGTCGGAGGCACCCTTCATGGCACCGAAGACACGAGCACCAGTGGAGGTACGGGCAAGACCGACATCAAGGAAGGCCTTGAAGGGGCGGCGGGAACCGTCGTCGGTCTCAGCGGCCTCGGTGAGAGTGTACTCACCATCGGCCTCCTCGACACCGGGGAACTGCTCATCGAGGCCGAGCTTCTTGAGGGTACGGCGGGCGAGGAGGAGACCGGTGGCGTAAGCGGCAGCCCAGTTGGTCAGACCGTTGGTGATGCCATAGCGCTTGAGCTCGTGGGAGTAGGCGCTGGCGAAGACCTTATCACCGGAGATCTCAGAGTAGACGATCTGGGTGATGATGTCGCGGTTGGTGAAGCGGACGACCAGGCGGTACTTGGGGGCGTTGTACTTGTTCTTGGCCTGGGTGATCAAGCGCTTACGGGCATAGTAGTCGGTCTTACCCTCGCGACGACGACGGTACTTGGTCTGGTAGCGGCTGCCAAAATTGTTAGTCGGGATATTCAGGGGAACCAGGCAATCTGAAGGACATAGTTCTTACCTGTAGTAAGCGCTGTTCTTGACGAGCTTGTGGAAAGGCTACAAGACAGACAGGCGAGTCAGCAATTTGCGCTTCAGAAAGACCGTCCGAAGCATCTTGCAAAGACCCATTTCCATCCCACAGTGCGATCGCCCATGTGGGACGACCTGGATTTCAGGCGAAGAGAATTTGCGACGATGTCGGCTCTCAGTCACATGGAATTACAGCGAAACTCACCATCTTGACGGTTGCCGCGAGTTGATAACTGGGTTGTCGACGTAGGCTGCAAAGAAAAAGGCGGGAAATTTCGTGGGATGACTTTTGTGGAAGCCTTCGCTTAGCGTGGCTGCATCCCGGCGCCGAACTGCGGTTGGCCACGAGCGGCGGGTTGAAGGACCTCCGATCTAGTACTACGGGGTAGACAACCACTACAATAAAATCTACCCTCTCCAAAGATAATGAGAAATAATGCCGAGAGGGTCATGATACTCATAGACTCTGCTTTCCTAACGCTCATGCGCTAGAAGCATACAGAATGTCATTCAGCAACAACAACACCTTAGAGCCGGGGCTTGTCTGGACTGTCCAACAACGAGACTCCAGTGATCTTTTCTAGTTCCTGGACAGCATCCTGGGTTCGTCCCAAGTTAACCTTGATGGTTTGCATTCCGGCTTTCTTCGCCCCCTTCAGGTTCTCCCCAATATCATCTAGAAAGACGATATCGGCTGCGCGAATTCTATCTATCCCCTTCTTCCGGGCTATGGTTTCCATTTCTTGCAGCGCAACCTGATATATTTTCCCGTCCGGCTTCCTGAGGCCGGTATGCGCCGATGAGATGAAGAAGTCAAACTGCGACTTCCTCTCGTCCAGATCTGCATTGTATGGATGTCCGTCGGGAAAGATGACTGTATTGGACAGAGCACCCATGACAAACTGCCCCGACTGCTTCAATTTCTTCAAAGCAGGGAACATATAAGGGTCCGGCGTCCGCGCCACCCTCATCATTTCCCAGAAAAGAGACTCCGCATCGACCGCGGGTAGTGGCGGAATTGATGCTGGTGCATTGTCTGGGCGCTTTCCCTGAATTCTCTCATGAAATGCCTTCCAGAGCCCAGGATCTTTTAAGTCTTTGTTAAACCCCACAAAGAATTCGGTATCCATCTTGATCTCACCCCTCTCAAGTTTGTGCCAACTACCATTCGGAGAGGTGCGTGAGATACTGAAGTTCACCCATCCTGGGGGTATATTGTGGGCCAGCTCATAGTCCAGGATGGCCTGGAATGGGGAGACAACCTGAAGTCTCATTAATGCGCAATCACTCTCGAGGGGGGCCGTGGCTCAGTCTTACACAAACTCCTCCAATGTCGAACAACAGGCCCAGGGGCCGTCGGTTGTCGGTCATAGTAGCACTGTACTGGTTGACTTATACTTAGGGAAAGAAGTAATCAGATAGACCCAACACCGTCAAGGTTCCTCCGGATGTAGAATGGGTTTTGCGGAGCAATAGCTAAACCTGGGGGAGTGAGTTGCCGAGGTTAGGTAGGACTGATCAATCGGTACGCCTGGATTGCGACCGATTCCGAGGCAATACAAGCCCCGTTGAAGGAATCTAGACCCTGAAGCCGGAAAGGTGCTGCATGGACCTGCAAGATTGGCGACATAAAGTCTACAAGTGTCCAGGAAGCAAGGAGACTGGTTTGATTCTACCTAGTCCTGTGATAAGTGATGACACCCCCCGGAAGGGGGGATGTGCATCGGTCACGTGCGCGTTATCGATACGCGTCCAGGGAAGCCGATGAAGATGTTCCTCTCTCACACCTCAAGGCGATCGCAACTCTTCACCATGGAGCCATGGAGTCAACTCGTACCATATCCGAGCTAAAATCGTCCTTTATCAGGGCGCAAGTGCGGATCCTATCTGAAAGCCTCGAACCACCCGAGGATTGGCGAAACTACGCGGCGGAGACTGAGGAGGATGATCTGAGCAATAAGGTGGTCGGCGATGTCTTACAGAAATGTAAGTCCGAGCATTCATATTCCATCTGTCTTGTTGACCAGCCTGGCATTCTGGCTCCTCTTTTTTTTTTTCCTTGAGTGCACCATGTTGAATGAATATCCTGTGTCTTCATTCTGTGCATGTCTCTGACAACTCCATCGGGCTACAGTAAATGCAGCGTTGAAACAACACAGCCGCATTGTCTACGCCTCCCAGGCAGTTCAGCATGTTGCACAGCAAATCACCAGCTTATACTGGGCCTCTGTGACCCAGGCAATACCCAATCCAGGCTCTCTGCTAAAGGGTGTTGAGCGATCAGTGGACCTGTCCAGTCATTTGTGAGCCTTTAGTTTGCCCTGTTGCAGAGCGGGTGGATTCTGACATTTCAGAAATATTGCCCAACTCCCATTGGAGCTAGAGGACCAATCTGCGAGCGAGGAACAGCGGGCGAGGTTCGGGTTACCCCAATGACCAATTTTGGTTTCATCTTGCTGATGGTGATACAGGTACCAAGAACTCCGAGAACGTCTCACTGACTTGGACCGTCTCCAACAACAGCGACAGCGGCGCCTCGATCAATTACGACAGCTACACCGTTTACTCGAGCCGTTCCAGGAAGCTCAAAAAAACATCCAACCTAATCTGGTGACGCGAGATGGAGAGCTGGTGCAAGAATTGGAGAAGATGAGGATGCTGGTTGCGCGCGTCGGCGGCCGGGTTGAACAGGGGAAGAAGAAAATGAGGGTCCAGGAGAATGACAGCCCGTATCTGGGGTGCGACCAGAAACTAGGTGCCTTATTGGACATGACATGATGACAAATAATAAGGAAGGGCCCGGCTAGATCATACTACATTGAAAGAAGGATGCCCGAATAAATCGAATGCCTTGCCTAACACACGGGACATCGCGTCTACATAGCCTGGGAATATGAGGAAGTGGCCCTGCCGAGAGGGGTCACACAGATGCATGGAAAGATTGCACTGGATAATCAGTAGATCCCAATTTCTGCATCTACTTGCCAGCTACCCAAGCAGCTATAATAAGTCGAAATCCCATGCGGTTGCCATATCATTGAGAAGTCGCAAGGGGGAAGGCGATTGCCTGCAGCTGCACCATTCATAGCAGGTGCCAGTGACAGGACGAAGGGGAGAAAACGAGAGCCAAACGGTTGTTGGGGCTAGACAGCAACAGCAGCAGCAGCTTCCTTCAGGCTCAGTGCTTCTCAGTCCTTCGCCCACCACCTTTGCTTTTCCCGCTTCTTCTCCCTCCTTCTCCCTTTCTTCTCTCTTCTATCTGCAGATCCCCACGTCTTCCTAGCTCCCACCCCACGCTGCTGCTCCCCCAGAGATGGCTGCCTCTGGAATGGCGATGGAGAATCGTCGCACGGCCACCGCCTCAACCCGTGGCGCGGCGGAGGCTGGAGCTCGGTGCAATTCTTCCGAATTCCCGACGCTTGACTGTTTTGGACCCTCCGCGGCCACGGCTCACGATGATGACGACCCCCCTCGACCGGCCTTGATTGCTTCTTCGCCGTTGTCATCTGCCCTCACCGCAACGGTCCCTTTCCCCTTCCTCGACTGCACTGCAACTGCGCTCCTCGATCGCCGAACCAGAAGTGAGCCCTGTATACCCGGCATCATCAGCGCGTCGACGTCTTCCCCTGGTTCCAAGGCACCCTTTGTGCGTGGGCATCGTCGCCGCTCCACCCACGTTACTCGTCGTGACCTTGAGAAATTCCGAAAGGACGTGCTGGGCTTGGAGACCTCCGGTTTCGGATTTGACGACGACCATAAGCTTCCCCCGCCCGATCCTGCCTTAGACCCGGAGTTCAAGGCATTGAACAACGCTTTCGAGGCCGCAAGCATGTCGTTGAACAGTGGGGGTATGGCTGGTAGTAGCCCTGGATCGGCCATGTTCGCCAGCTACGGCGATAACTCGAGTGGTGCCTCGAGTATGAACAACGTTCCCCGCCCATCCATGTCACCTGCGATGCCTCATACACCTGCTCAGGTAAACGGCGGCGGAATGCCTGGTATGAATGGCGGAGTGCCCATGAACGCGGGGCATCAGATGGACCTTCATCACCTCTACGATATGGTTCTTGAATTGAGCGATGTGTTGAAGAACAACCGCGAAATGACGAAAAGCATTGTGACCAGCGCCGAGGAGATCATGGTATGTCTCCTTTCAAAACCTGGGGTCTGGTTTAACTGGCTGACAGGGACAGAAACGATCTGCCACAGAGGGAACCAACCCGAATCTGCAGCAGGTGAACGGCGAAATCACTGGTGAGTGGTGGATGTGAAGTACCTTTGTGGACACCTGTTAACAAGCCTAGGCGCCCGAATTGCCGAGCTCGAGCGTGCCCTCGCCAAGGAACGGCGTCTTACTGAAATCCTCAAAACCGAGCAGGCGGAGAATGCTAAGTTGATCGGGGAATATGAAGCGACACTCGGCACCGTGGTGGAGCAAATCCGCAACTACTGCCAAAACAACAACATGCACTATCTGTCTCAGAAACGCCACTACAACAACCTGCTACAAGCGGAACGTGACTCCCACCTGGAGAGTCGCTTGGACCGAGACTACTGGCATGCGCAGACGATGAAGTGTGCTGAGATGATCCGCACGGCGTACCGTCTCCGCTCCGAGGAAGAAGAACTTCCGATCCGCATCGTTGCGGGCCTCCAGAACGAGGTGCGGGCGTACCGCAATGCCCTTGGCATGGAGCCTGAAAGGCCGGAGGACGAGTACGGATGGGAGATTCTGAAGGATGTCCCAGGCAGTGCCGAATAAGGACGGAGCGCATACCCTGGCGGTGTGCATGAGCTATGATGGATTGGTTACCGACATATTGTTTAGAGAGTGTAGGGCGTTTTGGAGCGGCTGATTCGCGGCTACGGATTTTCCGGCGAAGATACCCATTCTTGCATGGCTTGTATAACGGTCTTGGATGCCGATTTCGGACCCGGCATGGGGCTGCGCTTCTGTGATTGGACAGCGCGCATGTATTTATAATCTTGAAGGCACGAACTTAGTCTTCTTCCAGTTTCGTACGAGGGATCCTAATCTGTGTAGAAGACCTTCTCCAGCTCTTTCCACCAACCGGGTCCTTCGGCGCTGCCCACGGCTCCGGGGACCGGACTTTCCTGTGGCAGGTCAGTCAGTACTAGTACTTGGTACTCACTTAGCAGTCGTATGACCTCGTACCTGCATTCCATCCGTCATGGCCCACCACTCCCGCACCCGGGGATTGGCCTTCATGCGTTGCATATCCCCCTCAAAGTCCTCGCCCACGTACTTGAACGTTGCGAAGAGTGTCCGATCATTGTCAAAGAATATGGAGTCTATCCTCTCCCCATTCTCATGGTTATTATCTCCCACGGCAGAGGAGGAGTATCGATCATCACGTACAATCGCGAATATTACACTCTTGAATCTGTTGGAGCACTTCGGGCCATACGTTCGCGTGACATTCCTTGTAGGCTGCGACGGCGGAGGGTTTGAGATGGACGATTTGAGCGATGCGGCGAGGCATTGTGGTGTTGTGTAAGAGGTGGGAGTCGATGAAGGCTGATTGATGGATGGTAGTGATTGATCGACTGGTGTGGAACTTGATGTTCTTAGTACTTATATTCTGGCCTCGGGGTGATTTAACCCGACTTGGGGATGGGGTGAGGAGGGGTACCGAGTGGGTTCGTGCTGGTTATTACTATTTAAATGATAACGTTTTTGGCTTTGGGGATGGATTGCATAGTTGCTATTGGGTTTGTATGTATCAGGTTAGGTTAGATGGTTTCTTAGTATATTCTACAATTTTACTATAAGTAGCGACTAGTAAGTAGATAGGTGTGTTAAATGTTGATGATAGATTTTGGTTCTAGTATTAGAAAGGGTCTAAGCTGGTACAAGTTGTTGATGGCGTACTTTTCTCATGGTATGAATAGATACTCTTGAAAGGAGGAATTGTATTTTCGAGTATTGTTAGTGATAGTATTATTGGTCTATGTTTTTTTTTTGGTTGGGGGGGGGGGGGGG